>JAJEKV010000277.1:0-444602 GCA_021234155.1 Isoetes taiwanensis
TATAAAGATGCTCTGGAAAGAACTACTAGAGTCATTAAATTTTGATATAAAGTTCGTAGTTGGAAGGCACATCATCTGTTTATTTCATATAAGCTATGGTTTCTTTCAAAATAGTCACTGTAATATTAGTAATATAAGTAGGTGCTACTTTATCTTTATGTCAAGTATGGATGACATTTAATTTATTCTCAATGATCATCCCTACTATTGGCATGGGGACTTAGTTAAAAAGGATATTTGTGAGTACACTATTGATACATGGCTACAAGAGGCATCTATGCTCCTTTAATTATCCTTACATTTTAAAAGTCCGCTTCTTCAGAGACATTAATTTTTGGGTTGCAGGAAGGGCATCTCGTCTCCTTTGACTATCTTTACATTTCAAATGTCCACTTCATGTATTTGATGATTTCAAGAAGCCCATGCTCTTAGACTTGAAAGACTTCGACATGATATAGAACAATTATAATAGAGATATAACTCTTTAATATATGGTCAATAACAATGATAAAAAATTGATAAATTATAATTAAACAACAGTCCATGATGGTTGATAAAAGTTAACTTAAAATAGTAATCTAGTAATAGGAAATTGGAAGCTTACAAAAAAATAAGCATAAGAAAATAAATTTATGGGCACCAACTTATATATAATATAGATAAATTTGTGAAATATAATGTGATTCATAGATTGATAGTTTTTTTTTTTTAACGTTTATCATGTTAAAATAAAAACACAAGTAAATTATTAGATCCATCTATTATATTCAGTAGTTGCATACACTAATTCTGCTCTTTTATATATGTTTAAAGAATTTATTTTTAAGACCTCTTACAAAAATAAGCTTTTTAAATCTATTTTCTAAATTTATTTATTTGACAATATTAAATATGTAAATCGTTTTTTACAGCATTTAAAATTTAAAGCAACCAAGGCCGTCACGAACATTTCTCTTTTACAAAAATCATCATGGGAGAATTGTGTGTTAATTCAAAAACAGTGTGAAAGAAGGCTGGAAAACCTCCCCAAATTCCCCTCTAGTTCCAAGATTCTTTGACTAAAAGCAATGTATTTTGTGAAAGATATGGTTATTGAAAATGTAATCCTCTAGATCGTTTAGTTCGTGCAAGATAAGTATACCTAATTTATAGTTAGATTGATGCAATGATGATTTAGAAAATGAAAAAGCAGACAAATAATATTCCTTGTTTGACTGAGGAAATGGAATTTATAGATTATACTTAATTTAGTGTTGCAAAGGCCATCAAAGAAAGGAAAAAAATATTGAAATATCACTGACAATAGTTAAGTAGTAGGTAAAATGTTAAATGGAAATTATGGACCCTGATATTTTGCCAAAAGCAGGGGGCTACCACTAAGCTTCTCGACCAGGAACATTTCAAACACCAATAGAACAGGGCGATGGTAGAATAAGATGGAATGCTAAAGCAAGCAAAACATGACGGACGAGTCAATCGAACAAGAATTTTGGATGTATGGCATTGTCCTATTATTGATCCCTATTCAAAATGGCCGAAAATACCCCTTTGCATATTCTATAGTAGAAGGTGACATGCCTAAGCAAGTGGCAATGGATTGAGACCGGTTAGTTGGCAGTCACACATCACAGTTTTTCTTGCCCCTTTTTACTGCTCTTCGCCCTCTATTTCTTTCTTTTTTCTCTTCCACAATTCGGTTGAATCTGGGCAACTAGTTGGTTTTTTTGTATCCATTGGAATGGTAGCATTGGTAAACACAGAGGACGCAAAATCAGAAGAGGAATATGAAAATGACTGGAGGCCCATGTCTGGCTCACGTGGTCTACATTTTGTGTCCACTTCCCTACGAAATTATGATCGCCAAGTTTGGAAAAATTATCCTCTCTAAGAACTGGTTCCGCTTCCATAAACTATTGCAGGCAAGCTTTAACTTCAACTCACTCCAACTCTCTAATTATCTATATTTCAAAAAAGTCTGATAACAGAATTTTTCTTAGAACTGAAAGGTTTTTAGTCAGCCTGGGTGCTTAGGAAAAAGTTGGACGATTCCAAAGTTCTTGCCACACTCATTTTCGCATTTTTTGATAAAGGTTGTAGTTTGGCCACCTTGCTTGTACAAAGTTCTTACTTTTTGTCTTACAAACACTCGGTGAAACAAACTAGATGAAAAATGCCAACTGATGTGGGCATGTGTTCTTTCTTTTTATATTAATTGCTTCTTTTAGAATGAATTTCCTAGTTTTTTTTCTATAGCTTTATTTAGTGTCTTTGGTTGCAAATTCCTAAAGTTATTTAGCGATTCTTTGGTTGCGAATTTCTAGAGCGTGCCTTTATAGAAACTCTCCATCCACAAAGAGCTTTAGGAACCTTAAGTGGCTTCATTGTAAAAGTTGAAACGTTATCAATGCTATTAAATGCATATGCAAACACCTTTGTACAGCTTACAACATTATTCAAATTAACTAAGGATTTGAACATAAAGTAGCATACTTAAAGACGACGTCTTGCGGCACACAAGGTAGCAAAATCAACTTATGAAAGTCAACAAGATAGCAATTATAACTCATGAAAATCAACCAAGCATATTGCCGCACTGCATTCCTCTCTTGTATGTTATATCGCCATAGATACAAAACTAGCCTAACTAGCACATTCGCAGTAGAAGATAGTTTTATGAAACCACCATAATTAAATCATGTAAAGGATTTGTGTCCTTCAGATCGTTGCTATTTTTTATTGTGTGTTGTAATAAATATTCATGAAGGTGGCAGGACTTATATGTATAAAAAAAACCAATGTGGCTGTTTAAGATGGTAGGACCTATAGGAACCAAGAAAGATCCAATTATTAGAGGTTATCTATGTGGCTAAATGATTATACATGCTGAGTCATTTGCTGCTGATGTGGCATGTCATTGGAAGCCACAGTCATGCTTCGTTCAGTTAATGAAGTCTAGTTAGTATTCTAGATGCTCTTGTATCTTCTTCGTTCTTCAAGAAATACATTCTATTCAGAAGCTTTTGGTTCATGGTATCAGAGCAGGACTTGAGGGATGAAGGCAGTACATGTTTGATCTGCAGATTCTTGATTTAGAATTGAAGATCAAAGGTAACAATTCGTGAAACTAAAGTGGATGTTTATACAATAAGCTAAACATTGTTTGCATCTGATAAGCATGAACCGAGATTTTGCAATTCTTGTAAGAATAGGTGCCGGAAGACTCTTTTGGAAGATTGTGATAATCTTTCAAAAAATTTTTCTACTTTATACCAGTTTTGGCAGAAGGAGTCATCTGCTCTATTTCAAATCTATTTTTCCTGTGAATCTTTTTGGCCTTCTATTTAAATTTAGTCTATAGACAGGTGGAGAGGGATAGACAAGGAGGACATGATATGCAGAATCTGTGACGATGGGAGAATAGAGGATGAGAATCACATGATTAACGATTGCCCGATTTACAGAGACATCAGAGACAAATACAGAAGTATCAGATGGGGGGAACCGGTCTACATCCTGATGAGGATAACAGAATCGCTTCGAGATCTGAAAGATTTATTTTTTTGATCTAGTGCCGCAACTGAATTTTATGTCTGCTGAGGTGGCTAGAATGCCATCCCATCTATTATCCCAAGTTACATTTTCATAAAGTGGTAGACAATACATTAATCTACTTTACTCTATTCTGATCTTAATCTAATATTTAATTGGAATGACTTGGCGTTTGACATATTGCCCTTGACATTATTCAATGTCAATTGGTTATCACATGACATCCTAAATGCGTTTTAATTGGAATGAAGTATGGCTATTTTCCATTACATGTTTTTTTGGGGTAAATCGAATAAAAAGTTTAGTGTCCATTCATACCAACTTGTGGACCTAGAATAATCATCATCTAATAATCTTTTGATGATGCCATTGATATTTATGCCAATTTAATCGCTACTTTGAAGTTAGTATTATTAAAAATAGAAGTTTTAGTATTCATAATAAACATTGTTTGAGTCGATATGCCAACGCATGAACATTTTATGGTTCTAAAAAGTATTCACACGGCAATCATCTCAAACGTACCAAGTTCTCAGTACAAGAAGACCTCTCTCCTCTTCAGCTTTGCAAATCGTAGGAAAGAATGGTGCAGTTTATCGTGGAGTATAGCAATTATTCTATCCTCTCGCCATCCAACCATTGGTTTGGTTATGTTTAGATAATATGAACCATATATTATTACATAGAATTTAAAATTGATTTAAATGTTTGGCGTAAGGGCCAAGTCATAGTTTCATATGGGCTTTAGCCCAACCATTGTAATATTTTCATTATGTTTGGTGATGTTCTGGTTATTCTAGTCCATTGTGTGGGCCTCATGGCCTATTGGTCTCCATGGGTGTTAAAATATCTATTCTATTATATTTTGTTCTGTTCAATAATTTTAACATTATAATAGAACATAACATAAATCTATTTTGCGTTAATAATTTTAACATTATAATAATAATAATTCTAAATGGTGTTAATTCAAGAAAATACATGTGATATCTCAAATTGCAACAACTTGCGCATAATAATAATGTGGAGATCTCATAAATTGAGGAGCTTTTCACATAATCAACAATAGCATGAGAACTTTGCTTTTGGGGGTTACAAAACTTTGGTTTTTCAATATTTGTAGCCTACAAATTAGCAATCTAAATGGATATAGATTAGATGAAAGTAGTCTTGCAAAATTTATTCGGCAATGTTGGATATATTGAACATAAGCAGGAGGGTATCTCTATGAGCCATTGTTGGGCAATATTTAGGATCTATTTCAATGGATGTTTTCCCGAGTCTGAGAATAAATGGCCATTTGTGCCAACATTGTGAAAGAGGGATGAAAAAAAAGAGGAATTTGTTATAAGAAAATTGAATAGTTGATGTGAAATAATTGTTTCCTATGTACAATCATAGAAAACTTACAACTACACCTCCATAGAGGAATTTGTTATGAGAAAATTGATTAATTGATGTGGATTAATTGTTTTCTATCTACAATCATATAAAACTTACAACTACATCTCCAACTATGCAATTATCGTTGATGTGCTTGCTTGCATTTACAATAATAAAAAAAATGATCATAGGCTTAGACATTGTGTACATGTTGCAATAACTTGGCTTTTCCAGTTCAAAGTCAAAAAAGAGTAATAGGACTTTGAATCTCAGCTGTTGAACCTCACACAACTCAAAAAAGAGTAATATGACTTTGAATCTCACAGAACTTCAGCTGTTGAACCTCACACAACTTTAGTTGTATAGTCATATAATTGGGTTGTATATTTTGATAACTTTGGTGCATTATAATAAATCGAGGGGATAGGTTCAATATCGTGATAACGTTTTATCACGCAATAATTATTTTTCGTTTGATCTGGCACAAATTTGACGTTTAATCGCCAAAAATATGGCTAAAAAATTTCCGGCGTGCCGAAAACTTTCGCGTAAGTTTAAAACAAACTGTTTCGGGCTACGCCGAAGTCCGGTTCGCGTAAAAGTTTAAACAAGATTTTCGCTTACGCCGAACCGTAAATAGTTTCACAGAAGTGAATGAACCGCTTTACACGAAAACATCTTCGCCGTAGTTTAAACAATTAACTCTCCAGAAGTTTAACGCTACCGAAATATATATAGAAAAACTTCGCAGCTTAAAAACTTTTCAAGCATTAACCGCCTTCCCTTCGCAGAAGCCAAACGTAAAAGAATGCTTTACGCTAACAAAAGTTTCGCCGTAGTTTAACCTTTATACTGGCTTTACGCTGAAAAGAGTTTCACAGTGTTTAACATTAAGCTTTTCACAAGCCAAGGCGGGGATTCGCTGTTTAAAACTTAGACTTCGCTTACGCTGAAGAAAGTTCGCCAGAAGTTTAAACAGTATATTTCGCTTTAATAAACTTTTTTTTTTTCACCGGCCAGTAAGAATACAAAAATAATGATTTTCCCAAAAATACGTATTTTTGCACTTTATACGTCTGAAAAAATAGTTTCATACGTACAGAACCTATCCCTGTAATAAATCATGTTTTTACCCTTAAATCAAAATGCAAGTGGCTTGATGCTCTTGCTTGGCTAAATTTGTTTGAAGTTTTTTAAAAATTTTGCATATCATAAATATTTCACCTTGTCTGATGCTCAAAGTTCTCATACCAGCTAGTTTTGCCCAAGAGAGTCTAATAGATAACAAATTTAAAAGAGATAGATAACCACCTTCACAACTTAATAAACATCACTATGGGTAGAGGTAGAGGTGCAGAGAGAGCAGCGACTATGGGTACAAACACTCATTCATTTGTGAGAATTCACATGGTAGATGGAAATTTGGAGATCCGAAAAACCTCTTCACATATGTTGCTTCAAACTCTAATGTAAACCTAAATTCATATCATTCCAGGAAGTTACAACAGCATATCTTATCAATTATTATATCTTTTATTTCTACCCCAAGCAGAAGTTTAAATTACTCTTCTCAATCAACTCGTCATTGCTGCCATATCCAATGCAATCATCAATGTCCACTTTAGAGCACCAATTTGCATTTGCACCAAGGTTGAATTTCATTTTGGTTAGAGCAAGGGCAACTAATACCACTCCATTTCTATTTTTCAACATGTATATTAAGTAGTCTTTGTCTCCATATAATGGATTCCAATTAAAGTGATTTTGTTCGTAATCATAAGTTTCCATCTTACAGTGCATATCGCAATTTTCCAAATTTCATATAATCGAATAACTATTTTGACAAACATTCTTCTAAAATACTCGTGACACTTACTTCCCTAGCTTCAAAGATGTAAAAGCAAACAAGTCTTGCAAATATATAAGGTGTCCCATTGCCAAATGGGTATAGAGAAACTCCGCAATGGTAAGCTTCGGAGGAAGATCAAAGATTTGACATAGCTTTTGCCAAAGAGCTATAGAAATAATGTGCCACGGTGTTGCCAAGTTCAGAGAACAAACCGCAAATCGGGGCACAAGTAACAAAATCTAGCCATAGAAATATTTTAAAACTAAAAAAGAATAAGGAAGGAAGGAATGAAGGAAGGTTCTTTTATCGTTCAGTGAGGCTAATCAATCAACTGTGGGACCCAAATTACGGTGCAAACAAACTGCTACCCGGATTAAAACCCCTTATGAGGGAAACTTTCACGCAAAGAACAAGCATGCCGGCAAAACCGCACAAATATACATATACATTATAAATTCAGGACCTCGGGTAGGCGCTACGGACAGAGGTGAGTCCGCAGATCCAAAACCTCCTGGAGGTAGGAGCCAAGGGATCGAATTGTTCACAGCATCGAGTAGCTCAGGCAATGGCGAACTGTGCCGCACTAAGAGGGCGTTGAAGGCCCGAATCGACCACTATAGGGCGGATAGCGGAAGGCATGGCTTTCATCCTCAACAACCCCGGTGAGGCAACACCGACAAAGCCCTAATCTCGGGCGCTCTCCCAATCCAATCAACCCGCCTCAAGCGAAGATGGTGGGCCCCTCGTCAATGGACGCGATGATCCCGCTTCTTCATGGGCAACCGAGAATGCGGTGTAGAGCTGTGGGCCTCGAACCGAGGGTGGGGGTTTGTGTGTTGTTTGTAGTATGCCATCTTTACGTTCGCAGCATTGTGGTCCCGAACTTCCCTAGGAAACAAGAGTCCGGGTACCCCCTCGACCTATCCGGCGATGCAGTATTGCTTTTCGACCTATCTATGTGTTCTAGCGCCCATTTGGGCTCTCTTTGTCCTTCCAACAAGCCTCGAAGTCGTTCGCGGGCTCGCGTACGCTACGGCGTAAGCCAGTCACTACAAATACCAAAGCCTCGTTACGGCGCGTCTATTACGGCGCCCGGGCGTCGTTGTATCGCCGAGATCGACGCCGTCACTGCGCCGATAACGACGCTCTATTTCGACGTGGGAGCGCCGATATCACAGCGTTTATCGCGTCGCTATCGCAGCGTCACTGCTTCGCGGCTTTCTTTAAATTTACATGATCGCCGTTCAACGCCGTAAGGCATTACCGTGGAATTCGACCGCGGCATCTTTGTCAGTGGACCGCGCCCGGCCGTGTACCGGGCGTGGCAGATGACGGGCAACGTCGTTCAACGGCCCGAAAACGTCATCATGTCCGATCCGGCGGGGCGTTGCCGGTAGCGTAAGCGGCCCGACGTATGGCGGCCGTGAAACGCCGTTCAACGACGTTGGGCGGGCGTATTGTCACCCACCGCCGGGCGTGGGTCGGCTTTACCTGGCCCTGGCGCCACGCGGATTAACGCCGTTCAACGACGCCGGCCGACGCATGGCCACGCGGCATAACGCCGCTCAACGACGATTAAGGAATTTTGATAAAAAAAAATATTTATTTAATATTATTCAATATGATTTAACGGACAGTTAATATTCATATGCAAAATTAACAAATATTTAATATAAATAAATATTTAGTAATATTTATTAATATTAATATTATCAATAATATTAATAGTATTAATAAATATTAAATATGAACAAAATAAATCGAGAATAAATATTTAAAAATTTAAAAAATTCGAAAAAAATAGAAACAAATATTGATTAAATTATATTAATGGTAGATAAGCATTATTGTTTAATATGTAATTAAATGTTTAATAAATCTAAGAATAAAAAAATAGAATCGAGCATAAAATTAACATAACAAAAAAATCACAAATAATAAGAACAAAGCATAAAAAATTTAAATTGAATTCAATTAATATATTTCACAATGTAATTTGCACATTACAAAATATATTAAGTCTTTAGTTGTTGCTCTCTTCTTCTTCTTCTTCTTCATTGGCTTCGTCTTCATTTACCTGCATTATATTGTATCGCAACAATTAGTTCATTGTAGTCACAAATAATTATCTAATGAATGATACACACTTCATCCCCCCTTTCACGCGCAGTGGCGTACGCGATGGCCGCATGACTGCCTTGTTTGAAGGCCCTTTCGCGTTCATCTTTAGCAGCCGGGCGACCAACAAATGACGCCTAGTGAGAATGAGCACCAAAACTAATGTTAGTGTTCAACTCGAGAACCTACATTATAAAACCAAATTTATACTTACAAATAGCTTATCCAAAGCCATAACCGCCCGGACCAGCCTCTTATTGGCACTATGGTCGCCACTTGCTTTGTCGTGACCTGGGCGTCCATAGCCATTGCCTTTGTTCTAGCTTCCCTTTCTTTGATAATATGTTGGCCTTCAAACACTACAATGCAATACAAGGACTTAGTCCACATGGCATCATCTAATTATACGACTCATGGGAGAGATGATGTACTTGAAATGCCCCATTAGTCAACCGTGATAGGGTCGTGCCACTTCCCCATCGGGACTCCTCAGAAGCTTTGGCAAGAGCTTTTCACCGCTTCTTCCGATTACCTCCGCAAAAAATATAAATAAAATATGAGTACAATGAGGTTATAATGAAGAACTAAAGAGCCTAATACACCGGGTGGATTTTAACATGTTTACCCCCGCTTTTGAACAAAGCTCCCTCCATGAGATCTCTCCCCGACTTGAGCTCTGGATATTCTCAGCTTCTAAAAATCTCCCTTGATCCTCTCTTTTCCTCATCATCATAGGCTCCCGAGTTCCATTCACCCTTCGGGATTTTATGGCAAACGCTATTTGTGACATTATTAGCCATCTTCCAAAAATTGTCGCCATCCGCAGATGGCGGGCGCCAAGAACTCTTGCTACTACACTCAACATACGACTAACATATGAATATGTGTTAGTGAACAAAAAGGGCATAATTCAAGATGAACTCACTCATATTGAAAGAGATGCCTTCGTGGAGGTGGTGGTGTGGTGCACGATCTTTACCAGAGCTTGAAGAGGAATTGCGTCCTAATTCCGACGTGGACGACGGCCGGGCTCCTTCTGGGGGTTCATTCTCCTCGCGTGCTCGAACGGCCCCAAGATTGAATTCTGAAGGAGTGTATGAGCTATGACGCGGAGGGTCATGGGGGTTTTAACCTCCGCCTACTTTGTTCCAATGTCGGAAATCTCCATTTTCAGGGCGACATCCCAATTGCAAGGCATTCCACCTATCTTCGTGGTTATCGCCTCGTTGATATCTCGGAGTTCCCCGCTCTTCGTCTTCCTGCTTTGGATGCGTAGGTCCTTTCCCGCTCTCTTCGGTGGTGGTGATGAGAAGAAGATCCGCCCATAACCACAGCCATTTAACATTATGCATAGGAAAAGAAGGACGAACCCGTGATTTACACGCTTACATTTAAAAACATTAGAACGTTAAAAATAAATGGTTAACTTACATTTTATCCTAGAAAAAATCCATACCAAATCCACACAATGGTGGAGGTGGCGGTGGTGGCAAGCTAAACCCGAATCCACCAACCGCCTCTTAAAGGCCTTTGCAGGTTTAGGGCTGTGTCAAGAAGGCTACCAAGCCACGAGAAGTAAAGTTGTGAACAATAGATATGCCATCGTGCGCATCCCATGGTTCTTTGGACATGTGCAAAACTTGCAAGTTATTTATATGGATGATGAATAACATAGTAGGAAAGCAACAAATGTTAGCAACATGGGAAGTTCATTACAAAACATTGGGATTTGAATAATTAAAAGTGTCTTTATATATTTGGTTATTAGACAATTAAAAAAATTTAATACTCTTAAACATGGCAAGATATACAATATTGTATTCATTATTTGAGTTGTGACAACAACAATTTTGACATCTCCAAGGCATCCATGCACTTCATGTGTCGCCTTTGTCTCACAACCATGGTAGAAGATATTCCAACACTTTGTAAGGCTTCAACAACTTCAGAAGCTTTGGGTCGTGATGAGAATACGCCTTCACGTAGGCACATCATTCTTGTTTTTGCTCCTCCAACTTGTCAAGACGTCGTTGGTACATATGGGTTGGATTAATCCATTGGGCATTGTTGTTATTATTAAACCACTCCATTCGTCGATAGCTTGCAATTTTAAATCCGAAGCATCTCATAAATATATCCCAATGCATAGACATCATGAATTTCGTGGTCCCCATACACGATCATCATCCTTTGATTTTCAAACACAATTTCCTCTAACCATGGATATTTTGCTTGTCCATCCGAAAGTAAGTACCGACACTTCAACAAGGGACGACGCTCTTTGGCGTAAAATGAAATTGCATTGTCCCAATCACCAATGGCCACCCACACATTTTGGTACTCATCATCAAAATGTAATTTGACTCTCTTGCAATTAAGCTTTGTGTGAGTGAAGTGGCCTTTGTGGATCTCAACGACACCTTCTCGCTAGGGCAAGAGCTATCTCTCGAACATATGATATACAACTCGAGATTTTGCTCTAAGTTCAGCGCCTATGTGTTTGTGGGTTCTTCTTGGCTTCTAGCAATTGCATTTGACCATCTTCTAAAACGTGACAAGTTATTAGGTAAATAGTCAAACAAGTGTGCAAGTGTCTCCATTCATGAAAGGTAGAATCACCATTGGCCCTATGGTATCCCCACCAGAGCTAGCAACTTCATATGCAAGTCCAATGGATGTAGCCAGCAGATGCGGGCTCTTGAAGCCGACATGTATCTTTTGAGCCATCTCATACGCCTGCCTCTATCTTTGCCCTTTGAAAACCCATCCACCGTGATAGCTCATCATCTTGGAAGTGTTGTGTTCCGCTGATTTTGATTTGATAATGCGATGTGTTGGTTTCTCCTCAATAAGGTGTATCACATCCACGGCCTCTACGGGCATGGGATCAACAAAGATTGATGTGTTCATGTGATTCTCCAAAGAAAAGTGGGCTTGCTAGGCCCCTCGCTCCACTAGAGCTTCCCCGATGCAAAGCATTTTTAATTACCTCCAACCGGACGTGCATTGAGATCCGCGCGAATGATGTTCTTGTGGATCCAAACGCCGCTTCTTTGAGGAATTCCATGAAGCTACCCATTCCTTGACACGAGCCTCTAAGATTGGGACTTTTAAGCCGCGACCTAATGCTTCAAACATGTCTTCGGGTTCATCCATGGGGTTTCCAATCATTGGCTTTACATGTGTGTCAAGGAGAGAAGTCAACATTTCTTCTTGACCTCGCCATTTTTGTGCTAACTCAAATTGGCACTTCCTTTTCACATGTCCGACAAAATGGTCGATTATCGCTGACCGGGCTTTGCATCTCCCTGGCCGGACTTTCGTTAGCACATATCTCATTTATGACCATGCCTAATCTCACTAATCATTAGTGTCTTCACAGTCGGGCCATACCTACAAACTAATTTAGATTCATTAATCTTGCTTTTGTGACTTTTTTTCAAACCTTCATTATGAATCTTTACCTACTTTCTTAAGAGTTAGTTTCCTTTTAATTTTTTTTTTTAAAACCAACTATTTAAATTTTTTCTTGCTCTTAACCACTCCACATCAGTGTTTCTTTTGACATCCCTAACATCTTTAAAAAACAACATTCTTAACTAGAAACCCTAAAATCAATAATGCTTTTTTTTCAAAACCCCGCCCCTTTGTCCAATCCTCGTGAAAGATTTCTATTTATTGATATATTAATAAAAAAATAAACAGTAGGGCGGTGAGCTTAGACCCTGAACACCTAGTCTTCCACTCAAGGCGGAGCCGACCATGCCCTTGTCCAAGTCTCCCCAAATTTTTATAAACTAAATACATTAATAAATAAAATTTCAAGAGTAAAGGGTGAGCTTGGACTGAACACCTAGTCTTCCACTCAAGGCGGAGCCGCACCATGCCCTTGTCCAAGTCTCCCCAATTTTTCTAAACTAAATACATTAATCAATAAAATTGTTAAGAGTAACGGTGAGCTTGGACCCCGAACACCTAGTCTCTCCACTCAAGGATGAGCCGACCATGCCCTTTGTCCAAGTCTCCCCAAGTTTTTTTTAACCTAAATAAAACATTAAAATTTTATTCTCCCACTAAACTCAAATTTTACCTAGAATGTCTTCAGAATGGGCGAAAAATCCATTTCCAAGAGCCACGATTTTGTTATTAGTGTACATGCAAAAAAATAAAGGCATTCAATAATTAGAAAAATTACATAAATAAAGAAATAAAAAAAAAAAAAACAAAAAGACGATTCACATTGAAAAGATCATTGACATTAAAACTATTTACATTGTTAATTAAAAAGAACTATATATTGACATGTAAAAAAAAAAAAAAAAAAAAAAAGAACATAAAAAGAAGGGGCCTCGTCTTTCAACGACGTCCCCTTCTTGTAATAAAAAATAGAGGAAGAATGGGCCTCGTCTTTCAACGACGTCCTTCTTCCATGGAAAAAAAATAGAAGAGGAAGAAGAAGAAGAAGAAGAAGAAGAAGAAGAAGAAGAAGAAGAAGAAGAAGAAGAAGAAGAAGAAGAAGAAGAAGAAGAAGAAGAAGAAGAAGAAGAAGAAGAAGAAGAAGAAGAAGAAGAAGAAGAAGAAGAAGAAGAAGAAGAAGAAGAAGAAGAAGAAGAAGAAGAAGAAGAAGAAGAAGAAGAAGAAGAAGAAGAAGAAGAAAGAAGAAGAAAGATTGAATAGAATGAGAAAGTGGTGAAGAAGAAGAAGAAGAAAATGAATAGAAGATTGGAAGAACGGAAGATTAGAAGGAAGAAACCAATGATTGGAAGATCATTGGAAGAAGAAGGAGGAGGATTGATTCATACTAATAAGAGGCGAAATGGATTGAAGAAAAAACAAGGATGGAAAGAAGAGGAGGATAGAAATGGGATGGATTGAAAACAAACAAGAAAAAACAAGAAGCCCTAAATCTATCAAACAACAAGCCTAATTCAAAAAAAATAGAGTTGATTGATCCATTGAAATACCTTTGGATGCTTGCTTGAAGCTTGAAAGGACCGAAGGGGATGATCCGGAAGGCCAAAAAATCGCAATTTAAAAACGCCTCCTCCAGCCGCTTTAGAACCAAAACTAGGGCGGAAAAGCCGCCCGATAAAACGCCGTTGAACGACGCCGCGAGGTCGCTTTTTTAACGACAAAAATAGTCGCTAAACGACGCCTATAACGACGCCTTTTGTGTTAAACGACGCAATTTTTTTTTTATTAAGTTATAATTATAAGTTATTATTATAATTATAATTATTATACAAAGAAGGATTGTTACCCGCTGAGGGTCAATTTATGCAAAGAATCTAACTCGTGAAGTCGCTTTGAACAGATGTTGAAAGTCCGGGTTTGCCTCCACCTCCGCATATTTTGTGATAGAAATGTAGAAATCAAACTCAAATTTTTATCTTTCAAATTTTATCTCATCATAGTCGTTAAACGACGCCTATAACCACGCCTTTGTGTTAAACGACGTGCCGTCTTTAAACATCTCCCCGCAAAAAATCAATTTATTAAACATTTCAAAATCGATTTCTTAAACCAACACACACCTTTCGTTGCGCCAACCCTACATTAAGAACACTTTGCAATGGGATTCACTGACACCATCCCCTCAAGTCCACAATACAATAAAATTTATTAAAATTGAACCCCGAAGCGGGAGAGAACTATACATAGCCATAAGGGGTAGGAAGAACGAATACAACAACCCGTGGAGGCAACTTTTTTGTTCGATACTTACCGGAAAGCTCCAAAACCCTTTCAACAATTCCCGCCACAAGCAAAAGTTAATTATCCTTTCAATATCGATTGAAAAGTTATTTATGTTACTTACGCAATCATGCCCCCGTAAGGTTCTTCGTGACAACGCATTCATAGTTTCACATTTTTTGATTGTGTTTTGACGCGGCGACAACCGATATCGTTGGCCAATCTGTAGAGCCCTCCACCGCAAGTTAAAATAATAGGAATGTAATGAATTGAAATTTGAAATGTCAAGTGCACACACAGTTCAATCCTTACAATTGCAATTGATGGTGAATTTGACGAGAATGGGGCTCCATGTGACACATCCATTCCAAAGATTATAGTTGGCTCCCTGGAGACCTTTGGAAGACCACGACGAAATTCCATCGATAACATCGTATTATATCCTCCACACTACAGTTTGAAAGTAAGTCTTAGGTTCAATGAAGGGGAGCCATTATGGGGTACCAAGTGAGTTACCTTGGCATTAATTTTCAAAACCACATTCGTCAAGTCTCGATCATTTATATTACGGGAGGAACTATACAATCGATTAACAACTCCAACGCCCCGACATAAAGCGGTTTGTTAAACGGCCCTGCAAAACATCTCTCTGCATAAGTATGCATTGCATCTTCCTTCGTAAACTACATATAAAAGGAATCAAACCATTACACAGCATAGAGATCAGTCTTTCTGAGGTAGAATGCATAGAATAAACTCGGTGGCCCTTTTTAATGAGATTTTAAAGCATTGAACATCATTGAAACTCGTGGAATATCGATGGGGAGGAAATCAACATGATGCTATTGGTAACAATGATCTGAGATAACAAGGAATCAGGTGAGAATGATAGTTGGGGAATTGCATCAAATGGAAATGATGATGGGGAGGAGGCAACCGGATGCCAATGATTCTTGGGGTATTGCTTCCAATGAAACTCACACATCTGGAGCAGATAATAATGGAGCACTAGTTGGCAATGATTACTTATGTATTTTATCTATCCTTCTTTATCTATCCACTTAGATTTCTCTCCATCCTTGTTTATCTATCCACTTTAATAAACCAGACTTGTGCACCATTGAGCTTCACTTGCATACTTTCATACTAAATCAAGCTTGCCAATCACTTGATCATTCAGAGCAATTGCAAACATATGGCTCACCGGTGTTGCTCTTACGCATACAATCTACACAAGGCATGCCCTACTGTCATCCATGCAAAAGCTGCAAGAAGAGCTTCTTTGATTTGCCATATTCTCTCGTGCATGATCACATACAACTTCATATATGGTTGCGACCTCTTCATAGATTCTTGCTAAGGGTTTTGGACCGCGGCGACAGGGGTTCAACGACGTCTCACCTTGAATTTGAGTTCCCTGGGGCCTTGGGGAGAGGAAATTTGGGGCAAGCGACCTCGGGGAGGGATTTTAGGGTCCGGCTGTCAAGGCCAACACCCCAACTCCCACTTCAAGACACAAGAAGGTCCCTACCGACCGGACAAGGAGAGGGCCTCAAACGTAAACCCCGGGTTGCCGGGCTCTAGAAAGGGTTTACGTTTTGGGGCCAGTCCTAGTCTGTTGCACTTGGGACCTGGCCGAGAAGCAGCAGAGAATAATATAAGGGGAACTGACGGAGCGGAGTTTGGGCCTTTCCTCCTCCCGATGTGGCAAGTAGAAGTCGGGCGCTTTTGCGGATGGCAAGACATTCGTGAATTCGTAATTAATGCATTGCACGAAAATAAATTCGGTTTTGCCAAGCGGGATCCCTAATTCATCTCCCAAGACACGCCCAATTTTGAATTTTCGGAGAAGGTCTAGGTCAAAGGGTTAGCATTAGAGCGGCCGGGGGCAGCAGGTTGGGGGGCAACCGAGCCGCACCCTTCCCCAAGTCAAACGAGGCCAGGACCTTGCGGGGATCCCTCACAAGAGGGAGAGTCCCGGACCCCGTGAGGCGGGATCCAAAAGTTCCCGGTAGGCAGCCCTTCCGCGGCCCCCGGGCTGCACGCTTATCGACCACCCTCCCGGAGCCGGTTCCCTATCCCACCGCTGATCCTCCGCTCAGGGGCCCTCTTCGGGAAGGTCCAAAAGATTCCAGACGGTCCGAGAACTTGTCAAAACCGCTGGGCCCCGGATGTCGGCCTTGTAGAAACTGTGACTGCTTTGTCGTTCGGCACCGGGATGTCGAATGGCAAATAGACCAAATCGTCCGGGAATGGCGAAATTACCCTAGGGAGCAAGTTACACCGGCCGGTTTTATGAAAAGAAGGGAAACACTCACGCCCCTCCACGACAAGTATCCCGCATGCACATCCTAGGCCAATTGACTACTTAGTGTGATGGAAGTGAGCTACTTTGGCTTCTTGAGACGGGTGGTCTTCGCCACTTTAACTTGCCATTGTCCCCGGGGCAATGTCGACGCTCGAGTCCATTGGCGTATCGATCGGATTCCCAGAGCGGAGGTCGCCCGGCCCGGCCCCCTGGCCTGGGGAAAAGCATGTTAGGGTGTCCCTTAAAAAGTATTATTTAGTGACTAAAAGGTACCTAAAAAGGTAGCCGGTGGAGTCTTGGGCACTGTATATCTCAATATAAAGGTATGTTTTAGAACTTTTTATATATATATTGGTCTCAGATAGCATTATCTCTTTATCTTAACTTTGAATATTACCATGTCCTTGACTTTTATTTTGGATTTTTGTATTAGTTTTAATGAAAAGAAAAATGAGAAAGTACCCAGTTAAAGTACTAGTGTATGTACTTTTGAGGGGTTCAAAAAGTGGTACACCCTAACATACTTTACCCCAGTGGCCTTGGGAGAGGAAATTTGGGCAAGCAGCCTCCGGAGGGATTTTAGGGTCCGCGCTCTGGCGTCAACACCCCAACCCCACTTCAAGACGCAGCGCAAAGGTCCCGCCGATCGGACAAGGAGAGGGCCTCAGAAACGTAAACCCCGTGGGTTGCCGGGCTCTAGAAGGGTTTACGTTTGGGGGCCGACCTGGTCCCCGGTTGCTTGGGACTTGGACCGGCCGAAGCGAGCCGGTGAATACGGAGCAAAGGGAACCGGGACGGAGCCGGAGTTTGGGCCCTTTCCTCCTCCCCGTGTGTGTGGCAAGTAGAAGTCGGGGGCTTTTTGCAAAGGGCAAGACATTCGTGAATTTAATTAATGCATTGCACCTAAAAATAAATTCCGTTTTGCCAGCTGGATCCCTTAATTCATCTCAAAGCCATCCCAATTTTTGGAATTTTCTGAGAAGGTCTAGGGTCAAAGGGTTAGCATTAGAACGGTCGGGGCCCTCCGTGGCAACCGAAGCCGGCACCCTTCCCCAAGTCAAACGAGGCCGGACCTTGTGGATCCCTCACAAGAGGGGGAGAGTCCGGACCCCGTGAGGCGGATCCAAAGTTCCCGAGGCAGCCCTTCCTCGCGCGCTCCCCCGGGGCTGACGCTAACGACCACCCTCCGGAGCAGGTTCCCCTCTATCCGACCCTGATGGATCCTCCGCTCGGGCCCCTCGGGAAGGTCCAAAAGATTCCAGATCGTCCCGAGAACTTGTCAAACCGGGCGCCCCCGATGCCTACCTTGTAGAAACCGTGACTGCTTTTGTCGCTCGCACGGGATGCTCCGGAATGGCAATAGACCCCGCTAAATCGTCCGAATGGCGAAATTACCCTAGGGAGCAAGTTACACGGCCGGTTTTGCAAAAGAAGGAAACACTCCACGCCTCCACGACAAGATCCCCGCGATGCACATCCTAGGCCAATTGACTACGAGTGTGATGGAAGTGAGCTACTTTTCTTGAGTTCGGTGGTGGTCTGGCCACGGAACTTGGTCCCCGTGGCAATGTCGACGCTCGAGTCCATTGGCGAGTCGATCAAGCGATTCGAGAGCTTAGAGGCCCGGCCCGGCCCCGTGGCCTTGGGAGAGGAAATTTGGGGCAAGAGCCCCGGAGGGATTTTAGGGTCCAAGGCCAAGGCCAACACCCCAACCCCACTTTCAAGACACCCGGCAAGGTCCCGGGCCGACCGACAAGGAGAGGGCCTCCAAACGTAAACCCCGTGGGTTGCCGTGCTCTAGAAGGGTTTACGCTTTGGGGGCCGAGTCCCGGTCTGCTGCACTTGGGACCTGGCCGGAAGCAGCAGCCGAATAATGGAGCAGGGGAACGGACGGAGCGGAGTTTGGGCCTTTCCTCCTCCCGATGTGGCAAGTAGAAGTCGGGGGGCGCTTTTGCAGTGGCAAGACATTCGTAAATTCGCAATTAATGCATTGCACGAAAATAAATTCCGATTTTTTGCCGGCTGGATCCCTAATTCATCTCCAGCACACGGCCCAATTTTCGGAATTTTCGGAGAAGGTCTAGGTCAAAGGGTTAGCATTAAACGGCGGGGCAGCCCGCTGTGGCAACCCAGCTGGCACCCTTCCCCAAGTCAAACGAGGCCGGGACCTTGGGGATCCCACAAGAGGGGAGAGTCCCGACCCCGTGAGGCGGATCCAAAAGTTCCCCGAGGTGACCCTTCGGGCAAATACGCCCCGGTCAAGACGCTTAATGACCACCTTCCTGAGGCCGGGTTCCTTTATCCGAATCGTTGATCCTCCGTCGGGGGGCCCTCTTGGGAAGGTCCAAAAGATTCCAGATCGGTCCAGGAGAACTTGTCAAACCCGGCCCCGATGTCGGCCTTTGAAAAAACTGACTGTTTTGTCGTCGGCAACCGGGATGCTCCGGAATAAATAGACCCGCCAAATCGTCGGGAATGGGCGAAATTACCCTAGGGAGCAAGTTACACGGCCGGTTTTTAAAGAAGAAACACTCACGCCCCACGACAAAAGATCCCGCATGCACATCCTAGGCCAATTGATCACGAAAGTGTGATGGAAGTGAGCTACTTTGGCTTCTTGGAGTTCGGGTGGTCTTCCGCCCCCTGGAACTTGGTCCCCTGTGGCAATGTCGACGCTCGAGTCCATTGGCAGAGCCAGATCGCGATTCCGAGAGGGGAGGTCGCCTCGTCCGGCCCCTGTGGCCTTGGGGAGAGGAAATTTGGGGCAAGCAGCCCCGAGGGATTTTAGGGTCCGGGCCAAGGCGCCAACACCCCAACCCCATCTTCAAGACACCGCAAGGTCCCTACTGACCGGGACAAGGAGGGCCTCAAACGAAACCCCGCGGGCTGCCGTGCTCTAGAAGGGTTTACGCTTTGGGGCCGAAGTCCTGGTCCTGTTGCACTTGGGACTCGGCCGAAGCAAAGCAGCTGTGAGAATACGGAGCAAGGGGAACCGACGAGCGGAGTTTGGGCCTTTCCTCCTCCGGATGTGGCAAAGTAGAAGTCGGGGCTTTTGCAGCGGCAAGACATTCAGAATTTGAATTAATGCATTGCACGAAAAATAAATTCGGGTTTTTGCCGATCCCTAATTCATCTCCAAAGACAGTCTAGCCCAATTTTCGGAATTTTAGGAGAAGGTCTAGGTCAAAGGGTTAAGATTAGAACGGTCGGGCAGCCCGCTACAGGTGGCAACCGAGCCGCACCCTTCCCCAAGTCAAACGAGGCCGGGACTTTTGCGGGGATCCTCACAAGAGGGGAGAGTCCGACCCCGTGAGGCGGATCCAAAAGTTCCCGAGGCAGCCCTTCCTCGGCGCTCCCCGGCTGCGACGCTTAATGACCACCCTCCCGGAGCCGGCTCCCCTATCCCAGCCGTTGGATCCTCCGTTCAGGGCCCCTCCGGGAAGGTCCAAAAGATTCCAGATCGGTCCGAGAACTTGTCAAACCGCTGGGCGCCCCGATGTCGGCCTTGTAGAAACCGCGAGACTTTTTTTGTCGGCACTTTGGGATGCTCCTAATGGCAAATAGACCCCGCCAAATCGTCCGAATGGCTTAAATTACCCTAGGGAGCAAGTTACACCGCCGGTTTTATGAAGAAGGAAACACTCGCCCTCCACGACAAGATCCCGCATGCACATCCTAGGCCAATTGACTCACGACAGTGTGATGGAAGTGAGCTACTTTGGTGCTTCTTGGAGTTGGTGGTCTCCTCGCCACGAATCCTTGGTCCCTGTGGCAACGTCGACGTTCCGAGTCCATTGGCGTAGTCGATCTCGAGAGAGGGAGGTCGCCCGTCCGGCCCCTGTGGCCTTGGGGAGAGGAAATTTGGGGCAAGCAGCTCCGGAGGGATTTTAGGGTCCGCTACCAAGGCCAACACCCCAACCCCACTTCAAGACACTGCCAAGGTCCCGGCCGACCGGACAAGGAGAGGGCTCTCCTCAAACGTGAAACCCCGCGGGCTGCCGTGCTCTAGAAGGGTTTACGTTTTGGGGCCGAGTCCCGGTCTCAAGGTGCTTGGGACCGCCGAAGAAGCAAGAGTCGGAGAATACGGAGCAAGGGAACCGACGGAGCGGGAGTTTGGGCCTTCCTCCTCCGGATGGGGCAAGTAGAAGTCGGGGGGCTTTTGCAGCTGGCAAGACATTCAGAAATTCGCAATTAATGCATTGCACCTAAAATAAATTCGTTTTTGCCGCCTGATCCCTAATTCATCTCAAAGACACGCCCAATTTCGAATTTTAGGAGAAGGTCTAGGGTCAAAGGGTTAAGATAGGAGCGTAGGGGCAGCCCGCTGGCAACCGAAGCCGCACCCTTCCCAAGTCAAACGAGGCCAGGACCTTTGCGGGGATCCCTCACAAGAGGGGGGAGAGTCCCGGACCCCGTGAGGCGGATCCAAAAGTTCCCGAGGCGCCTCTCTTCGGGGCGCCCCCCGGTCACTGACGCTTAATGACCACCCTCCCGGAGCCGGTGCCCCTATCCGGATGGATTTGGATCCTCCGTTCCAGGGCCCCTCTTTGGGAAGGTCCAAAAGATTCCAGATCGGGTCCAGGAGAACTTTGTTAAACACAGGCCCCGGATGTCGACCTTGTAGAAACCGCGACTGCTTTTTTGTCGTTAGGACGCACGGGATGCTCCGAATGGCAAATAGACCCTCGCCAAATCGTCCGAATGGCTTAAATTACCCTAGGGAGCAAGTTACACTGGGCGGGGTTTTTGTAAAGAAGGAAACACTACGCCTCCACGACACAGATCCCCGCAGATGCACATCCTAGGGCCAATTGACTACGAGTGTGATGGAAGTGAGCTACTTTGGCTTCTTGAGTTCGGGTGGTCTTCCGCCACGGAACTTGGTCCCTGGTGGCAATGTCGACGTTCTGAGTCCATTGGCAGAGTCGATCATGTGATTCCCGAGAGCGGAGGTCGCCCGTCCGGCCCCGTGGCCTGGGGAGAGGAAATTTGGGGCAAGCAGCCTCCGAGGGATTTTAGGGTCCCGCCTCAAGGCCAACACCCCAACCCCACTTCAAGACACGCTAAGGTCCCGGGCCGAACGGGACAAGGAGAGGGCCTCCAAACGTGAAACCCCGGTGGGTTGCCGTGCTCTAGAAGGGTTTACGCTTTGGGGCCGAAGTCCTGGTCCGCTGCACTTTGGGACTGGCCGGAAGCAGCAGCCAGAATAATGGAGCAGGGAACCGACGAGCGGAGTTTGGGCCTTTCCTCCTCCCCGATGTGGCAAGTAGAAGTCGGGGGGCTTTTGGTGCTGGCAAGACATTCAGAATTCGCATTAATGCATTGCACAAAAAATAAATTCGGTTTTGCCGCCGGGATCCCTAATTCATCTCCCAAGACACGCCCAATTCTTCGAATTTTCGAGAAGGTCTAGGTCAAAGGGTTAAGATAGAATGCCGGCAGCCCGCTGGGTGGCAACCGAGAATGGGCACCCTTCCCCAAGTCAAACGAGGCCAGGACCTTGGGGGATCCCTCACAAGAGGGGAGAGTCCGGACCCCGTGGAGGCGGATCCAAAAGTTCCCGAGGCAGCCCCTTCCCCGCCGCCCCCGGGTCGCGACGCTTAATGACCACCCCCCCCGAGCCAGGTTCCTCTATCCGACCGTTGATCCTCCGCTCTGGCCCCTCTTCGGAAGGTCCAAAAGATTCCAGATGGGTCCGGGAGAACTTGTCAAACCGCTGAAGGCCCCGATGTCGCCTTTGTAGAAACCGCGACTTGCTTTGTCGTCGCACCGTGGGGATGTTCTAATGGCAATAGACCCCGCCAAATCGTCCCGGAATGGCTAAATTACCCTAGGGAGCAAGTTACACTCCTGGCCGGTTTTGCATGGAAAGAAGGAAACACTCACGCCTCCACGACAAGATCCCGCATGCACATCCTAGGCCAACCGACCACGAGTGTGATGGAAGTGAGCTACTTTGGCTATTGGAGTTCGGGTGGTCTTCCGCCACTTGAACTTGGTCCCCGTGGCAATGTCGACGCCTCGAGAGCCGAGTCCATTGGCTGGGAGAGGTGAGTCGGAGGGATCAGACCCGGAGAGGGAGGTCGCCTCGGTCCGGCCCCTCTGGGGGGGGCCTTGGGGAGAGGAAATTTGGGGCAGTCCATTGGCGTAGCCAAATCCCCGAGGGATTTTAGGGTGGCCATACTGGGCCCGCGGCTGAGGGGACACCCCAACCCCACTTCAAGACACAAGGTCCCCGCCGAACGGACAAGGAGAGGGCCTCCAAACGTGAAACCCCGTGGGTTGCCAGCTCTAGAAGGGTTTACGCTTTTGGGGCCGAGTCCGGTCTGCTGCACTTGGGACCTGGCCGTAGCGCTGCAGCCGAATACGAGCAAGGGGAACCGACGGAGCGGGAGTTTGGGCCTTCCTCCCTCCGATGTGGCAAGTAGAAGTCTGGGGGCTTTTGCGATTGGCAAGACATTCAGAATTTCGCAATTAATGCATTGCACGAAAATAAATTAGGTTTTTGCCACGGGATCCTAATTCATCTCCAGCACACGGCCCAATTTTGAATTTTAGGAGAAGGTCTAGGTCAAAGGGTTAGCATTAGAAACGGCGGGGCAGCCCGCGTTGCAACCGAGCTGGCACCCTTCCCCAAGTCAAATGAGGCCAGGGACCTTGCGGGGATCCCTCACAAGAGGGAGAGTCCAGGACCCGTGAGGCGGGATCCAAAAGTTCGAGGCAGCCCTTCCGGCAGCGGCGCTCCCGGGTCGCTGACGCTTAATGACCACCCTCCTCCTCGGAGTTCCCCTATCCCAGCCGTTGGATCCTCCGTTCAGTGGCCCCTCTTCGAAGGTCCAAAAAAGATTCCAGATCGGGTCCGAGAACTTGTCAAACCAGCTGGGCGGCCCCGATGTCGGCCTTTTGTAAAACCGCGATTTGCTTTGTCGTTAGCATCGGGATGTCTCGAATGGCAAATAGACCCCGCCAAATCGGGTCCGAATGGCTTAAATTACCTAAGGGAGCAAGTTACCGAATGGCCGGTTTTGTAAAGAAGGAAACACTCACCCTCCACGACAAGATATCCCGCATGCACATCCTAGGCCAATTGACTACGAAAGTGTGATGGAAGTGAGCTACTTTGGTGCTTCTTGGAGTTCGGGTGGTCTTCCTCACACCGGAACTTGGTCCCGAGGTGGCAATGTCGACGCCGAGTCCATTGGCAGAGTCGAATCATGATCCCTGGGCGGAGGAGGGCGCCTCGGGTCCGGCCCCAGGGCCTTGGGGAGGGAAATTGTAGACAAGCGGCCTCGGAGGGATTTTAGGGTCCGCTCTGGCGCCAACACCCCAACCCCACTTCAAGACACGGGCGCAAGGTCCCGCCGACCGACAAGGAGAGGGCCTCCAAACGTAAACCCCGTGGGCTGCCGTGCTCTAGAAGGGTTTACGTTTTGGGGGCGAAGTCCCCGGTCTGCTGCACTTGGGACTGGCCGAAGCAAAGAGCGGTGAATACCGGAGCAAGGGAACTGACGGAGCGGAGTTTGGGCCTTTCCTCCTCCGATGGGGGCAAGTAGAAGTCGGGGCTTTTGCTGCTGGCAAGACATTGAATTCGCAATTAATGCATTGCACGAAAAAATAAATTCGGGTTTTTGCCGGGTGGATCCCTAATTCATCTCCAAAGACACGGCCCAATTTTCGGAATTTTCGGAGAAGGTCTAGGTCAAAGGGTTAGCATTAGAAACGGTCGGGGCAGCCCGGGTGGCAACCGAAGCCGCACCCCTTCCCCAAGTCAAACGAGGCCGGGGACCTTGCAGGGGATCCCTCACAAGAGGGGAGAGTCCGGACCCGTGAGGCGGGATCCAAAGTTCCCCGAGGCAGCCCTTCCTCGGTAGCCCCCCTGGTCGCACGCTTAATGACCACCCTCCCCGAGCCCGGTTCCCCTATCCAATCGTTGGATCCTCCGCTCAGGGCCCTCTTGAGGGAAGGTCCAAAAGATTCCAGATCGGTCCGGGAGAACTTGTTAAACCTAGCGCCCCTGGATGTCCTCTTTGTAGAAACCGTGATCGCTTTTGTCGCTCGCACGGGATGCTCCGAATGGCAAACAGGCCCGCCAAATCGTCCGAATGGCTTAAATTACCCTAGGGAGCAAGTTACACGGCCGGTTTTGAAAGAAGGAAACACTCACGCCCTCCACGACAAGATCCCGCGATGCACATCCTAGGCCAATCGACTCACGAAAGTGTGATGGAAGTGAGCTACTTTGGCTTCTTGGAGTTCGGGTGGTCTTCTGGCCACGGAACTTGGTCCCAGTGGCAATGTCGACGCTCTGAGTCCATTGGCAGAGTCGATCGCGATTCAGGAGAGCGGAGGTCGCCCGTCCGTCCCCGTGGCCTTGGGAGAGGAAATTTGGGGCAAGCAGCCGGAGGGGATTTTAGGGTCCGGCCCAAGGCCAACACCCCAACCCCACTTCAAGACACGGCTAAAGGTCCCGGCCGACCGACAAGGAGAGGGCCTCAAACGTAAAACCCCTCGTGGGTTGCCGTGCTCTAGAAGGGTTTACGTTTTGGGGGCGAGTCCGTCCAAGGCAATTGGGACTGGCCGAAGCAAAGAGCCGAGAATAATGGAGCAAGGGAACCGACCTGCCGGGAGTTTGGGCCTTTCCTCCTCCCGATGTGGCAAGTAGAAGTCGGGGGCTTTTGCAAATGGCAAGACATTCAGAATTCGCATTAATGCATTGCACGAAAATAAATTCGGGTTTTGCCGCAGGGATCCCTAATTCATCTCCAAAGACACGCCCAATTTTCGGAATTTTTCGAGAAGGTCTAGGTCAAAGGGTTAGCATTAGAGCGGTCGGGGCAGCCCGTTGGGGCAACCGAGGTCGCACCCTTCCCAAGTCAAACGAGGCCGGGACCTTGCGGGGATCCCCTCACAAGAGGGGAGAGTCCAGGACCCCAGGAGGCGGGATCAAAAAAAGTTCCCGAGGCAGCCCTTCCCCGGCAGCGCCCGGGCCTGACGCTTAATGACCACCTCAGGAGCGGTTCGTTCTATCCTCCGGTTGGATCCTCCGCTCGGGGCCCCTCTTGGGAAGGTCCAAAAGATTCCAGATCGGGTGGGAGAACTTGTCAAACCGCTGGGCGCCCCGGATGTCTACTTTGTAGAAACCGGCCGCACCGGGATGCTCGAATGGCAAAATAGACCCGCCAAATCGTCCGGAATGGCGAAATTACCCTAGGGAGCAAGTTACACCTGGCCGGTTTTGGCGAAAAGAAACACTGCCTCCACGACAAGATATCCCCGGGATGCACATCCTAGGCCAATGACTACGAAAGTGTGATGGAAGTGAGCTACTTTACGCCTTTGAGTTCTGGCTTCTTGAGTTCTTTGGTGGTAATATCGGCCACGAACTTGGTCCCAAAATGTACGCTCGAGTCCATTGGCGAGTCAAGATCGCGATTCCGAGAGGGGAGGTCGCCTCATCCGGCCCCGTGGCCTTGGGGAGAGGAAATTTGGGCAAGTAGCCTCCGAGGGATTTTAGGGTCCGCGCCTCAAGGCCAACACCCCAACTCCACTTTCAAGACACGGCTAAAGGTCCCGGCTGACCGGATAAGGAGGTTCTTCCAAAACGTGAAACCCCGTGGGTTGCCGCTCTAGAAGGGTTTACGTTTTGGGGCCGAAGTCCCGTCTCTGCCACTTTAACTTGATCCCAAGGAGCACCGAATCGACATAAGGGGAGTCCATTGGGAGAGTCAAATCAAGGGTTGTGGCAAGTAGAAGGGAGGTTGCGCTGGCAAGACATTCAGAATTCAAGAATTAATGGCCTTGGAAAATAAAATTTGGAGGCAAGCAGCCGAGGGATTTTGAGAAGGTCAAGGTCAAAGGGCCAACACCCCAACCCACTTCAAGACATGAAGCAAAGTCCCTACAAATCGACCAAGGGAGGGCCTCCAAACGTAAACCCCGTGGGTTGATCCTGTGCTCTAGAAGGGTTTTCGCGCCGTTTTGGGGCCGCTTAGTCACGGCCTCTCGCCCCTGCCCCTGATCCCCGTGGCAATGTCCTCATTCTGAGTCCATTGGAAGGTCCAAAGATTCCAAATGGTCCGGGTGAGGGGAGGTTGCCAAAATCCTTCCCCGATGGCCTTTGGGGAGAGGAAATGTCGAGGCAAAATCGGGATGCTCCTGAGGGATTTTAGTGTCAAAGCGTCCGAATGGTCAACACCTAACTCCACTTCAAGACATGGGCAAAGAAGGAAAGCCGGATCTGACAAAGGAGAGGGCCTCCCCGTAAACCATCCTAGGCCAATTGCTACGAGTGTGATAGAAGGGTTTACGTTTGGGGCCGAGTCCCGGTGGTCTTCCGCCACGGAACTTGGTCCCAGTGGCAATGTCGACATTCGAGTCCATTGGCGAGCCAAATCGCTGTTCCAAAGAGGGGAGGTTGCCCGTCCCTTCCCTGTGGCCTTGGGAGAGGGAAATTCGGCAAGCAGCCCGGAGGGGATTTTAGTGTCCCCTCAAGGCCAACACCCCAACTCCACTTCAAAGACATGGGCGAAAGTCCCGCCGAATCTGACAAGGAGAGGGCCTCCCAAACGTGAACCCGGTGGGTTGCCGGGCTCTAGAAGGGTTTACGCTTTGGGGCCGAAGTCCCGGTCTTTTGGCCACTAAACTTGGTTTCCGTGAGCAATGTCAACGTTCTCGAGTCCATTGGCAGAGCCAAATCGTGGTTCCGGAGAGGGAGGTTTGCCCGCTCTTCCCTACGGGCCTTAGGGAGAGGAAATTTGGGGAAAGCGACCTCCGGAGGGATTTTAGGGTCCAGCCTCGGGCGCCAACACCCCAACCCACTTCAAGACACGCCGCTAGGGTCCCTACCGACCGACAAGGAGGGGCCTCAAACGAAACCCCGTGAGTTGCCGGGCTCTAGAATGGTTTACGTTTTGGGGCGAAGTCCTAGTCCGCTGATTGGAACGATGGCCGAGAAGCTGCGTCGGTGAACGCATAGCAAGGGGAACCGGCGGAACGGAGTTTGGACTGTCCTCCTCCCGATGTGGCAATTAGAAGTCGGGGCGCTTTTGCAAAGTGGCAACACACGATTAAATTCATAATTAATGCATTGCACGAAAATAAATTCTGATTTTTGCCATTTGGATCCCTAATTCATCTCCCACTACGGCCCAATTTTCGGAATTTTTGGAGAAGGTCTAGGTCAAAGGGTTAGCATTAGAACTGTCGGGGGCGCGGATTCGCGAGGCAACCGAGCTGATTTGGAAGATTTGGAAGATCATTTGATTGACTTCAAGCCACAAAGAAACATAAATTTAGTGGTCGCTTCTATCGATCGAGTTGGAGAAAAATCCAAAGCCGATTGTCCATCACAAACTTCTAAGAATGTGCATTTGAAAGATTTAGAACATGGAAGTGTCCCATTTGTAAGAGCTACAGGAGAGTCCAAACCACAAATAATCTCAGAACCTGGTTCTACCAAGTCAAGTCGAAATGTCGCAGAAACCTCAGGCTCCGAAATGGCAAATCGAACTGAAGAAGGCGATATCCAACAGAAGAATGCAAAATATCTTCAAGAATCCTTCAGATCATGTTCATGCATATGTATCAATGCTAGATTGTACCCAAGAGAAAATATAACAATGTACAAAACATAGGTTTATTGAACAAAAGATCACTTGAACAATTGACATACTCCTCCCCGAGCTTGGCTTATGGTTTCTATCGTGAAGTCCTCCACTTGTCCATCCCTTTGAACCATAGCTCCATGTCAAGTATGTCCGGCATCAGCCATGCACATGTCGGCACGCTAGTATCATGTTAATCTTTGTTTTTTCTGTGGTGCTTCCAAACCACGACCATCTTTTCAAGAAGCACCCTCATCATGCTAGGCGACTCTTGGTTCCTAGCAATTTGGTCGATGCCTTCTCACCAATCACATACTTCTTTAACACTTTCATCAGATGGATCGTTGTTTCATAGTCCTCATCTTGAAAGTGGAGGAGGGGTTCACGGAGGATTCCTTCCTTCTCATGCCCTCTCCGGCTCCTACACCAAGCTATAGATTAGAAAATAGATAAAATACAATAAAGTGTATAAACTACAGTGTAGCCTTACTTGTGAAGACAGGTTCCATATCTCTACGCTCTTGAATCCTCATCTCCTCCCGAATCGGTTCAAGCGTCGACATACCTTCCATGGCCATGTATCCCAAAAGCAATAAAGAAAAAACTCTCACAATAAGCGCAATGAAAAAAACTAGGATCCGAGGATGGATTCGCAATACTCAAATCATAAAAGAAATGGGAAAAATGAAAGCCGGCCCGATGACTTTTAAGAACAGAGGCGTCGTTTTAAGGCGTATAGGCGTCGTTTAACGACGTTTAAAGGTCGTTTAACGACGTCTATAACGACGTTCTAACGCTATCTTGACGTCGTCTGAAATTTGTTTTGTTTTCGTATCTTTGAGATGCCATATATATTGCCCTATTAGTCCTCCGACTTCTCCTCTAGCCCTCCTTCCTGCTTCCCGCCCTCCGACTTCCTCCTCCTCCTCCTTCGTCGGAGCTCCTCACCTACATACGCCATGGCCGCTTCTCGATGCATGCCCGCTTTGATCAGGCCGCTGTAGGCCGCGGCAAGGCGCTGGAGCACCCGGCGCCTCGGTCGAAAGTGGCTAGAGGCGAACCTAACCCAAGAAAGGCCTGAGTTCAAGCAAGCCATGACAAAAGCTGCGTGATAGGGGGGGCAAAGAAAGACCTCGCCAGACATCGGGAGGTCGGAACCTTCCCTCAATCTGTGCTCGAAAGTGTCCAAGAAATGCATGGTGAGCTCGTTGTGCTTGGCCCGTATGCTAGAGGATAGGGGCCTTTGGGAAGGGAAACATTTTTGAAGCCCTACTTTCAAAAGTTGCACTGGACCAACGGGGCATGCGGGAAGTGCTCGACATGAATTCCTTTGGGGAAATGGACACCACCGGGAGGGCTTGGATTCCATGCCGGGGAGGCTTGTTCGACGGGGTGGAGGAAATCACCATCGAGCACCTTCGAGCCTGGAAAGTGGATCAGCTAATGGATGCCGATATATACCACTAGATGTGCACCGGCATCCACTTTGTTTTGTGTATTTGAATTGTGTATGGGTTTTTATATGAATTTTGTATTTTGAAGGGAATACATATATGATTTTTGTATATGAATCTTGCATTTTGAAGGAATCTTCACATTTTATGATTAATTAAACATAAAGCGTGTACTCAACTGTATGTAGAACTGCGCCCCGACGGCTTGCAAGCCATAGGTCTATACTAGGATGCCAATTAACTTGGCATAAATGTCTATGATAACCTTTCAAGTTGCAATACTAATGTTGCCTAAATTCGCATGCCAAAGTATTTTCTTATTCATATGTGGGAAGAAAATATAATAATCATAATAAAGTAATGAAGGTTCAATCGATGGTAGTCTTCTATCATGACAATAGTCTCCGCCCCCAACCCCCAACCTCCCTATTCGACCGCCATCTCTTCTTCACCTTCAAATATGCGGGAGCGAGCCTTACATGGAACTACTTAACCACCACCGATCTTGCAAAGGATCCGAACGAAGGTGACCTACAAAACCTCTATTACATTAGTTCCTTTGTTAATGACATATATAAATTTTATTGCATCCAAGTAAACATACTTGTTCACATTGCTCAACCCTCATGAGTGTGTCTTGACCCACGATACCGACGAAGTTGAATCTAGTGAATAATAAAGCCACTCGGATCTTTGCGCGATCGTGGCATGAGCACCAAGGTACACACAAGATCAAACCATTCGGCATCAAACAACATTGTTTTGAATGCACTACCGACATCAACCTCCATGATAGTCTTTATAGTACCAATCCATTCCAACATTGCCTCGATTGGGTTTGGTCTGACTACCGGTCCGCAAACTGTACTAAACTTTCTTTGATATACCACAATCATAAGTGCGTTTGCCATGATCCACACTTTGTCGCCGAAAGTGAGCAACTGGAAGACCATATTGATGCATATGAATTATACCACAAAGTAAAGGAACACATGTTCAAAATAACGAACTTAAACTCGTGAATTATATGCTATTAAGTTGCACTTACAAATAGTGACACGCCTTTAGCATATGCAAATTCTTCGCTAGAAACATGTTTCGCCACGCGTTGCCTTGCCATCTCTAGTTGTTCGAGCAGCCATTTATTGTTTATCTCACTTGGCGGGACCCTAGATGATCCGGAAGTGGTTGTTTGCGATTCTTTTGTCGATAGCGTCTTCTCTCCTCATCTCTCTTTATTTTTCTTCCTCGTATTTTTTTATCCATTTCTCCATGGGAGTGGAGTTGTAGATGAGAAACTTATTGACTTTTGCCCTGTTCTTCTAGTGTGAACAATTTCTTACGTGGTCTTCCTTCTGAACTTCTCCAATTATAGTTGGAGTGTCTTCATCGGGCATAATCGTGGAGCATTGGGGTGTGAGGAAAGCATGCTAGGGGTGTACCATCTAAAGTACTTTTGGGGAGTGCAAAACTACCCAGAAAAGTACCCAAAGACTGGGAACTTGCATAAATGTCGCAATAAATAATAAGTTCGAGAGTTAATTCATTTTATTTTAGTCTCTAATAGTATTGTTATCCTATAGTACTATAGATTGACATGTTATTGACCTTCAATTCAAAAACTTTCGATTGATTTTAATGGAAAGAAAAACCAGAAAGTATCAGTTTTAAAACCTGTGGGTACTTTTGAGGGTTCCAAAAGTGGTACACAATAGCATGCTTTTACCTCGCGTGTAGATCGGCCAAGAGCCAAGAACTCGGTGACATAGAATAATGACTCGTGCTAACCAACCCTCGGCCATGCAACCCTCAGCCTGCCTTGCCTTCGACGTCTGAAGTCCTTTGAGGACCTTAAAAGCGTTCTATAAAAAACATCCATCTAGGATTTGTTGTGCCCGCAAGCTCTACTTCGTCCACTAAATGCACTAGTAAGTGAGTTTGTATGTCGTAAAACTTGTTGGGAATTCTTTCTCTAGCATACAACATGCCTCAACGACCTTAGTTCGAGATGTCCGCAATTTCATTTGTCGGTATCTCCTTCCTTGTAATCCATCTAAATATCATTTAAGAAAAAAAAGTTAAGTGAGAGTTCAAAGATCGAAAGTGTTTTCTAAACCGCATCAAACACGGAAAACTCGATAGGAGACATATTGCATGTAGTGGACCGTCGTGAGGCGACCCTCGTAACAATAGGCATAACAAAGCGCAACATCTTATGCCAATCATGAGATTTCAACCCGGTTAACTCCCCTTCGTTAGAGAAACAATTACATAGCGAATGCATATATCACGTCGAGTCTTTATTGCCTTGATCGCTTCTCGAGCGGGTTTCATACATTTTCTAGGCACGATCCAATCCACTTGTGGCCTTATTCCTTCTTCGACATTTAACCATGCTTTAGATTTTGATCCGCTTCTTGTAGATCTTTCGTCTTTGATGCGTGTCCTACGTCCGGTGACATGCTTCCAAATAGACGAAACATTTTAAAGATGTGCATGGGATCAAGAAGATGATGGATCTTCAATTCCTCATCAATAGGGTAGAAGGAAGAAGGATGCTTTCCACTTCATTCCCTTAACCTTATTTCCTTTGACATCCCACATGTTACCCCAATCTCTCATTGTCAACCTTTTGGGAGGCTCTTGATTGCAATGTTTTTCTCTTGGACCCACGTGTCGGAAGTCGATTTTCCATTGGCGGATATCTCTTGAAGTTTGCATAGACATTTTTTGTGCAATGCCGTTGACCGTTGAGAGTTCAACCTGTTCAAACCCACACAAGTGACATGCCGCATATCCGGACATTTGGAGTCGAGAGAGTTCATACAAACCAGGCCAATCGCTCGTTGTCCACATTAAGATTGCTCTCAAGGTAAATCTTCGTTCAGCACGAAGTTCTCTTGAGACATCGTAAACTTCAATACCTTCACTCCACAATGTCAAAAGCTCATCAATAACTATTTTCAGATATGGATCTAGACTTTCCGGCTTCTTCGGTCCTGGAACTAATAGTACTACCATTAAATGGCTAGTCTTCATGAGTAACCACGGTGGTAAATTATAGTTGATCAACACCATCGCCAAGTTGACCACGCGGGGTGATTGGCGTCCATAAGGATTAACACCATCCGTTGCCAACCCTAATCACGAGATTTCGTGGCTCTCTTCCAAATTTCGGCCATGTTTCATCAATATGCTTCCATTGCTTGCGGTCACTAACCACGCGGAGTACATTGTCACTTTCGACGCATTAGCGCACACCAACCCATGAGAGAAGCTAGAGATTCACATCGAAACAATAGCCTTATCGCGAGGGATCAATGGAAAGTAGCGAACCACCTTCATCGGGACGGTCTTTCCCTTGGCATCTGCATTGTACCTAGAGGCACCACATTTAGGGCATGTTTCTGTGTTCTTGTAGATGTCATCCGGATAATATACCATGCAATCATTTGGACAAGCGTGAATCTTATGGTAGCCTAAACCCAAGAGTCGCCAATATATTTTTATTTTCAATGCGACTTTTGGGCATAGTGTTCCCTTGTGGGAGTATTTTCTCTTGCAATAACCTGTATAAAACAGACTTTACGTTATACATTCAACTACAAATTCAATAAGTCAAGTGATTGCAATTGTACTTACTCTAACAAAGCCGTAACACCGGCATTGCTCCATTTGAATTTGGCTTGAAGGTTTAATATCAATAAAGATGTCGTCAATCTAGATATGCTTGCACTGGATATAATGCTTTATCGCCTCCTCCAATAAAGCGTGATCTTCATGACCATCGTTAGGGAGTATTTATATCGTCATCTAGGTCGATTTGTCGAAGATTGGGCCAAATGCATCTAACATGTCGGCTATGGGTTCCTCAACTTCCATGAAGTCGTCCATAGGGGCATTGTCATCATCTTCATCATCGTATTCCCTGTTCATCTTCATCATTGTACTCTTCATTATCGTTGTGCCCATGTTTGTACCCATTTGCTCAATGTATTCTAATTACGCTATCCATAATGACTTTTGATGTCGCCAATTGATGACGCTTGGATGTGGTCTTATATCCACTTGCCTACCCCCCTCGCGTCGGATTAAACGAAATATATCGTGATTGATACATACATTGAGAGCCCGTGTTTGTTAAATTTTAAGCATTTAATAACGAACGAAATATAAAATTTTATGTCATAATCAAAGCATATATTGAAAGATATAATACACATTTATCTTCAATATGTGCAATCTCATTCCAAGAAGAAGAAGAAGAATTCAAGAAGAAGAAGAAAAATGGTGCATTCGGACAAAAAATTATATGAGTAATTTGAGTACATCATCAAAGGACCTCCTAAATTATTGGTCTACCGTATTCATATTCAATGAACAATTCATCACCAATACACAAAGTTTTTATAGCATAAACCATGATATATCTCCCGTCAATTTTACGGCTAAAAAAAATCTTCTTGGTCTTTGTTTGCCTCGACAAATTCACAATTGGTAGCTTCAGGATTCTCGATAGAGCTATTAATAAAAGCGACAAGGTTTCCATGCAGGAGGGACGACCATCAATATATGTGAAGCTTGCGTAGTCACCGGGCTTGGATATTGTTAGGTGCATTTGAATTTAGGCCATAGATGAGCATGCGCCACTGATGCTTACTCAATTTATGCCAAGTGTCTGAGTTATATTCAGGACCTACATATGGCATTAAAGGAACATTCGTACCATCTTTGACTTTCACACTAGTCATAATATATAATCCAGGGGCCAGCAGGGGACCCGACTATTTTTAATCATGTCTTTGCCTACCCCAATATGTAAATTGCTCCCCATAAATAATTGGCTTGCCTCTAGGCCATGCATTGAATTTCTTACGATCTTTATCCGCAAAGGGCTGGACCAAATGGACTAGTGAAGGTGGAAGATTATTTTCTTCGACATGATCTAGTACATTCCAATTTTGATGAACATTGTCATTCCCTCCAATCTTGGCAACGGCCATTGCAGCCGAGTTCTATCACGTAATGGGATACTCTTTGAGGAAGTTGATGGCTTTTCTTTTTTGTAGGGTTTTCTATGAAGCGCATTCATAGTATCAACATCATCTACTTCCAATGACAACATAACCCCAAAATCTATATCTTTGCTCGAGCTCACTTCATTCTCAATTTCTTCCTAACAAAATACAAGCAAACTAAGTTAAGACATCGATTCAAGTACATGAGAGTAGTTGATTATCGTTCATAAGATTCGTGTATTATACCTCGTTGGAATACCCACATGTCGTCCAGGAGAGCCTTTGGATTTGTCGGGCATTCACCATATTTCTCAACATGGTCGAGGGACGGTCTTTCTCATCCGTTTTATTTGTCCTTTGCACATCGAACAATTGCAATATAACCGCCTACATCAAGTACAACCGCAAAAAAAAAAAAAAGTAACATCAAGATATAAAGTTAACTAATCATTGAAACATGTTTATGGTACATACATCGGTGACATTCATTTCATGCACACCACCCCAAAACCTCTAGGAAGACTAGGTCCACCGGGTCTAATTGGACTATTTGTGGCAATTGTTGGGGTAACATTCTTGGCGCAAGTCGCCATGTAACTTTCTCAAAGCTTCGGTCTCACTTTACGTTCAAATTCCTTTCGACGTTCGTCCATGTTGTTTTTCTAGTAAACAATAAAAATATTAATAAAAACCATGTAATAATATAATAATTATAAATATCCATGTTTTTTTCATGATTTTATCAAATGTTTATTCTTAAGATTCATTCATACAACGTTTATGATATTTAGAAAGCATTTGATTGAAGGGTGCCTGAACCCGATACATCTAGTCCTCTCCATTTGAAATGGAGTCGACCCGAGACCTTATATTCACGCAACCTTTCAAATCTTTTGTAATCTATGAAGATTGAAACTTGCATTGCGAGGTGCATAAACCCGATACATTTAGTCTTCTCCATTAGGGATGGAACCGACCGATTACCTTGATCATGCATCCCTCAAGTTTTTAACATACTTTCAAGATTCAATCTTCTAATCTATTAGCATTTGAGGTGTTTAACTCTAACACAAAGATTAAAAGTAGATCTTACCTTATGAAGACCCACGGGCGCAAAAAATCCGAAACAAACGAGTGAAAATAACAAAAGTAAATAACCCGAAGCGCCGGGTTCCGCCATATTTGGCGTCGTTTCGACGCCTCGGTGACGTCGTTTAACGACGCCAAGCCGACGCCGCCCCGACACCCTAGGGCATGCCACATCGCTTGCGCCGCCCCGATGCCCCCTCATATGCCACGTCGATGATCCCGACGCCGCTTAACGACGTTTGCGGCCGCCCGACGTCCAGGCATGGCATGCCACGCCGACTGCGCCGTCGATGCCCCCTCATATGCCACGCGGATGATCATGGCGTCGTTTAACGACGTCAAATGATCATAACGTCGTTAAACGACCAAGCGCGGATTGTTTAACATAATGTAAAACAACATACAATACAAATAACACAAATAAATAAAAATCTTGATTGTTCCCATTCATAAAATAAGCTTATACAACGACAACACAAATAGATAAAAAACTTATTGTTTCCATTCATAAAAAAAGCTTATACATTACTTATGTCCATCCCGAGGGCGTGATGGTTTGATGCAACCATTTGCATCATTATCCGCACCATTAATGTCGTTTTCTCTTTGTTTGGCTCGGTGAGCCATTCTACCAAATCGTTCCCGCATGGAGCGCCCGGATGTTAGTGCAATCGAAGCTCCTTTTCACTCATCTTTGCCACGATGGTGAAGGGAGGGTTCTATGGGAGAAGCGGGGGTTCTTTGGAGTTGTCTTCCCTTGGAGGAGGAGGATTACCGCTAGAAGGAACATATCGCGCGAAGGTGGTCTTCAACCCGCTATACAGGACCATTATAGCAAGATAGGGAAGAACACTCAAAAATAAGAATAACAGCGAGCCATCGATGGATCCAATTTATAACGTGGATGTAGGGTTAGGGTTAGGGTTAGGGTTAGGGTTTTATTTGGCAAAAAAAAAAATTCCTCAGGTGGCGTCGTTAAACGACGCTTAAGCCGACAAGTGGTGTCTTGACACGCAGTGTGCCAGCCTTTGGCACTCAAGATTCATGCCACGCAGTGCATCGACACGGCCAGCTGGCAGTAACGCCAATCCACGGCATCACTGGCGCTGCCTTTGACACGCGAGTGTCGCCACTGGGTAACCGCCGCATTTCCACGATGATTTCCGCGCCGACGCTGGCTTCGGCGGAAACGGGCCGCTGAACGACGCGAATGACGCGGTTTGATTTAAGGCCCTCGCCAGCCTTTGGCAGCGCATCTATACACGCAGCAGGACCGGCATCGCCAGCCCCGGATGACTGCCGTTGAACGTATCGCCGAACGACAAGCTTGTCGCCGCTGAATCCACGATGTGGTCGATCAACGACGACATCCGACGCTTCATCGACGACGCCGACGCCGCTTGGACGCCGAACATCCCTTGAAAAGTTAATATTACAATTCAGGTGTTCATATATAAAATCTCATAAGTATCATGGAGAACTTTTCCCTAATATGGAGAAGGGATTGTGGGATCAATATGGGTTGATGAACCCAAACAGGTTCTTGAGACAACTCTAGTGAGTTGTACTCTTCAGCCTTGAAGAGACTGATTGCTTCAAACCCTGCTCATAGAACTACTAGAAGTGGGAAACATATGGAAAGAACCACCCTCATGGGCAGCTCTTAAACAATTCAAACATAATACATGGTGATGCCTGAATCAGTGAAACTATTATAATCGGGATTAAAGAACCTCGCCCTTTCGGGTTTTCGAGGAAAAACCCTGACCATTATAGGATCACTAATTAGGCTAGGTTCCTAGTGATGAAAACATGTTACCCTCAGCCTACCAGCCTTGCTAGGATGAGTACATAAGTAGAGTTCATGTCACAGACAGGAACAGAGAATAGTGCTTGCGCCTAGTTCCATCGTAAAGAACTTGTGACAAGGGTCTAAGCTCAACACTCAACTTGGGGTGGATCAAATGTAGCGTCCTCTTAGCTTAGGACCTGCAGAACCACAAGAAAAAATGAATGAAAGGCCCATCGGGCTCATCCAGGCTCTAGGGCCTCTCAACAGATACGAGGGTCTCACACAGGCTCTAGAACCTCTAATCCGAGCACTTGAACAGCCTCCATCTGGGCACTAAGACCATCAATTAGGCACGAAAATCTCCAATTAGCATTAAGACCAACCACTGATGACTTAATGGAAAAACGGAAGGGGGGCAGATACCACTGGACAGGCGAGATTAAAATCTCAGAGAATCATGATCCACTAAGTAGGACTACCAGCCTATGCATAAGACAATAAGCCCAAATAAATCTCAAAGATCAAATGTCGTCTGATAGGAGCAAGTAAAGAACAATAGTAGACCTTAGCAATTCTATCTCGAGCTTCCTGGAGGATAGTAGCAACATGAATATTCATGCCCTTAAAAACACACAACCTTCTTCGCTTCTAGATGGACCACAACGACCATCCCCGATGCTAAATGAAAGGCTTGGCTTCATAGTTTCAGGATAAATAGCCAAGAGCACTGGCGACTTATCAATGTGACATGAAAAAGAAAACAACAATGACCAAATCAGCCGGAGGTGATTACACAAAAAAGAAATAGTGCTCAATAGTCTCATCCCTTTGCTTGCATAGTGGGCAAAATGTCGACACTCGAGGATTGAATATGTGGATAAGCACATTGATTTGAGGGCATCTATGAAGAATCTGCCACTAAAGCACATCCACCATAGGACTAAATAGTGTATCCCAAGCCCAAGTCCAAAACGCATGCCTCCAACTAGGGGCGTGGAGTGAAGGGACCACTTAGTGGATGGTGGAAGGATATCGCCATTGACAAGCGGCTTATACATATATATTATGTCGTGAACACTTTGGTGGGAAATATACATGCACACTTCAATAGGTTCTCGAGCAACGGATGGCGTTTACCAGCAACCTTTTTTGCCAAATAGGTCTATCCCATCGAGACAACAAGAATATGGTTTGAAAGACTCATACTATCTTTTGAATCGGTCAAAATTTTACGCTTAATTTGAAACTAAATTGCACTCCAAGGAAGACACACCTACATTGTCCGTATTGGCTACTATGACTTTGATCCACATGTGGATTACCCATTCTTGGTGGTGCATAATTTCTTCTAAAGGATGGGACTCAAATAGGGCATATGAGTTTGTGAAAGCAGAAGTCTATGAAAATCTTGTACTTTGCATAAGTTTGAAAAGGAAGAGGAAAAAAAGATGGCTCTTTGCCTCGGGTGTTGCAACTAATGTAAAGTCCATATTGCATGTACGTACACAAGGTTACAATTGAATTGAATTGATTTTTATCATCCACGGAGACCAATTGGCCTATGGGACCCAAACAAGAAATACAACAAGCATATTACTGCTAGGATTAAAAAACTCCCATCTTGGAGGGTTTAGGCAATAGGTATGCTGAGAGACTGTTGTCATATATCATTGAACAGGTGCCCTTGAAGTGGCAATATGCCCGCACTCAGTTCTCAAAGTCACCAGTATCCCAAAGCTTGTTGAGGAAGCAAGCATCTAGGTATTGCTGCAGCTGATGGTGGTCGTCTTCTGTTTCAACTTGGATGTATGCTCTTGTACGTCCCATCTAGAGAAAAAGGCCCGTATAGGATTAAAAAACTAAAAAAAAATTCCCTCATACGACGGGTTTTAAAAACTCTAGATATACCCCATATTATATATGTATACTAAGTTCTATAAATTTCTCAAAATTCCCTACCATATTTTCACATGCAGCACTACTAATTGGCATAAGCATGACAACTTGCGATGAAATTTGATACAGTAAACATATTTGTATCTGCAACAGATTAATCTGCAATAGACATATGGTATGACATGAAGAGCAGAGACTGGAGCCAAAAAAGGATCTTTGAGCTTTTTGGAAAGAAACGGAAGGTCTATAATATATTGTTATTTGGATTGAGATATCTGAGATGGGGACCGTGAAGAGAGTGAAGGCAGGGATATGCCAATGTTGCCAAATGGTATACCTTCAGGACTATCTGAGCACAATATGGATGTCCAATTATACTTAATAAGCATCTATATGTGCTTTCCAGACCCCTGCAGTGAAGGCACTAGCATCCTATATTCTGGAGATTCTTGACTGTGAGCCCAATTATGCTCGCCATCAACATACTAATATGTACATATGTATGGTCCATCAGTGACCTCATATATCACAAAGTTTTTCCCTCAAAAATCTTGATTTGGGGGTTTTAATCATGTACAATAATGGGCTTTCTATGCTCGCTCTAACATCAACTCAATTTTATAACAGGTAGATACCATACTAAACAACTTTGAAGATAGATAGATAGGTACATTGTTTAACGTCCACGAAAAGTTGAAGCTTATGGAATACGACACACCCCCTAATACTATCATGGATGAAGTGGGTCCCTCTCACTAACTTTACAATGATCACGCACTAACTTTCACAACAAAGCGTCAAACGTGGACCTTATTGGAGATAATATAATGCATGTGAATGGCTTCTCCTTATGGTGATAGCAGTAATAAATGTTCCCCACAATATCTTTTGAAGGGGAGACATCCCTAGAAAACACACGAAGTTTTCAAGTTATCTAGGGTGGGGCTACACGACTTGACTGTGCTCGTCATGTCTTAATTCGGTTTCAAGATGCACTAAGTAGACTCCATGTTCTCTAGCGTGATAAGTACCTTAAAGACAACTTTTCGGTGTATAAGAAGGCATTTTGCATCTTCAGCCTTAAGTGTCACAAAGAGCAAAGTAAGAGAAGCGCAACTACAAACTCAAAGTAGACAATATGCCGCAAAAGCGTAGCAATTATACTCGACCATTGGACTTTCCAAGTCCTTAAGTTGACTATGTTTCAAATATATAAGCAGCATCAAAATTATTTATCGTCTAATTTTCTTTGGGCCTTGACAATTGTTTATCGTCTAATTTTCTTTGGGCCTTGATGCTCTATTTTTGTCCTGGTTTTTCTTTGGGCCTTGGTGCTCTATTTTTGTCCTGGTTTAGACCGTTGTACCTTATTTTGATTTATTTTGGGCTCCGCTTCTTGCCTACTATATGTATTATTTTATCACTATATATTATAACATCATGCCTATTTTTTGGGGGTTTCGGGAAGAGGGGATGGGGCGTTGAGCATTGATGGAAAACAAATTGCCTTAAATTCTTGGATATTCCATAAAGATATCAAAGATCCCAAAACAACAAAGAAAACTCTATTCTATTCTATTCCTTATAATGGAGTGTCTTGAAAAAATATTCTTAAGAAATCAGTTTCTATAATTGCATGCTTGACTTACTATAATTCCCATGTTACTATGCGATTTTTATGCACAAATGTATTATAAGATGTGCTGGCTTGCCTATACAATGCCAATAGACATAGAGCTATTAATTATCTAAATATTATTTTAGTACTTCTTAATGATCCAACTCTTTGGATATTCTGTTCATGTCTAGATAGTAATAAAGGCAAGAAAATAAGGACCCACCAACAATATGGGAGAGCTCAATTTGCATGATTTCAGGCCCCATTCATTGACATGAGCGACAAATCTGCCGACTTTGTAGACTGAACGTGGCATTATATATAAAAGATTCTCCAGAGAGGAGTGACAACCAGACAAGGAGCACATGTCCACATGGGCGATGACTAAAAAACTTAAATATAACTAATGATTCTCATAATCCAACTTGAGCAGTAAGTGGCATAGGTTGAATTTGAATTTGGGTTTTTAATCCCTCTTCTTTTGGATAGCATTCCTTTGGCTTCATGCTTGTCCTCATTGCAGTTGCAAACTCCTCTAGATTTGATCTCGAAGATCCTCCTTCCTTCACAGCACTCCTAACCTTTTCCTTGAGTTCTGACATCCTTTTCCTCGCCTCATGCCCTTCCTCTTCTTGCATCAACCTTCTAACTTTGTCTTCAATTTCACCCTTATCTATAAACCCATTTGCCCCTTCCTTGAACCCCAATGCAGCCTTCCATTCCTTAACAAGCAACCTGCAATTAAGGTTCTGCTCTGCCATACAGGGCCAACCAAGGATAGGAACCGCATTATAGACAGCCTCGAGTGTAGAATTCCAACCACAATGGCTGAGAAACCCACCAACAGAGGGATGGCCCTAGGACCTCCATTTGGGGAGCCCAGGACATGATATAGCCATAATCTCTAGTGGAGTCGACGAAATCATCGTACAGGTCCCCAGGGAGGCCGAGGACGAGGGTGTCGTGGATGACCAAGAGGAAGGGTTGTTGAGCTGCCTTGAGGCCAAGTAGGAGGTGTTCAATTTGGACCTTTGGGAGGCAAGCTATGGAGCCAAAGGAGACATAGATAACAGACTGGGGGCTTGTTTATCTAGCCACTCTAGGCACATGCTTTCTTGGGGGACAATTGGCGAGGCGTATTTTCGGTGTATATGACTGGAAGGACTGGACCTATGGGAAAATAATTGGGGGCGATATTTCGCATACTTTCGATGGCGTTTTCTTCTAGCTCCAGAACAGAGTTCACAAACGCATAATCCGCTTCTGCCCTCCGCTTGTAAGCCTCTGACAGGAAATTATTGATCGGGTGCTTCATCCTGCATGCATACGGCAGCTCCAGAGGATGCATTGGCGTAATTCCGGGAATAAAATCGATCCTGTGATCAGGTTCCATGTATTCCGCTGCACAGAACGAAGAAATTTTTAGCTAAAAATCTCATTCTTAACCACAATTCTAAACTCCAGATCCTGCCGGAAACAAATACCCACAGATTACTTCACATAATAAGCAATTTTACCTTTTGGGTTCATCGGAACATATTTTTCCGCGATTAAACGCGGCAAATGGGAAGCAATCAGATCGTTTGTAGCAGAGGTAGTGGAATATGCCGCAAATGGGATATTATACTTCTTTGCAAGATCTAAGGTCCAAGTGACAAAAGCATCAGACAAAATGCAGCTTATATGAGACCCTTCGAGCAGAAGCTTTTGAACAAGCTGCTCAAAAGCCGGTTTCATGCTATTAGAAGCAGATATGGCTTCTCTGGGTCCGTCCATGCCAGGAGACAGGCAGTGCAGACCATCTGGAAGGCCCAAAAGCTTGAATTCCGATTCCGGAAATGGGGATTCAAAAGCTTGCAGCAGACGGTCATGGTTTGTAACACTGTTTACAAAGGTTATGGAAAAATCAAGGATTCGCAAAACCTTTGGCATAGTACTAGCATGGGATTTATGTGGCCTTGCAAAGGGAAAGGAAATGCCACTATATGGGGCTTTTTGTTCTCCATGCTAGTGCTCTATCTATCTCTCCGTGGACGTTAAAAATTCTATCTTTTGGGAATGCCTAAGCGTCTCGCACCTTATATACTGAGAAGAGAAAGGGCATTCTTATACCAATAAGATCCTTACCTATATGTACATGAACATGTCAAGTGTACTTATGCCCACTTGTCCTCTTGAGGAACAAGTCTCGTTTACCTATACATTGTTCCGTGTTTGGACTTTGAGTCTGAACCTTTCTAGCTAAGGCCCTACAACATGTTGTATTGTTAAATCTGTGCATGTCCTATAACATATACTTTGACTTTGCTTCATTACTGCCCTGAGTTGCCGCAGGGCAAAAGAGTATCAAAAATACTCCAACCTCAAAACTACACACACTAAAACTACACACATCAACCTTATCTTTGCCTGCAACTAGGCATTCCATTGGAAATAATGTGCCAACTAGCACATTTGCAATTATCAGAGTATGCCAACTTGGTATTCTATACTACATGCCAAACAATTTTTTTTCGGTTTTTGGGGGTCACAGATGTCATTGCACGTGCTAGTCTATAAACAATGTATGTTTTCACCTACAACATGTAGGTTACAAACTTTGTTGATTTGTGTTTGTCCATATCTTGACTTGGACCATTAGATGACATTTCAAGGAAAGAAAAGTAGTCTTGCATCTCTATTACAACCCGCACACAATTAACTATCATCTAGGTCCTAAATGACTTGTTGGTTTAGCACTATCGAAGTAGTATGTTTTAGAATTGAATTGAATTGAATTGAATGTACATATTAAATGGTCTATAAAACACAAACAAACAAAGAAACAATTCAAAAACAACCTGCCTATTACTGTCTAGGATTAAAAAATCCTCGCCCCGAAGTCTTTTCGCAGGAAACACCTTAGTAGTAGTAAGCTTCTTGATGAACTATATATTTGTAAACGCCAGTGTAGTGATGAGCGGCGCCATTGAGCCCATATATCTAGTACCTCTGAATATAAGATGCCAGTGCCCCTATTGAACACATGTTGTGGTTGGTTAGATGTAACCAACCATGATTTACCAGTACGAGTTGGTCTTTGCCTCCCACGTAGTAAATGCTCTCCTTGGATAGTCCAATTTACACATTCAATCAACTTGATGGTCCATTGACAAGAAGGAAATAACCTAGAACGAACTGCATTCCAAAATAAATGAAAAGTAATATATCTAGGGACCCGCTTACTTTTAGAAATGCTTGTCGTTATTTCTATGTGGAGAACTCGCAACACATGGAGTTCCAATGGCTGGGACTTGAGAGAATCTAAGGATATGGAATCCCAATGGCTGCGACTTAATCGCAAAGGGCAATGAAGTACTAATATGTATAGGGAAATGGTGTCTGGGACACCATTCCGTCACGTAGAGAGGGTCTTGCAACCAAGCCGATCGGGGAGCAGGTCTCTCGAGTGAGAGGAATGAACAGACAGGACATCATTCCCCTACAAAATAGAGATAGGGAGCAATTTTGGAAAACTACCTACAAATCTGGCAGATCCGACGAAGAAAAGGCTGCAAACTCTTCTTGCAAAGATCCGGCACTGAACTGCAAAAAAATCGAAGAAATCCCAAAAGAACTGAACTACAAAAAATCTGGCAAAGAAAGAGTCCGGCATTAAACTGCAAAAAACTTGAAGAACTTAGCTAAACTCGTCCTCGGCATTTCTTTGGAAAAGCACTCGTCCTTATTTGTTTGTGTTCGAGAACTTTGTCTCCGGCCCCGATTACCTAAGGAAAATACCTGGAGAACCGGTAACCGAGGAATTGGGGTACCCGATTTCCATTCGAGTTATTGAGGGTACCACGTGGCGCCATAGAAATGCACACCAGGGCAAAAGCGCAACCTTATTTCTATTTTGTGAAGTTGATTGTATATCTTCCAACATGTCCATAGCTCATAAAAGTAGTTAAAGAGTATATGGCTGCGAGAATTTAAGATGGCATTTTCATACGAAATAGATAGAGTATTGGATCTATTTGTTTGGGCCAGACAGACGAACAGACAGACAGACAGACGACAGACAGACAGACAGACAGACAGACAGACAGGCGCACGACAGACAGACAGACAGACAGACGGAAGACAGAGCAGACAGATTTACAGACAGACATGCAGCAGAGTGACAGACAGACAGACAGACAGACAGACAGACAGACAGACAGGCGTACGACACGCAGACATTATTTTAACGTCTATGGGACACGATAGCGGGCCATGGAACGAGTCTATACATAGTGCAACTCTGTGTTGTCTCGAACTCGAGACATACATGTTCTAAGACTAGTGTGTTCTAGCACTAGTGTGATATGAAAAAGGGGAAATTAATGTCCATGCTCTATAAATGCATCACTTGAAATGCAATTATTGTATCTTGGTCTCCAATATAAAACTTAGAAAACGGTACTTAATTTAGGTGCATCGAGTTTGTACGGTATAGTTGACATGAAAGGATTAACTTTTCTTTACCTACTTACACTTAATGTTTCAATGGAAACCACAAATGTCAACTATATGAATTCACACACATATCATCTGTCTGATGTATTCACATTCCCAACTGCTCCTCTAGCCTAGGTCTTGTTTCCCTCTCCATCATTAATTGCATGTGTCAACTAGAGTTAACCCTTGGGTCAAAGATGGGGTTGGGGGACAATTTTGCTAGTCAAGCACCCACTATGCACCCCGGTGTTGAAAAACGTTATTTGTTTTTTTTAGCGGGGCTTCCTTGACCCCCCCATACAACATTTCTTGGACTTCTAGGCTATCCATGTTGCTTAACACGCCAACTAAAATTAACCTAACCATCGGATCCATTAATTTTTTCATCTAAGGCCTTGAAAATTAGATAATTCTCTGAAATCTCTTACGCAACCTCTACTTGATTTTTACGTGAGTGAATAATTTTTGGGTTGCCCCTAGGGGGCAAACCCTTGTTTATGTGGTTTTAGCATATCCTAGGTATATGCTAGAATATCCTAAGATATCTTGGTGGATTGCTCCAAACCCCTATTTCTGTAAACTCTCGGTCAAGCTGTTTCTTCCCTCTATTCAATTCCAAGCATTTTCGGTTCTGCGACTGCGTGATTGCAGAAGAACAAGAGGAATATTGCAGCCAAATTGAGCGTATCAAGCTTAGTGTCCGGACAACGAGCACGCGATTGAGACCAGCGACAATACGCTTGGCTTCTAGAAGGAAAATAAAAAAAGACTTGGACATAATGAAGCAACAAAAATCTGAAGGGAATATTAATGCATATGATTCCTTGTTGCGTCAACTGTGGCCACGACAAGCTGCTTTATTAGAAGGCGAGTTGTCCATGCCCACATCATCGAGAGATGGGCATCATCACGACATATTCTTAGGAAATCTTCTTATTCGGATGTATGGAAGATGTCTAAACCTAGATGATGCAAAGAATGTTTTTTATAATATACTGGCGGAATCAATTTTCATGGAACATTATGCTCACAACATATGGTCATCATCGTCATGTTGATGATGCTCTTAGATTGTATGGTATGATCGAAATCGAACTTGATGTCAAATATTTGTATCATGGAGCGTGATAATTTGCGGGTTCTCTTGGAAAATGGGCGGGGCGGAAAGTATTGAGGAGAAATGGCGGAACATATCACCCCGGACAAGGTAACCTTCCTCAATGTTCTCAGCGCATGTTCGGATCAACATTTTTGATGAGGGAAGCTTATCCATGCTCAAATTATTGGCGTTGACTTGCACTCAATAGTTTGTGTTGCAAATTGCCTTATCACCATGTATGGAAAATGTGGAAAAGTTGAAGAATCAGTAAGGATATTTGATTTGATAATTGAGAAGGATATAGTGTCTTTCGATTGCCATGATTGCGGCATGTGCAAGCAATGGAAGATCGAGGATGCATTACAATTAATCAAGCAAATAAGGGAAGAAGGATTAAGTCCAAATCCGGTTACCTTTGTTAGTGCTCTTGATGCATGTGGCAACCTAATTGACTTAAAGGAAGGCAAGGCATTGCATAACCTCATCTCTCGAAAGTGGGCTTGAGCTAGACACCATTTTAGAGGCGGCTCTTGTAAATATGTATGGAAATAGTGGAAGTGTTGAAGATGCTCGGTTTGGCATTTGAAGCAACACCTAGCAAAGATGTGGTAGCACGGACGTCTATGATTGCGTATACCGAGAATGGGTGTGGTGAGGAGGCTTTCTCGATGTTTCAACAAATGATGAAGAATGGCGTTGTGCCAAACAAGGTTACTTTTATCAGGTGTTTAGAAGCTTGTACTAATGGGGGAGATGTCGAGGAAGGCAAAGAGATACATCGATACATTGTCGACATGGGTGTTGAATCGATATTGGAGTTGCAAATGCACTTCTAAACATGTACGGGGAGATGTGGTAGTTTGAATGAAGCATGGGGCATTTTTTGACAAAATACACATGGAAGATTCAGGTCCTTGGAATACACTTATTTCGGATATGCACAACATGGCGGGGTAGGGATGGCCTTCTCTTATTTCAAAAATCTTTGGAAAAAGGATTGATGCACGATAAGTTCACTTTTGTTAGTTTTCTCTCGCATGTAGCCATCTTTGGTCTATTAGATGAGGGTAACCATTATTTTATTTCATTATGTCACATGAATTCTCTTACTCAAGCGTGGAACAATATGATTGCATGGTCGATCTCCTTGGACGTGCGGCATTGCTTGGTCCAGTGCAGAAGACATGATTGATAGCATGCCATTTGACGATTACGTCATGCTATGGACATCCTTGCTCGGTGCATGCGAGGAAGGTACTCAAGCGTGGGAGTAGGTAAAGCGAGCTGCACAACATCTTATAAATGTGGATCACAGGAATCCCACACCTTATGTGTTCTTTGAAGAATATCCTTGCGGCGGTGGCGGCAATGAAGTGATGCGGCGAAGGTGAGGAAAGAAATGGAAGAACAACTGCTGCGTGTAAAAGCAAAATAGCGAGAATTGCGGATGTGGAAGTGGAAGAAAGATATGCACGACTATAGTTTGAAAGAGATAAATGGATTTCTTATTTGACCAAGTATTATATGGATGCACCGATTAGTAAGTGAAAGAGAAAACATTTTGGTCCTTCTATTCCATGTCTTTTTTCTCGTAAAAAGCGGTGATATTGCAGGTCGATCGCGAGTGTCATTGTGTGGAGATTACGCAAACAAGCGTGCCGCGGGTAATTTTGCTCTTTTCTTAAATTTCACACCCTTCATTTTTAGCATTTTTGTTGCTTTCTGGGGAATAGCTATGGATTCGTTTGGACAAGAATGTAAGATACGTCCCCGCCTTTCACCGCTATCTCCCGCTATAAGCACCTTAAACTCAAACTGGTTCATCGAAGTAAATTGTGCGAGTTTCCAAGCTGTTAAGTGGTTTCTCAATCTTGTATCTAAAATTGCAACTTTCTACTTTTTCTATTTTGACTATGTGCACGGTGTGTGTTGGTGCTCCCCTTACAAAGCTTTCCATAAGCATGCCAAGGTCAAAACAATTGTGTTTGTAATATTTCTAAATCTTCATTTCTCCATGAGTTCCTTTGCTTTAGGAATAATTTAATGTGCTTTGCTAACACTATATTTGTATAGTCAGCCAATTTCTTTATTACGGATCTTAGTAAGCGGACTAACATGGAGCATGGAGTTGAATGCATATGCATAAGGTCAAATAGTCATTAAATAATCGGATCTGCATGGTCCATATCGGATGTAGCTCAAATCAACAGGAGGTTATATGAATAAATGAGAGTTCCCGGACCTGAAGAGCCCAAGACAAGTAAATACTACCATTGTTGTGAATTTCGGGGGATATAAGAACAAACATCTTCTTTTTGGGATTCAGGGTCTAACAAAGGATTTGACATTGAGGGAAATATATGTTATGGCTTTTCCATTTCCGAGGTAGAATGTTTAGAGCATTTGTGGTTTTCATCAAAAATGTTATTTAGTGGCATTAATGATATTAAAGTGTGGCATAGAAGTAACCTCTAACTTTCTTTGGAAGTGGTCTAATGACCTTTGATGTTTTTTTTTTTTTTTTTTTTTTTTTGAGAGCGGGGAAATTTTTTATTATATGAAATAAAAGTACATTGTTTTAGAAACACATAAAGGATTACTATAGGAGTAATTTCAACATCTTCGTCCTTTATGTGCACCAAACTTATTCTGCTCTATAAGCTGATATAAATTAAGCGCATAGAATCCTCCCATATGGTAACCAGAGTATATAGCCAAGATGATGCTAGGAAAGAAGGCTCCCGAAAAATCTTTCAATATCGAAGACTCACGAAACATAAGATCCAAAAAGTAATAAGAAGTGGAGGAAGTTATATGGTATTGCTTTCGATCTTTGAGCTCTGGATATATGTATAACTGCATCAGTATAGTATGAAATTCCAAGTATCTCGACATATCAGTATCGAGTGAACCTATTCCAAGCTTATCAGTACTTGGAATGGAAACCTGTAATTTGGCTTATCAGTACCAAAATGTACACTCAAACATCAGTATTTGAGCGGCTATCCAAGCATGAATACTTGAGAAAGCACCAGGTTTTTTTGGAATTTAAATCAAGTATCAGCACTTGAAGAAATTTTACGCTTGTCTGTCATACAAGATTCTACCCAGTATTATGCATCATCCTTAATACTTCTAAAAATCACACAAGAAACCTTCTGATTTGAAAGAAAATTCTGATCAATCTTGGTAAACCTGAATCTTTCTGCTAGTAAGAAAGTACAGGAGAAGGAAATAGCAGCCTCATAGGACAAAACCTCAAAACTAAGAATTTCGATGCTAAAACCAGAAGCAGCTTATCTTACCAGGTTAGCATCAGATCTACTCCACCTTATAGGCCAAGATTCGCCATTTCGGTGTGCCTCTGCATAAAAGGAAAAGAATCTGCCTCCCCTGTCGGATTTGCTTGATTCTTCCCAATCCGGGACAGATAACATTATGCTTCGATGGAAGCAAAGAGAAGAAAAGCCACGTTAGTGGCATAACACAAAACCTGGAAGGATCCGCCACAAAGCTACTCCAAGGAAAAACATGAGTCAAATTGCAAGATTTCCTCCATAAGCCTGCCAATTCCTCTGCTAGCATCCGAAAACGTCCCTAGTAAGCTTCTAATTTGATGCGGCAGTGCCAGAAGGAGAGAGAGAGGGGCGGCCCTTCTCTCCCGGCCGCCCCTAGCATTGGCGCCAAGAAAACACATTTACTTTCCATGACCTTTGATGTTGGTGTTTGAAAGGCCATAAAAGTGTGGTCAAGCACCATAAAACACCTCTAGTGAGAACTGTTTGGATTGCAAAAGGCATTGTATTGAGAAGGCATTTGCAACCATTAGTTTCTCAAGCAACATTTATTTGGCCACTAGCATCTTCTATAGCGGATAAATAAACAATAGCAAAGGTGGCTAGTTCTTGCCACGAGTCCTTCTTGCCACATTGATGTACATTAAACTATATTTTTGTCCGAAAGTGATGTTCCCATGGCCAAATTGATATTGTACATAAAACAAGTTCATTGCACTTTCTCCTCCTTTGGAACGAGATCATATCTCTTTCTTCCAAACAAGATAAAAAAAAAATATTAAAAAATGTCCTGAATTTAAATAAAAGCCTTGCGGTCAGACAAGTAAATAAATCATTTCTTTCATGGTGATTTAACAAATAAATCACCATGTTTTTAACAATGCTTATTGATTGATGTGAATAAAAATATTCTTTTATCTTTATTAAGTTGAGGGAGGGATTCAATACTATAGTAGACAAATTATTAGTTAACCATAACCCAATCCAAAATACATGGGCTTATTTTTGGTACAGCATAGTACATATTGGCATTGTTGAATTTTTATTGGTATTGGTTTGAGGTACAAATTTTAGTTGTTTAAGGCTTGAGCAAGTTGAGTTTTGCACGGGGCTTTTTTTTTTTTTTGTTGCAAGATTTGTAATTGGAAGTGTTCTTGGAATGGTGGACATTTTGCTTTGTTCTAACTAAGTCTTGAAATTTGTTGTTTGACCTATATCTTTTTTTTTTGGGTTGACCCTAGGGGCAAACCCTTGCTCATGTGGGTTTTAGGCATATCCTAAGTATATCTTTGGAATATGCCTAGGATATGCCGAAAACTTCTCCAAACCTAAGATTCCACAGAATCGGCGGTCACCCGGCGTTCTTTGGCGGTAGGTGTGGAAACAAACTACTTAGGCACCACCCTTGTTTAGAACAGCAAACCCGGCATGCATCCATCGGCTGCGGCACAACAGTACGAGACATTGATGGATTGTGTTAAGCCGGATGGTTTGAGCAAGAAACGCCAGATTTGCAACAAACAGAGCGCGAGAAGAAAGATTAAGGCGGGAACTAAGATTTGATTGCAAAATGTTAAAATTGATACCAACAAAAATATCTACGTGCTTTCAGAAGTATAAAATGCAAGAACAAAATTTTCTACAGACCAGAACGTTGAGCTATGCTCCTTCTTTCAAACAAATCTTCTGATGTATTCAACACCAGCAAACACTTCAAGACTACTCTTAGCTGGCCGAAATTCAACCGCGGGACTTAACAACTGCGGAACTGCGGTCGGATCCAACCTTTCCGGAATCTAAATTCCGTTCCAACACAGCAACAAATTCAGAGACAAATTGCAATAGCACAAGCTAATCTGGAAATCCAGAGACAAATTGAAACAGCACAAGGTAATTCGAAAACAACCTGTAAGAGCAATTCTACCTCAACCGATATCAGGCAAATCCGATCTTCCTCAAATCGTGTCTTCTTCCCTTGCCGATCTGCATCAGTTCATGTCTCCATGCACTCATTTCCTAGTTCGGTGGTATTTTATTGCATTCTTTGAAATCACTGTGCAATAAATCCATCCGCCCGCTATATCTACGATAAACTGCGGTCCACGCATTGAATCGTTCTCTCCTGTTTGTTTTTTTTTTTTAATTTTGCCTTTGCCACCGACTTTGTGTGTACGTGCCTTCTTAATTTTGCAACACCAATATATGCAATATGCAAAATGCCAATATATGGCATGATAATATAACAATTCCCCTTCATGCCATTATTGTTATTGTATTCCAAGCAATTTTTTGTATATATCAAGCTTTTTCTCTGTCATTGCCTTGGTGAATATATCTGTAGCTTGATGTGAAGTTTCTACATCTTGCATTACTATTACATTTTAGCAATAAGATCTCTTATAAAATGCATATGCAATTCAATATGTTTTGTCCTTTCATGATGTCATAGGGTTCTTTGCTATAGCAATACAACTTCAATTTGTCGGTTAGGAGTGTAGTAGGATCACTTTGTGGTATACCTATCTCAATCAATAGCCTTCTAACCTGAGACAATTTCTTTGTACTTGAGAGGCGATCTTCGAGTATTCTGCTTCAGTGAGATGACATTGCCAACGATGATTGTTTTTGCTCCTCCATGAAATTATACCCCGCTAGAATTAAGGCATAACCGGATGTGGACCTTCTTGCATCTAGATCACTGCCCAATCCGTGATCCGAGTATGCAAATAGGGTCAAGTTGTCCGAACAAAAGGTAATTCCTTGATCTTTAGTGCCTTTTAAGTATCTTAAAATCCTTTTAGCGGCTACCCAATGTCCTCTGCCGGGATTATTATTGTACCTACTCAATAGGTTTACTGCAAAAGAGATGTCTGGTCGAGTACTATTAGCTACATAAAGTAGGCATCCTATAAGCTCTGTAAGGTATACTTTTCATTTCTTCCTTCTCATGTTAGATGATGGACTTAACTTCCTTGAAATTTTATATCCTGCTGCAAGAGGAGAATTTGCTGGATTTGCATTTTCAAGCCTAAACCTTTTTAGCATATTCTCTATATTTCTTGTCTGTGTCAGTTTAAGCATCCTATTTTCCTTATCTCTGCTCATTTCAATACCCAAAAAGCTGTTTCAATTCTCCAAGAGATCATCATTTTGAATTTTTTGCTTCAAAATTTCTTTGCAATTATCTAGACAAAGTGCATACTATTTTTTGCCATTATACAAATCATCCACATACAAAGCTATAATGCAAAAATTCCCTTCATTCCTAAGCATATATAAGTTTCCATCATTCTCAAGTTTCTCAAACCCTTGCTCCCTTAGATATTCATCTATACATTTATTCCATTCTCTAGGTGCTTGTTTTAAACCATAGACTGCACGATGCAATTTCCATACCATATTATCTCCCTCCTCAAATCCTGGTGCTTGTTTCATGTATATTTCTTCTTGCAAGCTTGCATTCAAGAATGCAGTTTTTACATCCATATGATGTACCTCAAGCTTCATGGCATTGGCTAAAAGCTAGCACAAGTCTTATACTTGTTAATTTGACTATGGGAGAGTATGTTTCTTCGTAATCAATTCCTTTCTTTTGAGAGAATCCCTGTGCGACTAATCTTGCTTTGAATTTTTTTGACCCATCACTGTTTGTTTTTACTCTATAGATCCATTTATTACCGACCACATTTTTCCCTGTTGGATATTTCACTAGCTCATATGTTCTGTATCTTTAAATGAGTCAATTTCTTCTTGCATTGCTTTTACCCATTCGTGAACCTTTTCTCGAATCAAGAACTTCTTCAAGGGATCTAAGAGTCTCAGGTTCAAACACAGCCATCAAGGAAGGATATCTACTTGGTTGACTTCCTATTCTCCTAGATTTTCCTGTACCATATCTACCAAACATTTCTGGATTATAGTCTATACCTGTGTCCTTTAGCTTTTCCACTTGGACTTTCTTTTCGTTGTCTTCTTTCACTGCGGGCATAGGCATAGGCACGATACCTTCACCTTCCCCCCATTGGTATCTTCGCTTTCCTCCTCATCCTGTTTCTATCATCATCGAGTCAAAGTCAGGTTGCAATAATAGACTTATTGGAGTTATGATCATTGACCTCCATTTTTGGATGTTCTATCTCATGTCTATCTTTATAGAACTTGTTTTCATCAAACATAACATCTCTCACGACAATTATTTTCTTTGTGTCGGGGCATGAACACTCTATAACCTTTTGATTCCTCATCATAACCTACTAGGAAACCAACCGCTCTATCGCCTAGCTTATGTCTTGTTTCTTTAGGAACATGAACATATGTCAAGCAACCATAAGCTTTAAAGAAATCATCTGGCGAGTTAGTTTACCATTTGACCACAGTTCTTGGTACATTACCATTTAGGCCTTTCATCGGTAGCCTATTTTGTATAAAAAATCTTTGCTTTGTTGCTTCTTCCCAAAGATAATTTGGCAAACCTGCAAACTTAATCATTGACCTTCAAACATCTAGAATCGTTTCGGTTTTTCCTTTACGCAACACCATTTTGTTGAGGTGAATACCTACATGTGAGCTGTCTTTTAATTCCATGTTTGCAACAAAAATATCTAAATATTCTCGAAGATATTCTCCACCTCTATCGGACTGATGCATTTTAAGTTTACTACTGTTTTGCCTTTCCATCTCACTTACATATAGCTTAAATGCATCTATAGCTTTATCTTTAGAAGACAATAGATAACACTTACCCATTCTCTTTGAAATCATCAATAAAAAGATATATAATATCTTTTTACATTCTCCCTTGTATATTTAATGGTCCGCAAAGATCCGTGTGCACAAGATCAAGAGGTCCTTTTGCTCTTTTCATTGCTTTGCTAAAGGGCAACCTGGTTAATTTGCCTAACACACATCCTGGACAAATGAATCTTTCATCTACATCATTCTTTCCATCAATCAAACCTTTCCTTATCATATATCTAATATTATTCATATGTGTATGCGCAAGTCTATTATGCCAAACTGACGTTGAAGTGACCGCTAACATATTTATGCTTTGCTTCTCTTTATTTGAAAACTGAAAAAGATTACCAACACGTTTTGCAAAAAACCTTAACTCATCATCCATAAATACCTTACACCCTCCTTTGTTAAACAGTAGCTCATATCCAAGATCAACTAGTTGACATAACCGATATCAGATTTTTATACAATCCGGAACGCACAAGACATTAGCAATATCTACACCATTTCCTTGCAAATCAAATAGTTGCAAACATCCCTTTCCGGTCACCTCCTGCAAATGTCCATTTCCTATTTGTGCATGACTTAAATGTTTACTAGAGCAAACACCACTCGGAAGATCGTAAGTTTCTCTTGATCGTTCGGCTCCACTATCAACTATAAATACATCAGTCTCATCATTAGAAAAGCATTCATTGATCTCACAAGTTGATAAGATAAATGGTTTTACCTCTTGATCATCTTGTTCTTTCGCGATTCTGCTTTCGGCATCCACCTCTTGAGTTATATTAACTCTTGATGTTCTTCTTCCCCTTCCCCTTGATGAGCTACCTCTTCCCCTTGACACATAGCCCCCTCTTTCAGCTCTGCCTCTCCCTTTATTATAGTTCTTGGGGCTAGAACATGTAGTGGAGATGTGCCCTAATCCTCCACAATTATAACAAGACATTTCCTTTAATTTTGGACAATTGATTTTTAAATGTCCCATTTCATGACAATAGTAACATGGACCTATAGTTTTTTCTGAATAATCCTTTTTAACCACATTACTTTTTGCTTTTCCAGTAAACAATACTTCAGAACTCTCTTCTTCCTCATCAACTATTTTTCTTTGCTCAAGTTAAAGTCCTTACCGGCCTTTTCTGCGTCATCACGATCTTTAGTTGTGCTTCTGATTAAAGTAGACAATACATCATACCTTGAAAATGCACGTGATATGGCTAACACTTGAAATTCATCACTTAGCCTAGCCCCGGCCGCATCTAGATCAGCAAAAATATTGTCTAATTTGGCAAAAAACTCTGTGATATTTTCTCCTTCCACATATTTTAGTTGTCTCAATTCCTTATCTAGCACATCTAATTGTGATGACGATTTTCTTTCATATTTACTAATGAGATAAGACCACATTTGTTGAGGATCCATACCACGCATCTAATTTTATTTTCAGAATAAGTACTGCTAGCACTAGTGGCTTCTGTCTTGCTCTCACCTTCACTAATTTTCATTTTGCCCAGCTTTGACAATATATCCTTCAACTCCCTTACCGGAGGCTGCACAATATCCATCAACCCTTGACATTTAACACTTCTTGTATCTTCTCTTTCCATACCTGAAATCCCGAACCGCTTGTATAAGTATCTATTGCATTAAGCAATGTGGCTCCAAATCACGGTTGCCATGATTCTTGATGGGTGGCTCGATACCCTTTGTTAAAATTGATACCAACAAAATATCTACGTGCTTTCAAGCAAGTATAAAATGCAAGAACAAAATTTTCTCTGAGACCCGAGCGTTGAGCTATGCTCCTTCTTTCAAACAAATCTTGATGTATTCAACACCAACAAACACTTCAAGACTACTCTTAGCTGGCGAGAAATTCAACACAGGACTTAACAACTGCGGAACTGCGATCGGATCCAACCTTTCCGGGAATCTAAATTCCGTTCCAACACAACAACAAATTCAGAGACAAATTGCAATAGCACAAGCTAATCACGGAAATCGAGACAAATTGAAGCGGCACAAAGGTAATTCGAAAACAACTTTGTAAAGAGCAATTCTACCTCAACCGATATCGGGCAAATCCGATCTTCCTCAAATCGTGTCTTCTTCCCTTGCCGATCTGCATCGGTTCATGTCTCCATGCACTCATTTCCTAGTTCCGTGCCACCACATTCTTTGAAATCACACTGTGCAATAAATCCATCACGCGCTATCTCTGTCCGCTTGCGGTCCCCACGCCACAGATCGTTTGCAACACCAATATATGCAATATGCAAAATGCCAATATATGGCATGATAATATAACACAAAAATCAGTGGATGGCTTTTGATCGAACTAGGCCATGCGGCTCACGGGTGTCTTGAAGGCGAGAGGTTGGGCCGGGGGTTCCTGTGTACCTTATATTTCTAATGAGGGTTGAGTTCTAGCCATAGTTATCTTTGTTCCCCAAGCAAAATTTTCTTTTCACATATCCCTACAAGTCCCCTTTAAATTCATATAACCTCATTTCCAAGTCTAACAATCTTTGCCACGAGTGCAAACTTCGTGTTACCTTAAATATGATAAGTTCTATTTCTAATGCCTTGGATTTAGATCAATAATAGAATAAGTTAACAACAATGTTATCCATTATAACCTTTGAGCTATACCCAAACAAGTCTAGTTGATTGCATAAGTGTTCAATGGTTGCTCCTCTTTGGTTGGAGAGAAACTTGAGCATGTCATTGCAAATAATGGTGGCGGGGTTGATGGTAAGGGAGTGAATAAAGATGTTGAGTAATACAAAACCTATAGTAAAGCAAGGAAATCTGAGAGTCTTGTATGGAGGCTCATAACCATGATTCATATTGTGTTGAAAAGTGTTGAACAAGATCAAAGGAACTTCGACTTCAGGGCCGGATGATGTAGCAGATGAAAGGTTGTTATTTCTTTTAGTGCATATATGTTCTCCATTCGGTGAACTTCTAATAATGCATTTTTTTTGCATAACATGACTCTTCTTAGATATGAATTCCTAACACTACTTTGCCGACTTGTGTTGTATCAAGTCATTGCATGATGCCGTTGTCACTTACCAAGGATAGGGAAACAATGAGGCTAACGTTGAATGCTATTACGAAATTAATAAGCATGGGGGCCCATCTCCGGGTGTCTAGGCAATCGTGTGGGACATCCAACAAATCTTACACCCACCTTCATTCCAAATAGTTCTCCGGCATGTTATGATTTTGTTGTATTCCATGTTTTGCTAAATAACTTGAGCGGATCTTTGGAAGGATGCTTTAGGGCCCATATATATGGTGAATCATGCAAGACAAAAGGAACATTTTAAATTACCCAAAAGATCACAAAAAGTAGGCTCATGGGCACCTACATTGCAGTTTGAAGCATTGTTATAGGAAAACCGTCCAGCAACTACATGGCAAGCTTGGCAACCAAGATTTGCAACACCACAGTTTTCTTTCAAGAAAAACTTGTAAATACTTCCTCCACACAATAACCAACCCTGACAACACTGCTATTATAATTACTAGTAACCTAAACAATATGTTTTTACTCTGAAACCCTAGAGTCCATGTGTCCAACTGGATCCTAGTCCAACAGGAGCTCAACATCTAAGGAGGGGTTAGTAATGCAAATGGCTATCATCACCTTCGCAAAATGTCAATGTCTTAAAATAGCAACTTTGATTGATTGTAAAAACATGACTTTCAAGTATGATTTAAGCCACTTCACCCTCCGGCCATGGAGGGCAACCCTCCCGTCTTGTGACACCTTGTTTTCCTTTAGGGGGCTTTTTTTTATGAGCGTGGACCTTTAGTAGGGAGCTTTATTTTGAGGTCCTACTTCGACCAAAGCATCGAGTTTCTGTGGTACTTAAATATTGTGTTTGGCCATTGGGCAAGCAGCTTATGAACTTCTACATTTCATTTTGATGCCGTAGTCTTAGCTCAAACCTCAGCGATTTTTTCTTTCTATGGGGTTGCATTTCAATGCCGGTGCGACCTTGCAAAACTTGGGGTTTTGTTTCATAAACTAATTTCCCCTTCTCTGCCTCAACCTCACTCGAGAAGACTATAAGCAATTTCTCAAGGTATTGATCAATGTTTTCACCATATTCTTGTCCCATTCTTTTCTAAGAAAGAGTTTCTTAAGTTTTAAAGACAAGCTTCTAAATCGTTCGGGCAAGACATTAGCAAATTTTCCTCTTTTATTCAACTCTAATTAGGAATGCACCAAGAAATTTTGGCTGGCTCTGTTGTTAAGATTGTTTTATATTATAGGGCTGCGCTATTATGCTCATGGTTTTATAGGCTCAGGTAAAACTTCCAATGTCTATTTTCTGTAAAGAATGCGAGAAGTCTTTGATCCACATACTAGTACGGTTCTGATGTCCATATTTATTTCCTTCTTTTATTACCATGTTATATTTATAGTCCCTTTCATAAAATAACAGGGAAATATACTTCTCGGCAGCTTGTAGAGGTAGAGAACTTCTAGCGAGAAAATACTCCATACCTTGGGCTGGCATAGACTTGTTCTTCTTTTGTACATAATACAATGAACTTGGTGTTTTAGATATTTATTATTATAAAGCACAAATATACCCTCTAGTCCACCATTGGCATTAGCCATAGCCTTGGCCCTGGGTTGGGTGTGGCAAAAGGAGCCATTTGAAGAATTCTTTTCCCGATAAATGCTTGCAATCTAGAAAACTTCTTGAATCGAGAAGGCAAAGATCTTTGGAGATACATTTCAATAGTTTCTTCTCTGTTTGATTTATTTTCCTTTCTAGTTTTAATGAGTTATAGCCGGTATGATTGATGGGTATCTAAAAGGCGATAAACCAATGCATTTTCTATTTCTTTTGAGTAAGCTCATAGTTCATTCTGGACTCAAGAATGAGAGAAAGCGCTTTAAAAGGTAGAGCGGATGTTTACAAAAGAAAGATTTGATGGCCATTAAGCATGATTTCATTAATTGGAGAAAATAACGCAATTTTGAGAATTTTAAGCACATCTAATTTGCTCAAGCACCAATACTTTCACCTACTTCTTGAGTCCAAGATACATGAGGTCACAACATACACATATCTATACAAATCATCGTTATACTTGTGCGTGTCATTGATACTTGTACAAGCTCAATAATGGCGCTACAATCTACACCAATAATTCACATCAATAATTTTACCTCACTATAAAAGCAGCTCCATTCGATGGTAGAAGCCATTCATCTCCCATGGCTTCCTTGCCTCCTCGTCCGGAGCACATCCGATCCTTCAAGTGCTACCTGAGCTATAATGATCTGTGTGAATGCGTGAGAAATGGTATCAATCTTGATCCATGGCTGTAGTCCAAAGCAGATGGTCCTGCTAGTGGTTGCAGGAAGCTCACTCGTGTTGTGATCCACCTCTATTGGCTTCCTGATTAGGAGATCTATGAGCTGAATGATGAGTGAATCGTTGAAGACTTGTGTACCTGTGAAGGATATAATAATGATATATGAGCACTTCTAAAGTATGTAAGGATGTAATAAGCATAATCAATGTTATTTGATGTATCGAACCTGAGTGATTCGTATGGGTGTGCTCTTCGACCTCCACTTAATCTGCAAGCAGTCCCTAATTTCAATCACACCTAAATTACTCAAGCACAAATACTTTTACCTTAGTAAAATCCACAAAGCATGTTTTCACTTGACACACATATCTATACAAAATATGCATTATCATTAATGCGTATACATGATCATTATATACGGCTCAATAATGGCTTCTGGTCTACCCCAATAATTCACATCAATAATTTACTTCACTATAAAAGCAGCTCCATTGGGGCTAGAGGTCATTCATCTCCCATGGATTATTCACCTTCTTCTATTCACCACATCGAGGCGATCAAGTGCGCAATGAGCTACAATGATCTTGTCGGTTGCCTAGATAGGGGTATTCTTCTTGATCCTTACACTGCGATCCAAAGCTATAGGCACTTTGAGATTCGTTGCCACTGGGCTAATTCGTGTCATGATCCACCTCATTTGTCTTCTGGCGCAATAGATATGAGATATCGGGGATCACTCCTACAAATTGTTGATGATGAATGAATCACATTGCTCAAAGATGAGCTCTTGTGTTAAGATGAAAAATGCGAGGCGTAATGAATAATAACTAGTCTATTGTACCTTGCATGTTATATATGATATAGTAATTCTGGGAAAGGACTTCATAAGAGACACAAAACCGGCCGATCCATAGGAACAATATCGGACTACCCCGTAAAAAGAAATGTGCCACGAGCAATATAGAAGGGTAATGGCGACAACTTCTCATTGGGATAAAAACCAGCCCTTCGGGTTTTCGAGAAAAACCCTAATGAGAAATGGTCGCCAACAACCTTGAATGTGTTGCTGGAAAACGGAAAAGAGATGAGTTGATGGCGAACACAAAATATAGCAGGACTCGAGACGGGGAAGCCTGCAAGCAACACAAAGAACCTAAAAACACCCGTGAATGGTTAGAGAAAAGCAAACTCATGCCCCTACGCGGCGGGGCCGGGAAGGGAGGGAAGCAACGAGAATAGAAGAAGAGCAGCTGTGAGAAGATGCCGATAACCGATCTAAAAGAGGAAATAGCCTTATATAGTTTCGTCTCTTCCCAGAATGGCGATCCGATGGCTTCGGATCGATGCTATTCAGGAAAGGACTTGCAAGAGACACAAAAACCGGCCGACTACCAGAGAACTTCCTCAACTATAAACCGATGGTGTAAAACACGCAAGCAACACAAAGAACTCGAAAAAACACCCGTGAATTGTTAAAGAAAATCCAACATATAGCAGAAAAAAGGAGAGCATCACCCAATAGGGTGGAGAACAGCATCACCCAACGGGTGGAAAACAATTACATAAAAAGAAATATGCGTCACCCTCGAGGTGGAAATAAAAAAGCATCACCCATAGGTGGAGATATAGCATCACCCAAGCGGGTGGATAACAATCATGTAAAAGAAATATCGTCACCCTCGAGGTGGAAATAAGCGGCATCACGGGAGGGAAAAAGTAAATCGTGTTGGTGAGGAAGAAAACATGAGAAATAGAAATTGTGTGTGATACAATGATAGCACAATGCACTTGTGAAAAGAAGAGCTCAACGGACTAGCTAGAAATGAAGTTCCGACAAAATATGCATAATGATAGCAATGCACAATGCACAATGATTGAAGAAGGTGTATCCAGGGAACAAACAATATGCCTAATCTGTCAAATGAAAGGGTCACACTAAGAACATGAAAAGTTAAACACGTCCAATAACATAAAAAACAACTTCTCTAAGCTGACCCGGATGCATGACAATCACCAACATAATGATCAATCTCAGAGCAATGTCAAAGAAGAAAATAAGGTTGACACTGATCGAAGAGCAAAGAGGTTCATAAGGTCGGTGAAATGGTGTGGAAGAAGAATAGGAGAGAGCGGAAGGTGCCAAGGTTGAGTTCAGGTTAGCAGAGTAGAAATGTGTGGTGATGTCGGAAAACAAATAATGCCACATGCCTAAAGCCATGAATAAAGGCCCCCAATATGAATCATACTTTTTGCAAACAAGAGGGCGAGATTGAGGGAGCGAATATATACATGTCAGCCCAACCAAAAAGAAGGTCAAGAAGGGAAATGATGAAAGTTTCAGGATCACAAAGTAGATCGAACAAAATAAAGAATTTGAAGTAGACACAGGTGGGGTTATGGCCAATGAAAAGGAGGAGGCCAAAGTGCCAAGATCGGGATGGAGTGCAAGGAGGTTAGCCATATGGTAGAAAAAGGACAAATGAAAAACACAATGAGTAGGTAAAATGTCATATCAGAACTAAAGCTAGTGCCATACATATGGTCTGCTATTATAACGCAAAAGAAGGAATGAATATGAAAGAGGTTGTAGACATGTTAGCACAAACAAGAGCAAGGTTAAGAGGAAAAATTAAGATTAAGGTTAATGTGAATCAACATAAATCGAGCAAATTAAATTTAATCAGAAATTAAGATTAAGGTTAATGTTAATGAGGGTGAAGTAGTCAAAAGTGAGGTTATGGCCAATGAAAAGGAGAAGATCGGGGTCAAAAATGCTAAGGTCAAGATGGGGTGCAAGGAGGTAAGCCAGATAGTAGAAAAGGATAAATGAAAATACAATGACTAGGTAAAGTGACGGATTATAAATAAAGCTAGGGCCATATGGAGGGTCTGAAATACTAAAGCAAAAAAACAGTAGTGGACATGATAAAGGAACCAAAAACACAAGGACTATCGGAAGGAACATGTTAGAAAAGAAGAACGCCTGTTGAAATGTAAAATATAAAAGAACGCCTAAGGATAAGGCCGAATGAATGTGCATGACGGGGAGGCGGCAAAATTTGCACAACAACGAACACTCAAAGTGATGTGAGCAATTACTAATGAGGAAAATCAACAATACATGAAAAAAGAAGATAGCATCACTGGGAGGGTGGAGAAAAGCGCCACCCTTGCGTGGAAGAAAAACCATGATAAATAGAAATTTGACGTCTAGCAAAATAAGTTACATGAAGGAACATCGCCAAAAATATAAAATCCCAATAGGAAACTAGATACGAGGTGTGAATAAGTGCATAGATAAGAGACCCAACAATGTCCTAAATGCAATTTTCCAAAGAAAAACAATTCCAATGTAACCTCTAATTCATCTTATCTTATCTTTAATTCCATTTTCAAGATGTCAAATGCATAAACCGACTAAAAAATTTGCCCTAAACCAGAGAATAAAAACAAAGTATACCAATGTCTAAAGTCCAGCAGTCTAAATGGCAAGAGACAAGCACCAGACAAGGGGACAGAAGGGAAATCAAGCAACCATGGGGCACGAGCACATCCTCCCGAGGGTCGGGCGTGTCTTTGCTCCTAACCGAAAAGACATCGCGGATATAGGTAAAAAAGACCCAAGTCGAGAGAATGTTAAGATGGTGATATTTGAAGGGAGGAGGGCAAAACGGGAAAACCAAGTCAAAGGTAGAAGTTATGGCGAAGGATATCGAGGAGATAGAGGTTGAGAGTGCCAAGGGTCAGGTAGGAATAATGAGGTGAGTCCAATAACCAACTGAGGAAATGGGTAATGGGAACGCAACAACTACATATTGTCATGTGGAAAATTATAGCATGCCACATCTAGATACAAAATAAGGCAACTCGTGAGAAACATTCAAAAACTTATACTGGACAAATAAATGGGCATATGTAAAGATGACAATCCATAACATAACATATCAAGAGGTCAAGAGTACCAGGACAACAAAGAAAATGCTTTAAGACCCAGTATGAAGCAAAATGTCCAACAAAAGGATAGCAAAACAGAACAAGAACTCGCACACCAAAGTGTAAACCGATACTGGACAAATCTACCTCCACATCTAGATGCAAAAAATGACATTCCAATACATGTATATATGGAAAATGGGTGTAGAAACACACTTGACATAGGGCCAATGGCCATAAACCTATAGAAAATATGTATAAGAAGCAGGCAATCAACATGTGAAAACGCCAAGTATAGATCACCGAAGAGAAGCAATATTAGACCCGGAATATAGGAAACAAAGAACTAGGCGAGCAACGAACTAAGAAAATACTCGATGAAGCTCATCAAAAGAAAAGAAGGCATGCTCCTCCCTGATACGTAAAACTCAATGTCCATAAGGCACACCATATGTGTCCACAAAGATAAAAAAAAGTGAAGACAATCAATCCATAATCAACCATAGACATATTATATCGATATAGCATTATAAAAATCACTGTCAGAAAAATCAACGTAAGACAAGAAAGGAATTACTCATAATTATGTGACACGTGTAGAAGCCAAGGTTAAGGAGAAGACAAACGTTAGTCAAGGTCAAGATCGACTGCATATAGGGAGATAGCCAAAAATTATCATATTCCAACAAAAAACAATAGCTCAAAGTTACAACTCACAACCCATGTCAATAGCAGCAAAATCCACAATTACAAAAGAACATTAAGGACAAATCACCCAAATGACATAATGAAAACACCATGTATAGTAACTTCTACCAAATGCATCATAAAAAACGTGAAGGCTACGCATGCCTATAGCAAAAAGGGAGCTCAAAAAAATCCATGTCCCAAATGAAATAAACAAATAATAAATTACCTCATGCGCACCTTCGAGGTTCCCCTAAGAATGTCAAAAAATCCCAGCATGTAAAGTGTTCTTGTTCCAGGCATCCCCGGTAGGAATACGAAAAACCCACATAATGTGTCGAGACAAATTGAATAAGGAAAAGTTGGCACCTAACCAACTTTCATGATAAATCCACTTAAACAATGGTCTAGAATAACTTGTAAGCTAAAGAAATGGTATATAGTTGCATATGGTTAAGTGGCATGTACTAACTTCGAGCCTCAAGCTCAGATCGCCATTCAAACACTCAACTTGAAGAAAATTAGCAAACACAAATAGATAGCCTTGTCATTCCGCAGCAGGATAGCAAAAGAAGAAATAGATCGAGAAAACAAGGAGGGCACCATTCTAAACAATGCTTAGAGGAGATATTTGCTATACCAAATGATGGTAGAAAAGCCATATGCAATACAAACTTGACCATATGATAAAAAGGGAGAAAAGGAGGAACAAGCTAGATGGAGAAGAGTCAAGAAGGTCGCGTCCATACAAGATTGTCTAAAGCTCTTCAGCACCTTCTAGAATGGAAGAGATCGCGCCTATAAGGAAAGCATAGTAGAAATGAGGAAACCCCTCAAGCAGATGCCAGATAACATGGGACTTAGTAGAAACAACCAAAATAGTGCCCAAACCCTATTGCAAGAGAGCATCCTTCTATGAAGAAGATATCCAAACAAGCTTAGAACCATATTTTGGAATCGTTAAACAAGATGAGCCTCAAAAGAAAGATGTGTGCTGACAAGGAAAAATACAATACAAATAGAAACCCCGGAAATGGAACATCCATCCTAACAACAAAATTTCTTTTACCACCAAAATCATAAAAATGATGTTAGAAAAAAATGTCTGAGATGAGTAAGAACAAATAACAATCGTCAACAAACCATGGATTAGATAAAGATAAAGATCCAACAATAATATGATCAAGGGTTATGGGATGCGTTATTTACAAGAAAGGGGGCACATGATTAACAAGTTCAACCGGATTAAAAAAGGCAAAAACGAAACAAAAAGCCCTAAGGACAAGTAAACAAAGGGCCAAGGCCCAAAGAAAACATGAGGGCAAGGGCCCCAATACAAAATAGGATGAACATGCTCATGGATGCTAAAAGGATAGGAACAAATGGAAATATTCCGGGTGACATAACCTATCCACGATTAGGGAGAAGGGAAAAGTGGTCTAGAATAATCGCCGTTCCCCCTCGATAAAGGGGCCCATTTCTTATGATTGGTTTGTTTGTTAGAGTTAGGGAGACTTGGTAGTCAACATTGGAGAAAGGTCAAGGGAATCTTTATCTTCAAGGTGGTTGCCATCATAAGAATATGCTCCATTTGAGGTCAAAGGATGCTTATAAGGTTTTGGGTAAATTTTGGAAGATACCTTTTCAAGATTGGAAGCTAGAGTTTGGAAGACCCCCATTGTAAACTAAAAATTTTTTGCCCTTTAAATTATTCGTTTACGCATTTCTCCATGCCCCCTCATTTTTTTGCCTTGATTCCTCAACCCCACTCTCATTCTATCACAAACTCCTTTCTGAATTTCATATGCCATTCTACTTTTGGCCCTTTCCTTTGGAAAATAAATTCTGCATCAAACCCTAGGTGAATAACCTAGGTATCATTCTAGATGCCAACAGGGATGCCATATGCCGGATCTGGCAAGGCCAGATATGCTCCCAACCTTTTTGAGGGCATCCTCAAAGATTCCTAGGAGATCCCAAAAAACCAAAGGTTCATTTTCCCACCACTTACACCATTGAAAATTGAATTTTTAAAAGGTCCAACGAATCTCCAAATATAATAGTGAAAGATGCTGGCGACATTCCCTCCTCAGAACCTAAAATTGGAAAAGAGATGATTCCGAAATGGGCCGGGGCCTCTGTTTTACGAGGGTGAATTGAACCCAATCTTCTCTTCCCCTCTGGGGCCCTAATAGAGAGGAAAACAAACCCATAATCAAAGCCTAAGATTTGGATCCATAAAAATTTGGGCCTGGTCGGGGAGCCTTCGGAGGGTGTGGCGGAGGCTGTGGGGAGCAAGAATTTTTGAAGTGGTCGTGGTTTTGCCCAGCCATTCGCCTCCAAAACATTGATGGGTGTCCGTGGCTCATGATCTGAAGGTTAGATCGGAGTGCAGAGGAAAGTGGGACACCAGGATTCCAGCGGATGGTGGATCTTGAAGAAAAAGGGCTTGTTACTAAAAAATCGTGCTATTAGGGACAATCAAGGCTACATTATTGATGATATATGTTCTTGGTGGAGATCCGGAACTTGGGTAGGCCGGACCCGATTATTACCAATCAAATCAAATGAAAACTTGATGGCAAGAGGCTATTCAAAGCTATGCTAGATCTATGAAAGTCATTACCGGCATACTTGGAATATAGAACCATGTTTTGCTTGACATCAAGAGGCTTCCGATTGGCATTTATTTCCAATTAACCCCGTGTCCAATGGCAAAAAATCCTCTCCCACGACAAGCTTGTCTTTTGCAGAATCGGTTAATAAAACCCTACATGCCGTCTTCTAAAAGCAGGCCAAAATCTTAATGAGAACTCCGTCATTTAAAGCCTGAAGGACCGTGAGATCATCGTGGCAAAGGAACCCTTATTGCCCAAACCGTTTCTGAAGCCATTTCAACCTCGATTGGTTACGAACTCTCACGGTTGATTGCAATATTGCCCCGTATTGACCAAAAATTGCCTTAACTTTAGGGGATGGAGGTACTCCCTGGTTGATGCTGCACCCGAGGGGCTAAATCTTTACCTTAGGCTTGCCGACAACTTTTAGAAAAGATGAATGTCCAACAATAATATGATCAAAATATGAATGTGCGTTATTAGCATAGGAGTAGGACACATGATTAACGAGTTCAACGGGTAATAAAAATGCAAAAACAACAATAAAGTCCTAAGGCTCTATAAATAAGCTGCAAGAACCTGAACAAGCGGGAAGGGATCTGGGTGGCTGTATTCCTCTAAAAAGTAAGGCCGTAAAAACAGAGAGGAATAAATGGAGAAACGGGTGGTTTTGTCGGATTAGGGAGAAGGGAAAAGAACAGGGCGGAGATGGAGGATGGCAGAATATGTCTAGTCTTGAGCTACGGAGTAAGCCGCGGCGATGAGAGCATCCATGGTTAGGCTTCGAGCAATTTGAAAGATGAGAGCTCACGGGCCTCCCGATGCAAGAATCGCAGAGCAAAAGATTATGGAAAAAAGAGAAGAGGTCGGACAAAGGAAGCAAAGTTGGAAACTAGAAAAAGGCGAGGCGATGACGTTGAAAGGCAAAGAGATTAGGGGCGATTAAATGAAGCCGAGAACGCGTGTCTTCAAATCTGGCGAACCGGGCCTGGTTAGGTGGATCGAATGAGCCAAGAAAAAACGGTTGATAGAGATCCCCGATAGATACAAGTTGGATTCCGTGGGAAAAAACACAAGAATTGGAACCGCCTAGCAAATCCTGAAGTCGGGTTAAATCGGTATGCCCTTCCGAGATGCATAAAATCCATTAGGCGGATTTGTTATCCCGGGTTAACCGAATCTGGCGTAAAATGAATCGGGTCGGTAGGTAAAAAAAGGTAGAGATGCGGGGGCCATGGAATCAGTTTTGGGGCAGATCCGCTAAAGATCCCCGCTTTGTTAGACCGAAAAACCGAATGAGGTGAAAGAAAACCGTGAAATAGACCGGGAAGCAGTGTCATTGGTAATGGCGGTGAAATGTCTTACGTGGAACTGTCTGGAGCTTGCGGATGCGCGGATCGATGCAACGGGCTTCCCTCCCGCAATAGCCCGGATAAACACAGGGCAATCTCTTCCCACGAAGAAAGCGACAAACGATGCGAGAAGAGCATGGCATCTAAATCCAATCGATCTCCCTATACAATGGGCAGCAACTTGGTCCGTTATATGAGAGTCAGGGATCCGGTGTTTACGGATTATTTGCCTCACGGTGTTTTCGGGCGTCGAAACACCCAATGCATGCCCATCCGCTGGTCCATGCATGCGCCGATGCCATTAGGGATTTTTTGAGATCATAAAAGGGCCTTCTAAGAATTCTTTGACTAAGCTATATGAACTACCAATCGTAAAAGCAGGCTGGTAATCCGGTCAACAAAATAGTTATAACTAACTCTTTGGATCACATTTTCTAGCATATAGAAAAGTCCAAATGAGCTCTTATTTGGTGCAATAGACCAACCTTGGGTGGTTTGCATATCTTTTAGCCCCCGTAGGATAGTAAAAAATGATAAAAACCATATTTTTGGAGTTTTGACAATCATAAGTGGTTAAAATATGTGCAAAGCACATAAAGTTGGAAAGATCTCAACGAGCTCATTTGCATTAAAAGCGAGTCATTTGCACTAAACGAGAGCTCATTTGGACTTTTTCTATCAGCGGTTATGCTAGAAAGTATGATCCAGTTGAGTTGGATTAGCTTTGTTTTTTGGCCCCGGACCAAATCAACTCGATTTCCGATTGGTAGTTCATTTATCTTCATTTGGCTTAGTTGGCATGTTTTGAAGGCCCTTTTTAATCTCAAAACCCTAATGCGAAGACGCCGAGGATCCATGCATCCCGGCCATCTTCAACCGCCAGAATCGAATCCCGCGGTTTTGTCCGCAAACACCACCGATGTTTTTTGAAGGCGCTTTTTGGCAAAGATCGCATCGGTACGTGGCGGGTTTGTTTGAGGTTGCGGGTGCATTAAATCGGGGTTATGATTGTACCCCGCCAAATTCAAAGCGGGATTGCATTCCCCACAGTGAGCAAATCCGGTAGTGTGGGTATGGTTTTTGGCCATGCCAATATGGTAGGTGTTTTGGACAATACACGGTATTTCGGCCATAAGTGTTTTACGGTCATGGGCTAAGTCTTTCGGCCCACAGGGATACAAATGTTATAGAGCCATCCCATTGACATAGTGTAGATAAATATTGTGAATGCCAAATTTGCAACCCAACATGGAGTTAGGGGTTTTACATCTTGAGACATGTAATTGGAACATAATATCTAAAACATTGAGTTGCAATCCACAAGATCCCGATTGCAACCAATTAATAATCATAAATCTCAATTGGAATTGATAACTTAATAATGCTAAGAACATTGGATATAATATCTAAAACATTGAATTGCAACTCCGCCACAAGGACATGGTTTATTTGCCACAAGCATGGTGTTTCGCCGCGGAGGCATGGTGTTTTTCGGCCACAAGCATGGTGTTTACGGCGGAGGAATGGTGTTTCGGCGAGGAGGCATGGTGTTTTCGGCGGAGGAATGTGTTCGGCCACTAGCATGGGGAAGGCGAGGGCATGTTGTTTATGGCCACCATTGGTGTTTTACGCCGGGCATGGTGTTTCCGGCCAATTTTATGGTGTTTACGGCAATCCATAACATCTCAATTGCAACTTATTAATAATTAAAAATCTCATTTGGAAATGACAACACGAAAATGTATAGAATATAAAATGGTAACTTTTCAAATCTCAAATGGAAATGATGATTTCATAATGTGTTGACTAAGGGTAAGGTGTTTCTAGCCAATGTTATGGTGTTTTTTGGGTGTTTCTAACCATAACCATGGGTAAATTTTTGTTCAGAAGGGAGTACTAGTATTAAATGCACTTGAAGTGGGTGGAAACTAAATATTCTTTTAAACATCCTTTATCAATGGTACGACATCAATCATCACAAGATTTTTTAAATTTGAGGGCAAAATCTAATGGTTCGAAATAAAATGTTCTGTCAGGAAAAGTATCTTGGTCGAAGCGAAAAGCACATGTCCAAAAATACTTCCCAAAAAACGGGGGCTGATTTTGGCTTGGTATGGCTTGGTCGAAATAGGAAAGCTCTGCACCCAAAAAGCATTCCAAAAAACAGGGCAGATTCGTTTATAGACGGCTATGGCGGCCGCTCTCGTACGCCAATATACATGATGGGCTGCCCCAATGGCAGCCCTGAGGAAGAAAATGCAAGTTGAGAGAGCCTTGACCGGCATTACGGCTCGGGGAAAGCTTCCTGAGGAAGCGGTGGTCACCGAGGGAGCGGGGTCACCGAGGCGGTGGTCACCGAGGCATCTCAGAGAGGAACTTTGCTGCAAATGAGAGCGGGGGCAAAAGGGAAAATAGCGGCAGCGGCGGATGCTATTCAAACTAAGTCTTTGAGAGAGATCAAGAAGCAAAAAGGACAGATATGGAAAGCCCACCGCTGCGTGGAGCACCTCGGGATGCCAAGGTAGTTGCCGCTTTCGGGAGGAGGATTCCGGAGATCGATGAAGCTGCTTTGAAAACGCAGGTATTATTATAGCAATAAGAAAAATAGGCATGTTTGTTTATTTCAAGGTTGTATTTGGTCTTCGGTTAAAAGCAAGCGGCTGCAAGATCACTTGGCAAAGGAGCACGGATTGCATGTGGTTGTGCGGGGTCCTCAAAAGGGCGAAAAAGATTGGTCGCTACCAAGCGTAAAAGAAGGAAAGGGCGAGATTTATCCCAAGATGTTTTCGCGTGAGCCCTTGATCTAGAAATATAAGTATAAGTTAAATCTGTCGAGGTTTTAAAAAGAGATGCAAAGAGCTAGCTCTGGGTGCTGGCGAGGGCTATGCTCAATATTGAAGATGGGGAGGAGAAAGAGAACACTTTGGAGTCTTATGCTTTGAGAGTATATATAGCTCGAGAGGAGGATGGAATGGGAGGCAATGAAAGAAAAAAATTGCTGGATATAGGAGAGGTACATAGCACACTATTATGGTGCGGATTACGTGGACCCGAAAGGAATGGGTTGACCGTGAGGCTTATGGGAATTTGGAGACATACAGCTTGGGGGGCTGCAGACCACGACTTCTTTATTGTGGCAGGTTTGAGGGCGCTCTAGTGTCCCCAAATCTCCATCCACCTGATTACATTGCTAACAAAATCCATAGTTCTTTGGCTTGAATTTTAAAGCTCCACGAAACCAAGGTGAGGGATTGGGGAAACTTCTTTGGGTACCCTTTGAGTCTTTGCTTTGCGAGCTTCTCGTGCACCGGATGTCTACTTACTTGGATGTGGTAGATGATGGGGAGGAGACAGGCGTGATCAAGAGAACAATGGTAACTATGACCCGAGGATTTCATTTTGGATTTTGAATTCTTCATGCATCTTGATGACCTCACTACCTTGGAATGGGTTAGCAAAAGAAGAAAGGGAAAGCCATCAAGGCCAATCCAATTCTTTCATACGATGCTTTCGATTGGTCTGCATTTTAGGAGCCCACTTTGGGCTAATGTAAAAGATGGCAAAGGTGAATTTGTGATACGTCAATGGAAAGCCATTTCCTTTGAGCATCTGGTTGGATAATCAGGAGAAGGTTGGCTTGTCTTATTTGAATGAGCAATGCGTTAGGTGCCTACTTGATGTAAGTGTCTTCCCTTTTATAGAGTCGATTGTGCATCTTTTTTTAATTCAAAATTCACATTGCAAGGTGGTCTCTCATACCATACCAGTCCACCGGAGACGAAGTCATGTGTTTTTCATCACGGGTGGTAGACCTCTACATGAATAAGAGAGAGTCAACGGAGGAAGATTATTCCTCCCAGACCTCGAACCAACCATCTCTTCTCTTGGGTTTGTGGTAAGAAGGTAAGTTATTTTTGGCATGATGACATTTATACTCGTCCATTTATTACTGCTCCTCTGATTCTGTCTCTCTCACCTCGTTTAAGTGCGACCACCATTGGAGCCTTTACAGTATTGTTTGATTGGGAAATATGTAAGTCACTTGGAGTGCCACACCACCTTCTTTTTGCATTTTGATTCTATGATGAGATATCATTTACGTCTGCGATGTGGCCGGAGAAGTAGTCGAGTAAGTTGTTTGCATGCAATACTATTTGTTGGTTTTTTTAAATTCATCTCTCACTAGCATGAGATGGCTGCAGGCTGCTCAAGGAAGTGCATGCTAGTTGGGGCAGCCCTGCACCACCAGAAATGGTTGACATTCAAGCAATTGAAATGCGCGGTCCACAATGACAAAATGGTTCGGCGTGGGGTGTACACATTCTTGTATGCAAGGTGTTTTTTATCACGAGATTTCATTCTCAAGGATTTCCATTTCACTGAGGTAAGGGTATTGGTTGTGTGAAGATACTACTTGTGCAATCACACTAACAAAATTTGAAATGGTGACTCGGACTGGTTTGACAAGATTGATGTAGCAAACTGTAGAAACACATTTAAGCGACATCTTTGGCAGGCTACATGAAGCCGTGGTGCAGGCAAAAAGCCACCCAAGACAATCTAAGAAATGTTATGTTTTTCTTTTGCTTTGAAACTCTTGAACAGTGTTGGCTTCTAAACTCTTGATTGGCTGGAACATGGTAGCAGATTTTGTAGTTATTCCATGATTTACAGCATAAGTTATTGCATAACTATGTCACAGAAGACTTGTACAGCATTCTGCAACTGTTATGGATGGTGTCTCTTTGACCAGAAACACCAAGTATATGACCAGAAACACCTGCTATTTTTGCCAGACATCTTGGTATTTCTGGCCAAGTTAGTGGTGTATCGGCTATATTCTTGGTGTTTCTCGTCTTGTAGGTGGTGTTTACGCCCAGGCAAATGGTGTTTCTGGCCAGAAAAGTGGTGTTTCAAGCCACATCCTTGGTGTTTCTGGCCACAAGAATAGAACATGTAAAACATTGAGTGGTGTTTAAGGTAGTGGTGTTACTGGCCATTTAGGTGGTGTTTCTGGCCAATTTGAGTGGTGTTTACGGCCAATTGAGGTGGTCTTTCGGCCGGGCATATGGTGTTTCGGCGGTCGATTGGTGTTTCTAGCCAAGCCGGTGGTGTTTCGGCCAAAGAGTGGTGTTTCGGCCAATTGAGTGGTGTTTCTAGACAAGCCGGTGATGTTTCGCCAAAAGAGTGGTGTTTGGCCGGCGGAGTCAATGGTGTTTCTAGCCAAGCGGTGGTGTTTACGGCGGGTCTTGGTGTTTACGGACATAAGAAGTCTTGGTTACTAAATTAAACATAAGTTACTTAACAAAGAAGATTACTTAACATCCTTGAATTGCAACTTTCAACAAGTGAGTGCAACCCCTTGTAGAAATATGAGTGCCACATCCGTGGTGTTTCCCGCGAGGGGTACAACATGTAAAACATTGAGTGGTGTTTAAGGTAGTGGTGTTTCTGGCCATTTAGGTGGTGTTTCTGGCCATTTAGGTGGTGTTTCTTGCCAACTTGGGTGGTGTTTCGGCCAATTGAGTGGTGTTTACGGCCGGGGCATATGGTGTTCGGCCGCAGTCGGTGGTGTTTCAAGCCAAACCGGTGGTGTTTCTGGCCAAAGAGTGGTGTTTACGGCCAATTGGTGGTGTTTCTAGACAAGCGGTGGTGTTTCGGCCAAAAGAGTGGTGTTTCGGGTCAAGTCAATGGTGTTTCTAGCCAAGCCGCTGGTGTTTACGGCGAGGTCATTGTAATCAGCCAAGGATGGATGTCCTCCTCAGTGGCATTAGAGGATAGAACCCAAGCAACAGGGACACCATTTCCATGCGTGTCATAAACTAGCAAGGTATAAAGGCTGTAGCAGTGGTCATTGGTCTTGAAGGTTGAATCTAAAGCTACAGCATTCCCCCTTCCATGCTCTAATAGGATCTTCATTTGGAACGGTGTGATGATGCCCGATATGAAAGGGACTCCCTCGATATATGAACACATATTACGGATGTAAATCAACCCACATCCTAACACTTGTGGCCACATTCTTGTGCAAAACATCCACATGTCGAAGAGCCGACTTCGGGACAAATTATATAAATCATCCATGGCTAAGAATGCATCTCTGTTCTTGGGGGCATTGAGATCCATCCTCTTTTCTATCTCCCATTGTTCCTCGTGTTGACGGAAGACCTCTTGGGGAGTGTGGTTATGAAGCAAATGTTGGTAGGCCCAAGCCTTCTTACCCTTTGAGAGCCATGGAGCTACATCATGCCTTGTTGTTGCGCATTGGGGATCCTCAATTCCATGGCAGACTTTCTCTTGATTATCAATGTGCCTCATCTCGTAGTATGTAATTTTACATATATGGGGGCCTCAAATACAATTTGCTTCACTGACGAAGTGGCACCCACAACCTGCGCCTAATACTCATTCCTCTTCTCCGTCTCCTTGAGTAGGAAGGATTCTTCTTCTTTTCTTCACAATTAGAGCTCGGGTTGTTTTATCTTTGACCTCCGAGAACGTTCCACGATAATCTTGAGGGCCATAGCTGCCCCAAGAGCTACAATTGAGAAATAGTTGTTGATTACAAACCTAAGCAATAAGTCTCAAGGATAAATCTAAGTTACATTTGAGAAATAGCAGTTCGATTCACTTCACTTGAAATTCCATGAATCCAAATGAAACCGAATGACAAATCAATTCACTTACTTGGTTATTTTAAGGTGGGCATTTTGGTCGCGACTCTTTTCTTTGTGCATCCCTCTTCTCTACCCCGAGATCCACGCTTCCTGAAGTTGGTGTTGCACCACCGCAAATTCGCCTCCCCTTCCACGAAATCTTGCACCTTTTTGTGGGGATATAACATGCATGCAATGGAATAGTTTGCTGTCGGGGTAGGTTACTTGCACAATGAGAATCGTCGCTCTATCTCCCATTGCAATTGGTCACCGAAAATACACCGATGGGGGATCTTGAACGGGGAGATGCAAAAAGAGTCCGGAAGACAAAATTACTAAGTTACAAAGATTTGGTACCTTCGCTAAAAACTAAACCCAATGTCAACCTCTATAAAACCTTACCTGTTCTACACCGGACGCCATTATCCTCTGCCTCCATGCACCGCCCGAACCCGGGCGTTCCAATGGATCTTTCGAGCAGGGCGCCCGGTTGGTTTACGTGGTAATAACAAAGATCCCCAATTCCGTTTGAATTGGGCGGAAACACCCCACCAACCTTTGGGATGGAAATACCACCACCACATTCATTAAATGCACACACAAAACAAGTACGGGGACCACCACGATTACAAGTAAAAAAAGTGTCACGTCCAAGCGTCCAACCGCCTTCAAAAACATCGGTGGTGGCGGACAAAAATTGGGAATTCTTGATTGTTGAAGATATTTGGGATGCATGGATCCTCGGCGTCCTGGGCATCGGCATGCACCGCGTTTAGCGGATAGGCATGCATTGGTGTTTCTGGAAGTCCGAAACACCGGAGAGGCAAATTGTCCAAAAACCGGATCCGGACTCGATATACGGACGCCGACAACTTCATGGATGAGTGCAACTTCCCGGCCCTACTGAGGATATGGACAAATGGTATGGCTACTGCAACTTCCCATACCAAACTTCGCGATAGTAAACAGATAATGTAAAGAAGACCGCGCAGACGTGAATTTGGAGATCAAAACACAACACAATAGAATTCGAGCTAGCATGCGTGATCCGATCGAGAATGGGAATGCATGAAGCTAAAAACGCCAAATTAATCTGTCAAACAATCTCAGAAAAGACATGCACTGAAATCAATCCGATGTTCATGTATAAACTTGGAACAATACTCCCATTATAGACGCGCCTTAACGCATGCAAATTCATTCAGAGTCAGATGCCCGAGGCATGAAGAAGAACTCGATAAAAGGAGGAGCATCCTTAGAGGGAAAAAGCGAGAATGAGATGGGCTAATGGAATGGCTGAGGAAGAGATATGAGATGGGCTGATGGTCGAGAAAGAATGAAGCCACGAGAATAGAAGAAGAGCTGCTGTGAGAAGACGCCAATAACCGGTCCGAAAGAGGAGGTAGCCCTATATAGTAGCTCGTCCCTTCCCAGAATGGCGATCCGATGGCTCGGATCGATGCTATTATGTAAAAGAGCATTGCATACCTCAAGAGTTCTCATCATCCTTGTTAGCTTCTTTAGCCACTAATTCTTGCAACTGAGCCCCACACTGTGGGGATCACCACTAACAACGGCCTTCGTCTCTACGCCCAACCTAGCCGGTCTATTGTTTTCAAATGTTGGTAGCGTGGTGGGTCATTAGGATTGGGTCTCAATTCTTGCTCCAGCAATCCCTATATTGCATTGCATATGAGGTTCCCTTTCACGCAACAGGCTCAAACCAAGAGACAAACACCTCTTAAGTAATGAGGGAGATTAGGGTCCTCTATTGGGTCCTCCTCGGCAAAAGCCATCCCGCGTCGAGGCGTTATCATGTGGCCCGATTAGCAAAAGCATTCCTTTCTTGACATCTTAATATTGAATATTTCAAGCTGGGTTCTTGGGTCTACCAGAAAGGCCCTACATAATGAGATGCTTCAATGTGCTCATCCATCAACACGTTATCGGGTTCTTCAATGCATTTTGCCCGGTGTTGGGCGAGGAAATCGTGGAATGCCAAGCTCTACCGGCTGAACATCCCCAAGCACTCGCAACAAAAGGTGGACCCGTAGTCAATAACTTCATTCATATATGTGTTGGACCAAGAGTTATCGCCAGCTCTAGAAATAGCCCAATGCATCATGTACTTGGCAATAGAAGCTCTCGATTGCACCTATATCTTTCAAGCTCTCATATGGCTGCACAACCTTAGGTGATCCTCTGGGAATCGTAGGGTAAACATTGGGCATCCTCCTTCCACATTTGATTCCCTTTTTAGGGGAGCCACTCCCTATGCCCCTGGCCTCATCTTGTAGAACATTAGTGGCCATCCATCATCATGCGAGAACTTGAAGAGTAGCAGTTCAAATGACCACATAAGCGGTCCTTCTTATCGGGGATAAAACCTTTCACACGAATTCCTTCCAATTAGGAACCTTTGACACAAGGTAAGGTGAAGGAGACTTGGAACTACAACTTTGCACAAGAGTTGCATAAGCTCACGGAATAGTCAATGCATCCGATCTTCTCATTAGAGTAGAGTAGTTTCCAAAGAGGGCATCTATGTCATCGTGGGTGTGTCCAACCATCATGAATCAGTACACTTGCTTTCAAGACATCTAACCAAACCAAGTATGACAAGTAAGAGAAAAGATATCTGTTCTTGTTTTGACTCGAGAGCAATTGTCTAGCTGTAAGTAAAGCCTCCTAGGCAACTTGTTTACCATAGGGCCCTTGAGAGGAGGCAAACAAATCATTTCTAGTGCCATTTACCATTTTTGCCCTCGTGGGCATCAGGTGTTTTAAAATTGCTCCAGCCATTGAGCTTCGGATCTATCTGTATCTCTCAAATGGCCCCAATTGTCCTCAGATTTATTCTCCAAGGTGTTTTCAAGGTATGATTCAAAGATCCCACATGAAAATTAGAATCATCGTTGAGAGGTCCAATGAGAAGTGGCCCAAAGGCACCTATACCATGCCAGGTGCATGAGAGCACTGTAACACTCACCTTGATCGTTCACCCCTCCACCACGGACTTTGCTAGCTTTTCTAGGCGAAGAACCATGGTCTTATTCTCGATCCATCTTGTCATGTATAATGGTTAAAAGCGTGCTCGGGGAGATCTATGAGACAGGCTCTCAGGGACCGGAAAAAGGCTCCTACATGAAATCACAGGCCGTCATATGTGACTTCCTCTCCATTGCAAGTTCCCTTCTTTCCTTTGGATCTACGGTCTTAGCAAGCTTTTTCCTTTATGACAATACAGGGTTGTTACACTTAGAAAATGCTATCCTCTTAGCTATTGCCACCTTAGTCAAGGCCGAGAAGGTAGCCTCTTCACATTTTTGTCCGCTACCCTCGCTCATAATTTTCGGCGGTGTGGCATAAAATCTCACGCATTTTCATCTATGAACATAGATAGCCTGACATTACCCGACCAAGGCATGAGACACAGGGCTTTAGAACCAGTATTCAGACAATTACGCGGGCCACCATTGAAGAGCTTCTTCCACTTGTAAAAAGTGGAAATGGGTATGCCATAGGCTTTATGCCATGCTTTCGCATACATCACGCTTGTTATTCAACATCGAGGGTTCGCGACTACACCATTTTGAGCAAAAGATCTAGCATGTTATATATGCACTGACATCTTTCATACAAACATAATGATGACCTGAAGTCTAAAATAGCCTCGGCACTAGATTTTCTTTCACATTTGCTCACGTGCGTATGCGTGTCCTTGGTCTCCAGGTTGACCATGCGGTAAAGGTCTCTTTTGTGATGCCAATTCCCGTGGTGCCAATGGCCCCGAAACAAAGTTGAAGCGCCCAAGTGGCGAACCACGAGAATTACGCCTAAGGCGAACCCAGCGGATTCGCCCGGGGAACGGTCGCAGGGGCGTGGCGGTGGCCGGCTTCTTTGGCATTGCTGCGGGTTAAGCCCAAGCGAACCCCTAACCGAAGTTTATCTCTGCGGCGTTACCCGAGGGCGTCGGGGGTGCAGCCACCCCTACCGGGTTGCCCGAGGCGAATCCGGTGCAGGCCCGCATCGCGGCGTGCGAGGCGTCGAGGGGGTGCAGCCACCCTAGGGTTAAGCCAAAGCGAATCCTCCGGGTGCGTCTGCGTCTGGCAAACCTCGCGGAGGCGTCGTGGGTGCCCAGCCACCCCTCACTGGGGTTCGCCCAGGCAAATCACAGGTGGCGAGCCCACTCTGGCGCCGCGTTTATGGGCGTGTACCGATGGCGGGTTAGCCAGGCGAATCGAGGGAGCCATGCAGATGGGCGGGCCGTGCGACCCGCGGCGCTTTTGGGCGATCTTTTGGTGGAGGAAAATCCCCGCGGCGTGACAATGTAGACACTTTTCGGTGCAGCCAAATCCAAGAAGGAATATATTGCGTAGTGCCAATGCACAATCTCGAAATATATATATATGATGTTAAAGGCGCATTCACATGTACCATTTTTTTAAGCGATTGGGGAGCGGTTGAAGCGAGGCTTCAAAGCGCTTCAAAGATTGTCCACGCCGGGTCGGTTTGGTTTCTTTCCATTTGAGCATAAAAGGCAAATAATCCAGTTTGGTTGCAGTTCGGTGGTTGCAGGAGCTGCAAAATCGGTCGTCCATGTGATTGCTGCATAAGTCACTCTTGTGAGCGAACCATTGTGAACCATTGTCGACTCCTGGCTTGATCTTGAAGCCAATCTCCGCGGCAAGGACTTTCTATTCGCTCAAGTGAGTTTCTATTAGAAACTTGGTGGGCACTTTTTTTCTTGTTCTGGTCCATATTTTGTTAAAATGTTTTATTCTAACAATGGCAGGGAAATTGCTTGATATTGTCATTTTCTGTGGAAAACTGTTGTCATTCTTCTTGGCCGTCTTGTTACAATGGTACGCGGTTGAAGACCGTCTTTGCCGCGATGTGTCCCTTCTAGCATGTAATGCTCCTCCTCCTCTTCCTCCACAGGGGACATCTCCAGCAATCCCCGCTTCCTCCTCCTCCTCCTCTAAGGGACAAACAATCCCCTACTCCTCCCGCTCCTTTTCTTTGTGTTGCAAGGATGAGTGAAAGGGAGCTTCTGATTGTTTTAGCGTCGGCGTTCCACTGCGAGGAACGATTGGTAGAATAGCTCGCAAGCCAAATAAAGATGAGGCGATGTTGGATGTCACGGATAATGATGCAAGTCGTTCCACCAAATTGTCACGTCCTCAGGATGGACAAAAACAATGTATAATATTTTTTATGAATGGGAAACTAAGTAGTATAATGCGTTTCTTTGTGATTTATTTGTGTTTTGTCAAGACCCCAATGCATCTATAGGTTTGTACTCAGGCTTGTGTTCATGTTCAGCTGTACCTCAGATATCTATTTGAGATCGTCGGTGCTAGAGCAGGCGCAGTTGCTAGAGCAGGTGCACTTTGTTGCAGTTGTTTATATTTGTCTTCCAAGTAGAGTGAGAGAATGGCGAGGGTAGTCACCTACGACTTCGGTTAGTGAAATGATGGATGAAAATGATAGTGAGTATGACCTTCATGACACCGAGGATGACACAATGTCGGAGGAGGACACCGGGGATAATGTAGGCGATGGGTGGAACCCGCCTGGGCAGGTTGCTCCACAAGTTACTCCCAGCCAAAATTCCCAAGAAGTGCTTGTACATGAACTGGCCGGTCTCTACCCGGACCCAGTTCAATGGCTCCGTGTTGCCCCTCAGGGTGGCTATGCCCTCAACGAGACTGTGTATGGGTTGATGAAGCTTTGCCTACGGCAACACTATGTTCCCCCCACTCGGCGAAATAAGTGCTGCTGATCCCGCTTGCCCCGCCCGCAGCGGGAGGAGGCCACCATAGAGCACCATGTCGGGGTTGATGTACCGATGGGCTGCATATTGCGAGGAGTTTGCGGTTGGCGATGACTCCCGGTTGGTTTGCCGTGGCGTAACCGGACCTCATAAGTTAGTCCCGTGCGGAGTTTTGGAACCCGCCTAGTTGCCATGGGCCACTTGAATGGAAGCACCCATCGGTCCCCCACTACCACGTTTGAAAAGATTTTCGGAGGAATAGGAAATCGGTCAGCGGCGCCATGGCATCCCACAGGGAATACATAATCGCATGCATGGAAGTGTGCATCGTGCAAAAGGTGGTCGCACCATGAAGGATAGCGACTTCAACCACGCGGAGGAGACCACCGTGGACCGCCTCGAGCAAAGGGTGATTGAGCTTCAAACCACTCATCGCGGTCCGTTTGGTCCATGGACATCAACGTGTGGGGGTTGCGACGGGTGAGATTGTGGATGACTATGCCCGCCACCGGGAGGAAACCACGCAGGAGAGGGACTCGGGTGGATAGGCAAATCGGAGCGGTCCCCGCGGAGGATGCTTGTTTCGTTTTAGCGGACGGTGAAAGATAATGGAAATGGTGCGCGGATATCGTTAGCATCCCGAACACACCGCCATGATCCTTTCACCAATGCGGAGGATTGGTCCATGCGAGTGCATCCTAAAATCCGCTTGCGGGTTGTCAAGGTGTGTGCTATGCCATAAGGCACGCCATGCCGCCCCTCATGATATCATCGAAGACTGGCGACCCCTGTGGGTCAGCCCGGGTCAGCCATGCGCCCTATGGAAGGAGGGGTGGCCTCATAAAACGCGCCCGCCTTCGGGGAAGGCATCTAGGGCCGCCTCGGGGTGAGACATACGTAGGCGCATCGTTGTTGCGCCTTGTCTCGCCTCTCTATATGCGGCGGCCTCCATCCACGTGCAGCTTTGCGGGGATCTTTCGGCGTTTTGCAGCCCTCCCGCTCGGACACCACTCTCTCACGCAATTCAGCGGGGTTGCGGATCATTGGCCGGAATGTGTCGGTGGGCCACCATTGATCTACATGGTGCTTCTGATGGTGGCCCCAAGCTCCATCCCATGGGTCAATCCGAATCGGTCCGCAGTGAATCTTGTCCACAAAGTGTGTACACCCAGTGCTGTGCAAATCCACCACTGGGCAATGGTGTGGGCCCGACGGCTCAACCCGGCGTGACCTGCAAGACGAGGCACCAAATGCCATGGTATTCCCTGTCACAAAACAAACACGGTTAACAAGCACACAAAACATACCTAGCGGGTTAAGACAATGCCGGTTGGGGTACCATTAAATGCTACTACCGATCGTAGGGGACATCCGGGCCGCTCTGCCAAAGCCAACAAGCAAGGGGCGCTCATCCATGCCGACCGGGGGCGCCTCACGGGTAAGACATGGTCTCGGCGGATAAATGTAGAGTGCTCTCAAATAGATATCCTGAATTCAGCGATTATGAGTCACAAGAAGATAAGCTTTAAGAAATAAAAGAGAAGCTTCAACAAATAAAATAAGCTTCAACAAATAAAAATAAGTTCCCAACGTTCAACAAATAAAAAATAAGCTTCAACAAATCAAAATAAGCTTCAACAAATAAAAATTCGAGCCACATCGAACCTTCTACAAAGAGAAGCTTTAAGAAATAAAAAGAAGCTTCAACAAACTTGACAAACTGCGACTTAAACTAGCATCACATTCGAGACCGGACTCGAGCGAACAATGGATACTTAGCAAGGGGTTGGCTTAAGGGTCCACGAGAAACGAACAATTAAGCTTGTGGCGAGGCACTGGGATTGACCCTCAAGCAACTTCGGGATCTTATCTGACTTTCAACTAGATTTATGCCGCGGTGAATTTAGGTGAAGAATTAAATCTTCCTTTGCAAATTAAATCCCGCGTTTAGGCTCAACAAGCAATCTGGTTGGGGCATTCAACATATTCATAAGCTTAGTATATTACAATCTCAAGTTGAGCAAATAAGCATCTCAATATTTACAATGCGTTATAATATACATGCAATAATAGCGAGCAAATCAGCGAAAACTGCTAGCTTCGAGAACTCAAGCACGATTCTGGCCACATTGCCACCATCAACTTGACCGCCACCTTGCGGGTTCCTTTGCACATGCACTCTTGGGGGTTAGTCCTCGCGTGACTAAGTGGGGATCCCATAGGCTGCTGCTTTTGCATACATGGAAACACTTCGGCATCTTGGATAACAAGAACATAGACAATTCCAAATATACAAGAGACTATGTGCGGTGCTGAACAATGACAACGGAAGAAATATCATAAGAGTCGGGCAAAGAACACAAAGCCAAAGTACCAAAACAACATAACAAAGCTCAGGGACAATGGGAAGCTCGGCCCGACCTACATGCGGGCCACATTGGCAGAGAAATGCCCGGCCAGCTCACATCCAGAGCCGGATTGGCGGAGTTGGTGGGGTGAACCTGTCGTATCATACCCTTCCCAGCCCACGTCATTTGGAGGACCTCTTACAATGGAGTTCACAAGAGTTGGTGGCGTAGCAATCCAGGCCGGGGAGAACTAAAGCCGGTGTCACGAGCCGCGGTAATCCGCAGGAGAATCGCGGATGAACATAAGCATGCGAACAACCAAGGCCACTTAGAACCTAGAAGTCCGACCGGAGGTTCCAAGAGATAACAAAATACCATACAACGGTGGACAATGCCGACCAAGACATGTGAAGTTCATTAGAATGTTCTCTATACATGTGCCTAGACCATACTCTTGCCGATGTTGCTGTACAACTTACCCATGTTGAAGTAGCTAACTTCTCGATCCAAACTGTTGAGGAAGTCACAAGCCTAACTATCATTGATGTAGCTCCCATACCTATGTACTTCTTGAACAAGGAAAAACAACATTCCAAACAATGCAAACTTACCTCGAACCATTCTCCCATGAGGATAATCCATTAGCTTCCACTCCATAGCCTCATCGGACAGGTCAATAGGCCTCATATAGCTCTCGATGCCCAACTTCTCATGATCTTTAAGGTTCCACCCTTTTATTTATCTTTTAACAATTGTTAGCTAAGGTTTTAATATTCCATATTAAAAACCAACTTCCTTAACTACTAATTTATTTGGCACAATTAATGTAAAACATCGAATTCGCACTTCCAACTTAAAAGTCCATAAGCTCTCATGGCCCAGTGAATCGCACGGAACTTAGTCAAAGCGGCTCCCAAGGCAAGCCCCATCTCTCGACAAGCATTTCCACACTTATTTTATTTGTCTCATCATGCATTAGACATTTATTCTTTTTACATGCAATTTTCAAGCAATATTAACATTACTCATATATTTCATGAGATCTTTAGCATTTGCAGAACTTACCTGCTTTGATACCCATGTCTATCCCGGATTACCCTCCGAATAATCTATACTTGATACGGGTTCCTTATACTTCCTATTTCCCTGGAACCACCACTTGTTAATTATTAATTAAACATAAGACAAAAGTAGCAACAACAAACAAAACCCGGAATTAACAAAGGGAACAAAAATACCGGACCCATTTTCAGGTCGGCTTTCGATTTACCTGGGGGATTTTTAGGAACAACCGGCGACTATGCATGGCCATGAACTTACGAGGCGGTCGGCCCCTTCAAAGACCAAATCGGCCCTCAAATCCCCATTTCGACTCTTTAGGAGCAATTTCGCCCCCTTCGGGCCCAATTTGGCAGCTCAAGAGGCCTCCCTTGCCCTCGATTCAGGTCATGCCGGACTAGATCGGCCCGTTTAAGGCCCCAATCCGGCCTTCTCCTCCAATTCCGACTGATTCACATGGTTTGTTGCCTCAACCAACCGGCTACAAAGCAATAAGCTTGATTCATCCCAGTTCGGTCGGCAAAAGGTTTAATCAAAGGTAAATCGTTGCTTAATCTTCCCAAATCATTTGTTTAGAGGCAATTCGACCTGTTCCTATCCACGATTCTATCAAATTAACACTATATTACGCAAATCTAGCTATCTCCGGCGATTCTGGTCGGTTCTTCCATGCCCTCTTGCAATTCCGATTTCATATTTTGAGTTTTATTAACACAAGCTTTGCCTCGGATGGATTCATGATAAAGCTTTTATAAAATGGCAATCTTGAGTTCTTACTAACCACGGATAGCCTTACAAATCTTTAATCCACCCGGCATATGCAATTCCATGGAATCCATCAATTGAAACCAAACCCCCACGAGAAATATATTGATGCGGTTTTTGATGCGGTCCCAAGCTCCTACGTTCTTTCTTGCCGACAATCCTCTCGATGCAATCCTTCCAAGCTCACTGCCTCCTCATAGCTTCACGTTTGCAAAAGCCCTTTTCCCAAATCTATTTCTATGCAAAATCTTTGTTCATATTTGTCACATCTTTGCATGTATGCCAAGCATGCATATACGCTTACATAAATCACATTATACTAAAGCTGTCCAAGTGGCCAAGACCGTTACAATCTCCCCTTCTAAAAATTAACCCATGTCCTCATGGGTGCGATCCGAATCTTAGCACTTGTCAAATCCATTAATACTTTGTCATGATCATATATACACCAAAGCTATATAAGGAAAGGCTGTACCTCTACATCGTCGAAAGCTACGCCGATGCTTACATGGGAATTCTTGCTTAGCACCTTCATATGCTAACCCCTCTGAATCTTGCTCCTCCCTCGAGAGGGATACCATCTGCGGATGTCTGCGAAGAGAAAAACCATTAGCATCACAATGCCACAACCAAACAAGCCAACTTCAAAGATCAATATTGTCACATTACCAATTGTGGCGAGCACTGTAGGAGTTGACCCTCCGAACAGCTTCGGGATCTTATCGACTTTCAACTAGATTTATGCACGGGTGAATTTAGGTGAAGAATTAAATCTTCCTTTGCAAATTAAATCCACGGTTTAGGCTCAACAAGCAATCATGGTTCGGGGCATTCAACATATTCATAAGCTTAGTATATTACAATCTCAAGTTGAGCAAATAAGCATCTCAATATTTACAATGCGTTATAATATACATGCGAGAATAGCGAGCAAATCAGCAAAGCGCTAGCTCGAGAACTCAAGCACGATTCACGGCCACATTGCCACCATCAACTTGACCGCCACCTTGCGGGTTCAGCGCACATGCACTCCTTTGGGGTTAGTCCTCGTGACTAAGTGGGGATCCATATATTTAACTTTGCATACATGGAAACACTTTCGGCATCTTGGATAACAAGAACATAGACAATTCCAAATATACAAGAGACTATGTGCAGGTGCTAGACAATGACAACGGAAAAATATCATAAGAGTGGGAGCAAAGAACACAAAGCCAAAGTACCAAAACAACATAACAAAGCTCAGGGACAATGGGAGGCTTCGGCCGGCCTACATCACGAGGGCCACATTATGAGAGAAAATGCCGGCCAGCTCACATCCAGAGCCCGTTGGCGGAGTTGGTGGGGGTGAACCTCATTATCATACCCTTCCCAAACCCGTCGCGTATTTGGAGGACCTCTTACCATGGAGTTCACAAGAGTTGGTGGCGTAGCAATCCGGCCGGAGAACTAGCCCGGTGTCACGAACACGGTAATCGCAGAGAATCACACATGAACATAAGCATGCGAGCAACCTAGGCCACGAACCTAGAAGTCCGACCACGGAGGTTCCAAGAGATAACGAAATACCATACAGCGATGGACAATGCGACCAAGACATGTGAAGTTCATTAGAATGTTCTCTATACATGTGCCTAGACCATACTCTTGCCGATGTTGCACTGTACAACTTACCCATGTTGAAGTAGCTAACTTCTATCGATCCCAAACTGTTGAGGAAGTCACAAGCCTAACTATCATTGATGTAGCTCCCATACCTATGTACTTCTTGAACAAGGAAAAACAACATTCCAAACAATGCAAACTTACCTCGGGAACCATTCTCCCATGAGGATAATCCATTAGCTTCCACTCCATAGCCTCATTTTGGGCAGGTCCAATAGGCCTCATATAGCTCTCGATGCCCAACTTCTCATGATCTTTAAGGTTCCACCCTTTTTATTTATCTTTTAACAATTGTTAGCTAAGGTTTTAATATTCCATATTAAAAACCAACTTCCTAACTACTAATTTATTTGGCACAATTAATGTAAAAAAAACCGCAGAATTCCGCACTTCCAACTTAAAAGTCCATAAGATCTCATGGCCAGTAGCGCTTTGGAACTTAGTCAAGCGCTCCCAAGGCAAGCCCATCTCTCGAACAAGCATTTCCACACTTATTTTATTTGTCTCATCATGCATTAGACATTTATTCTTTTTACATGCAATTTTCAAGCAATATTAACATTACTCATATATTTCCTTAGAGATCTTTAGCATTTGCACCCGGCTTACCTGGCGATACCCATGTCTATCGGATTACCCTCACGAATAATCTATACTTAAATGCGGGTTCCTTATACTTCCTATTTCCCTGGAACCACCACTTGTTAATTATTAATTAAACATAAGACAAAAGTAGCAACAACAAACAAAACCCGGAATTAACAAAGGGAACAAAATACACAGACCCATTTTCAGGTGCGGCTTTTCGACTGCGCGGGGGATTTTTAGGAACAACCGGCACGACTATGCATGGCCATGAACCACGAGGCGGTCGGCCCCTTCAGCGACCAAATCGGCCCTCAAATCCCCAGCTCAGCTCTTTAGGAGCAATTTGGCCCCTTCCGGGCCCAATTTCCGGCTGACTCAAGAGGCCTCCCTTGCCTCGATTCCGGTGTCTAGGGCTAGATCGGCTCGTTTAAGGCCCCAATCCGGCCTTCTCCTCCAATTCGACGATTCACATGGTTTGTTGCCTCAACCAACCCAGCTAACAAAGCAATAACCACGATTCATCCGCGGTTCGGTGCACGGCAAAGGTTTAATCAAGGTAAATCGGTGCTTAATCTTCCCAAATCCGTTTGTTTAGAGGCAATTCGACTGTTCCTATCCCTGATTCTATCAAATTAACACTATATTACGCAAATCTAGCTATCTCCGGCGATTCTGGTCGGTTCTTCCATGCCCTCTTGCAATTCCGATTTCATATTTGAGTTTTATTAACACAAGCTTTGCCTCGGATGGATTCATGATAAAGCTTTATAAAATAGCAATCTTGAGTTCTTACTAACCACGGATAGCCTTACAAATCTTTTAATCACCCGACATATGCAATTCCATGGAATCCATCAATTGAAACCAAACCCCCACGAGAAATATATTGATCACGGTTTTGATGCAGTCCCAAGCTCCCTCGTTCTTTCTTGCCCGACAATCCTCGATTGCAATCCTTCCAAGCTCCTGCCTCCTCATAGCTTCACGTTTGCAAAAGCCCTTTTCCCAAATCTATTTCTATGCAAAATCTTTGTTCATATTTGTCACATCTTTGCATGTATGCAAGCATGCATATCATACATAAATCATTATACTAAAATTTGTCAAAGTGGCCAAGACCGTTACATCGGCTTAAGGCTCGGTGAGAGCGAGCAGTTAAGCTTAAGATTGGAGCGAACAATAATGGAAGAATCTAGTATGCTCCCGCGGGCTCCGCGGAACTTCGGGGCGGTAGGCCGGCGGCAGCCAGATGCCACCCCTGCCACCACACTTGCCGCCGGTAAGCGATACTTGCCCGATGCCACGTACCGGGGTTAATAGCGAACGGTAGCGGCAGATACGCCACTTCTGTAGCACTCCGACCCTCACTGCTGGCCGTACTCGACTGCCCGGGGACCGGGGTTGCGCTTAAGCGAAACCGGTATTTCTTGACCCTAACTGCTGCGGCTACTCCGATTTTGCCACAAGCGGGGGTTAAGCCCAAGCGAACCCGGTACTCGGCCCGTAGCGCCCAACCTGCGCCACAAACCGGGGTTGGGGTTGTATGGCGAACCGGTAAAACGCCCGCATGAGACCCCCTCGCCGCTGGCAGCTCCCCCACGTCGTCCCATGGGTTACGCTTATAGCCGAATCCGGCCGGAGCCCGCGAGCCCGAATTTTCAATTCGCTGGCGAACCTGATTAGTTCTGAACTTCCGTTTTGAGCCAATAAAGTCTTGTAATTTCGGTCTAATGGCATAAGGTTCATTCTCCCGTCCTTCTCCTTCCGCGGCAACCACGAGACTAAGCTGGAGCGTTATCAACAAGTCTGAAGGCTATGGGCCCATCTTACAAGGTCATGCGGTTGGGGCATTTACACGCACAAGCTTGGCGGTAGCATAGAGATCTTCCGGGCGTGGAAGCGGGCTCATGATAGTAGCGACTATCGGCGTTCCCTAACTTCATGTCGGCGGCATGGTTTGGATCGGCAAAAACAATACCACCACGCAGTAAAGCCATGTTGCGGCATTCATGCATGAGTGTGCAAGCCTTCTCGACTAACTCATCTCTAGATAGCCCTTGTACATTATTAGTGCATCATTGGCCAACCTTTCACTACATCCGACACGCCAATTTATCGTTTAATTGTCCTAGTGGCGTGCAAACTTCTTCATCTCCTACAAAGGCGACCCGGCTAATGTCCTTCTTGTACCACAAGGCAAAACTCCCACAGCTTCACCAAGTTTTTCTATTTCACCTTTCGGGACTTGGTAGTGGCAATCCGTCCATCAAAACATTCTTACTGGCGAAACAACCACCATACCCTCGGGACAATTGAATTATGATGTCGCTCAAATTGTGGACTCTTCCTTACATGCCACCTTTTTCCCGGATAAAAGCGAGATTACATGCCATCCTACAAACAAGAGATCGTGAACATATCGGCGCCCACGATCTTTGTAAGCTAATAGAGCTGTTTTTAAAAGATCAAATTACAAAAGGACGCTTGGGGAACTAAAAATATGTTAAGGACTTTGCATGCGCGATCTTATCGACATTGACAAGAATCGGTGGCGCTTTCTGCAACCATCTACACTTAGCGTTTAGTTAAGGCTGCGATATATCTTTTTCGGTCGAAAACACATGCAGAGATTAGCATGTGGTTTTACTCTTCGAAGTGATAAATATCTCCGGAAGTGTAGATGGTTCGAAAAAACCGCGATCTCGTCGACACAAGAGTTAAAGCGTGACCGACACTAAATCATTACTCTTACCTCAGGGTCTCGAAATGGTAGCGTCGGCGTCTCCTCCAAAACCAGCGAGCCGTCGGAAGGCTGCGATGCCACCAAAACATGTTTTTGTGTCATAGAAAGCGAGAAAGAATGCATATATTTGAAACACGTGAGCATTGTATAACAAACCACGGCCGAGGTGTACCCGGGTTTCTTTGAGAACATCTATTTTTAAATATTCTAATCCAAAATATCGGTGGTATCTTATCAATCCATATATTAAATAGTGTTCTTTCGATGCAGAATCAATTCAATGCGGCAACTCAGAAAGGAAACATTCTTTAAGGATAAATTATGTAGTATTGATCATCAACTATGAGCATGTTCTTAGCGGATAGTAGTTATCAATGACATTTATTGAAACATTAACTTCGAGTTCACTTCAAGCGAGACATAGGCATCGGGATAGCCCTTTTACCTGCCCAAAAGACAAAATTCGATGCGATGGAAGAAATCAAAGAAATTTATATAGTGGCGGTGATGCAAGCGAATTATGGCGGCGCCTTTATCGGTAGCCTTCAATTGATCTTTGGATTCTGCGGTAAAGCCTTGGGGAGAACATGGCCGCGGCAAAAGGCGGCTTCGGCGTCTCAGAGATCTTACAAAACACACAAATTTGAATTGGCTTTCAGCTTTCCTCTAAATGTTTGTTCACCCAGAATTCAAATTTTACTGTCTTTGTCCGATCCATAATCTAGTGTCTATTTCCGGCATTTATGGCCGCTTAACATGTCGGGTTCAATTAATTAGCGGTATGCATTATAAAATTTGAGCAGCGGACGTCCAAATCGATAAAAAGAGCTTTTAGTGTCTGGGTTCGTGCTTTTTTGTGTATTTATTTTATGCCGCGGGTAATTTATGGCCCGTAAATCAATATGGTGGCAGGGCCGGTGATATCTGACCCGATTGGGTAATTATCCTGACCGCCCGTGCGGCATCGTCAACGCGGTAATCTAGGCATCATTATGGCTGGCGGGCATTTAATTTCGGCGGCAGCGTTTCTATATATATTTAGGGCCACAGGGCATCCACAAAATTTCAGTAGCCCATGAAATTTTTCTGGCGCCCTACGCCTTCAAACATTCGGCACGTCTTAGGAACCTCGCCCAAACTACCCAATTTTATTTACTCAAGTTGCTCGATCCCATGGCACCTAAAGAATCCGTCGGAAGAAAGTAAAATCCTAGCATTTTAAGCTTCCGGCAAGATGCGGTCGCGAGCTTGCTTATCAATTTTATGTTTTCATTAGTATAGATTCTCTCCATGGGGATCGCGGTCTTCTTGTGGCGAAGAGTTTTCTTTTCTTGCCCTCCTTGTTTGCTACACAACAACAGCGGCGACGCGATGGTGTAATCTTCATAGTATAGTTATCGGCGGGATCCGCGCCCGCGATGAGCAGAGGTTTTCTTTTCTTGCCTGCTTAGTTTCTACACAACATCGCGGCGCGATGGTGTCGAAATAATTATAGTTGCTTTCGGCGGGATCCGCGACCCGCGGTCTTCTTTGGCGAGAGGTTTTTCTTGTTTTTCTTTGGCGGTTTACTTGGGACATGCATTGATTGTTTCGGAAGGATCGACCCGCGATCCTCTTGAAATGGTTATATTTTTCGTTGTAGAGCATTATGCAGCCTATCGGGCACTCACGGAAGGCTTTTGTTTCTGACCCTCGCTTTGTTTAAATGGATGGGATGTGAACCCATCCGTATTATCTTCCCCTTCTAATGAAAAAATGGTGTATAAGATTGCACAAGCAATACCACACATTCGTGGCGACCAAAAGGACACATGCTGTTCTGCGCCTTTGGGAAATTTGAGGGCGTTGAACAAATTGGTATAGTGGTGGCAATGTGGGAAGGCCACGAAGAACAGCGATGCAAGATGCTATCATATGCGGCATCGAGGACATACAACGATTGCAGTTCCTAAAATACATTTTTGAAATGGCGGAATTATGACGTCGATGATGTCGATTGACAAGATGAACAAGCCGACCAGCGGGAAAAGCGTCCCAACATCGGCTAAGGGGTTATGGCTGGGTATTTGCCATCTTACGAATCTCTCTCTTTGTCGGTATAAAGGGAAGCGAGAGACATCTTGTTAGGGTTCTCGGCATGCGAGAAAAGGTTTGTCTATGACAAAGCCCACCGAAGCGTGTTTTGCGAAGCGATTGGGAATGAAAATGCCCTATGATGGGACGCAATTGGCTGGTGGCCAAAAAAAAGTGTAAAGCCAATTGCTACTTTGGGAGAGCCTTCGGCCGACAAAAAAAGTTGTTGAAGAACCACAATCCACCATAAACCCCTCAGAGTAATATTAACCCTACTCTTCTTCTTGCTATAAAGGCCCCGGATAGCTCTACTTGTGGTGGATTTATTCCCAAAAAAAACTACTACTTTCAAAATAAACCTTGAAATACGAACAACGGCGATAGCTTCGCGGCCAGCGGTTCTCAAACCCCCTTCTATTACAGAAGGCTCTTCTACCAAGTTATTGACATGGCCACACGCACCTGCCATTCCAATCGAGTTGAAGTTCAATCCGGAAGAGGAACGCAAGATGGCGAAGCAGACCACTCAAAGCTTGAACAGTTTAAAACAGTTTTACGGGGGTTAACGGCTTACGAATTTCTATTTTTTATTGTGAACTGCACCAGCAAACTGACACACGAATGTGCTCAAATGACCATGTTCAAACTCTGGTTAAAAGCTTCAAGACATACCCTTGAGAGGTCCTCACGCTGTGACGTGTCGTACCATTTAACCCCATTACGGTATGCGCTTGTTTTTCTTTTGGACATTTGTTGTTTAGGGTTTGACTTGATGGTTGTCCATTTTTCGGGAAGAGGGTGACATGGAGCAATCGGAGGATTTAAAAAGGCAAGAAATTTTACATTATTTTACGGCAATCACGGTATTTTGGCGAAGCCCGGCTCCTTTGTTCGATTGATTAGGCGGTTGGGCATCAACTAGTATTTGCTAAAGTATATGCTAGAAGAAGATCGAGAGTGCTCAGCGGAAATCTTCGGACAAGGAATATATATATAGTTGAGCATTCAATGCAATAAGTGATTGCAAATCATCTCTGAGAGCCTCTAATAGAAAGGCGCAACAACCGTCATCGACACAAGGCTTATGGCTGTCCTCCACAAGGGCCAGATAGGGTACCGCAGCGACTTTCGAGCTTGGAAGGTATTTTTTACTTTCTACTCACCAACATCGTGACGCGATCTTGATGACAACTTTGCTTCTACGGGACTTCCATGAAATTGCAACCACCACTTTGAAAGTCACGGGGAACTTAAAGATGAAAAACAATTCATCTTTATGGATGAAAGGTTTTCAAAGTTAATGGAGTTCTTTGGAATGTGGGTGAACAAAAGCTCGGTGGCGACCATGGTGAGTTTCCGGACAAGCCATCAAAGACTTCTTTAACAAGACTGGCTCGGTTGCTCACGAGGGTATGTCGAATCTTGAGGAGGTGCCCGGTGCTAGTTGAAATTATAGAAGGCAAGACATTTTTAAAGGTGTAGTCGGGGTATAGCGGGAGATTTGATTGCAAACAGCGAACGGCCCGACATGGGAACCCTAACTTTTATGGCGTGAAACTTTATCCTATGCCTCTAATTTGCTACAAAAGGATTTCGATAGCCGAGGTGCTGCCGGGCTTTTCTTGATTTTATGGGCGAGAGAATACTTTATATATCGGAATCTTGTCTGATGCGTGAAGGCAAATTATAACAAGGATCATACACTAGGTAACCTTTTTGTAGCCTTTGGAGCCAATGAAATATTCTAAAAAGCGGAAGAGGCTAGAAAAAAGGAAAAAGAAAAAATATTATGCTAGCGGTGACAAAGGATGGCATCCCTACATCCTCCCGGTGTCGAGGAAACGACACATTGATATTTATTGACATCAAGGGATGAACAAGGTATAGGATTACAAAAAATACAGGACCTTTTTACAAGGATAGCTACCATGACTACGCAAAAAGTTTATCATTTGGATTTATTATCATGCGCGTACGTGAATTTGCAGAATTGCTTAATCTGGTCGGGAAGCAAATGCGGGGAGGGTGGGCATCTGTCTTTGGGTTCTTATGAAGAAATGGGCTGGGAGAGCAAACAAAAGGTGAAAGAGCATCGGTATTATATTAGTCATATGTGCATTAATGAGGAATGGCTAAAGTGTAGCACTTTGTGCACCTTTGAGCTGGAGCCGTCTATCTCCCACCGGCAAAGGCTCCTAAGCAAACACCATTGCCTCCAATAAACTTACAAGTAATGAGGATGCCGATGAAAAGATAAAAAAGTTTCAAACTCTTTTACAGGCAAACCAAGATACAAATGGGCGATAATGGAAGGAGATCTTGTATTGAAATGCCGGTGAAAACCTCATATGCCTATTATATTGTTGATGTTTGGTGTCCTTGACGATTGCGTCTGGATTTTTTTAATTTGGGACAGCTTCTCGTGTCGCTCTTATGCAAGGAAAAAAGGCGTGGCCTTTGGAAAAGTTCTGGTAAAGTGTGTAATGCGTTTTCTGGGTCCTTCTTGGAAGCGCTTGAGAAAATGGCCCGGTCAAACCCCTTTTGGGGGATCGAAGAAGAGGAAAGCGAGAGAATCACGAGGCTAATCCTTTGATGCGACATGAGTATTACCCAAAAAGGCGGGATATATCAGGGTTGGATGCCATTTTGGATAACCTCGATGCTAAAAGGCTACGAGGAGGAATGCAAAAGCAAAGCGATTGCGAGGAAAGCGAGGAAAAAGTATTGATGCCCTCGAACCTACTTTTCAAAAACTAGGGGCACTAAACTAGAAGCTTGATGTGTACATGCCATTCTTGTGAGGCAAATCTAGGTTTGAATACATGGTGAGACCACATGGGAAACAGAACCAAGATGAGTGGCTGGGACCTAAAACATCGGGGTTATGCAAGAAGCCGAAGATCTTTCATCAGGCGAAGATTACTAGCAGGAGTCGGAGAAGGAATTTATAAAAAGCGTGTGGTCTGGGATAGTGAAAATGTTCAACCTGATGCACATGTGGGGCGATCGCAAAACCATGGGCGTTGAGAAGGTCGGAGGTTATTGAGGAGATGGACACAACACAAAGCTATGGAATTGGGTAGAGCGCATGTAATCGGGATAGCCAATGAATTGGGTGTGATACGATAGTGTATCACGAAACACAATCATTTGAATGATAATTGCATCTTTATTGTACATTACATCCTTCAATGGAAATTTTTGTTTTGGGAATATGTTTACTATACCTTTTTGTCTTTATTATTACTTGGTGCATGTTTAATGTTGAAAATAATCGCGACGGCGATCCTCTGTTGCAAATACATAGCTTAAAATAGTGAAATGTTTGTCTTTGTGCCTACTCCACTTTGCACCTTTCCAGTACGTAATGCTCTCATATGGTGTTAATAAAAGCCCATTATTTTGTCTCTTCTCGGTGCGAGAAGATCGCGTTAAGCGATTCTTATGAGAACATCGAGCATTCCATACTACTACCTTTTACCCACCATGGACCTTTGCATGAAGCGGTAAAACTATATTTAAAAAGATAGCGAATCATTGGTAGAATTTGTACTAAAAGCGCCAACTTTACTTCGGGTTGCTAGTAGTTTCGTGACTATATGGCTAACCAAGAACCTATTTCATGCTAAACGATAATTCCAAATTTCTCTAATTAATTAATTCTTGCTTCATTGTGGCACATGATAGTTGCAGAACTATGCACAACTGGCTTGTGACTCAAACAAGCGAGGATCAAAACAAAACCCAAACATACTCTTGCAAAGTTGTGAGCTATGTAGTGCAATAATCCATTGTCTTGTCAAACCCTTCTACATGTGCAAACTTGTAGGTCAATTTGGGAGGGTATAGTCGATTGCACGTGGGCATGTATACCTTGCTTCATTTTGAATAAATACTCAATTTGCTTGTGCAACAACATTGGACCATTGTGTATAACCATGAGTTCACAACAAAGTTAATCTGTTTTATCACTATCGGTGATACCTTTGAAGCACCATTATGTGCAAAGTTTGCCTGCAATATGAAACTGCTGATGCAAATATGTGCCTACTAAAATATGGTAGATTCAAGAACATGATTATTGACATTCATGTATCAAATTTTGATAGATTAGAGCATTTTACTGACATTCTCGAATCAACATAATACAAGTAAGAGGCCGGATTTGAAGTTTACAGATTTCAGCTACCATGGCAAACCCTAGTTTGCCGACTTTCGAAATTTTATGTTAGTCAACCAAGAAAGTGGTAGATGTTGCTTATGCTTCTTCTTTTTTGCTCATGATATGAATTCTCCTTTGCCACTTCTTCATTTACCCAATAATTCAATTCGCATCAATCCTCTTGCTTTTGACCCTTCTCTTGTTAATATGAATGCAAGCTTGCAACACTTTTCCCCTCTTTCTGAATCTGCACCTTTGTCTACTTCTCAAGTAGAGACCACTTTATAAAATACATTGTTGCTACGCTTCCTTTTTTTGTCTACTTCTCTTTATGCTTTAATCCTGCTCCTACGCTCTTCCTTGGGGTTCTTCTCGATGTTGTGGCTAGAGCGCCTTCTATACGATTTAGCCATTGGATCAAATGTGATTTGACATCGATTGTGCAATGCGCTCGTGTTTTCCAGCGCATTGAATATTATGTTACGAATAACAAGAAATAATTGAGCTCATATCTAAATGAGTTACAAGCACAAGATGACTGTATATAAGTTCATTTGCCTCCTATCGGGTTTATTCTCCTAGATTCTTGTCAAGTAAGTTTGGTGCATTGCGATGCCTTGTCTTTGCCTTAGAGGATTTTCCACTAGAATTGCAAGTATCTAATTTTATGATTGCTATTGCCAATGGATTGGGTTTGCATCTTGTTTATTCTATTGTTAATGATCCTCGAATTTGCATATCTCTTCCTACTTGTATTTCTATTCCTCAGTCAGTAGTGGTCAAAAGTGGCCCATTGTTTTTTAAGTACAAACTACATCTGCTTAATGGACTTGAGCTTGCCAAGATGTTTCCCAATGTTGAGGCTTTTGCTTTACAGGTCTAGGCATACTTTTTTGTCTCTACCTCTCCAACTACTCCTATCCCATGTCACATAGCATCCACTTCACTTGAATGTCGTGTTGTACCATCTTCTTCCTCATCTGCCTCTGCACTAGTTAATCTGCCAAGATGTGCAGCCCCTTGTGCCTTCTTCTCAACCTATTCCTGCACCATTGCCTTCTTCTACTGCATCTTCATCTCAATATATATCAATACAATCTCTTAATAAGGATCAACGCTCACGTCTTCAAGACATTGCTCACAAGGAAGAATTATTGAAAGAAAGATGGTCTACTCCATGCTTGAAGAAGCTTGCGCGTCGCCAGAAATAGCCTCGCTCCTCAATCTGCATTAGTTCACTCTGTAGCCCCAATATCTACTACGATTGTTACAATGGATGTCCCACGATTCAGTAGCAGAGACACCGAGGGAGCGAGATGATTCTATGGATGTGGAATTTCGACTGGTTAAAGTAACTTTTCTAAAAATATGATTATATATTATTCTTCTCTTTGTAGGAGAGGAAAATAATGTGAATTGCATTATATTGTCATGCTTAGACGGTGGCCCTGCTCAGTTGGATCTAATTACCTGCTGGGTTTTTTATTCCTGTCTCTGCATTGTATTATGTATTATGATGGAGTGTTACTACTAAAGTCCGGCGTCCTTAAAAAAAAAAAAATACAAGTAATTTCTATTATTTAAAATTTGACCTTGATATCTAGATTAGTATGTATGAAGGACTAGCATCAAGTTGACCTTCTAGGCACTAGGTTGGTATGGCATAGTTGACATATTGGCGATGTTGAAGGATTAAATTTTCTTTACCTAATTGCACTTAATATTTCAATATAAACCACAAATCTCAACCAGACGGGTTCAGGCAAATCATATGTCTGACGTATTCACAATCCTAGTTGCTCAAGCCAAGGTTGTGTTTCCTTCCCCTCATTCATTGCATGTATTAACTAGAGTTAACCGTTGGGTCAAAAGTGGGGCTGGGGGGCCATTTTTGCCAGGTCCAAGCACCAACTATGCACCCAGTCTTTGAAAAAGTTACTTATTTTTTAGCTAAATGACCCTACCCAGTATCAACATCACGAAAGCCTAGACTATCTATGTATCTTAAAAAATGACATGGATTTATCCCAAACCATAGGATGTTGATCTAAAGAAATCAGCAAGTAGTTAAAAAAGAATTGGTGGTGCCGGCAAGGTGAACTTAAGACAAAAACTATCATCAAATCCATATAGCAAGGCAAAAATTTGAATTTCATGCATGGCCATGAGCTCTAAGATATATTGAACCCGAATTTAGTTACTTTGCATCCTAAAACTAAAATTACACCTCAGAATTACCATTCAAGGTTAGGGTGCATGGCGTTCCCCTAAAATATCGCTATAAAGGCTATAAATACGTATATTTCTGGGCCACATCACTGTACATGTCTACTTTAGTAGCTATACGAGTAGGTGGAAGAGGGAGCATGGATAAGTTATTCATATAACTTAGCCAACATTAGACATAGGGCCATTTCTACATGGCCTCACCCTATTGGGTTTTCGCCACATGGAAGCACCCTATTGGAGCCATGTGGCAGTGACATGGAACCCTAACCTATAAATGCCTAATCCTAGACCATTTTTTTGGCTCCAACTACCTTGAGACTTGTTCTTCGCTTGGAACTTTGTTTCAAACACCGATTCGTTGTGGCGCTGACTTAGATTGGCAGCCCCAATGTAGTGCGCTTATCGAGGAAGGAGGAACAACCCCGACTCGTTAACAAGTCATGGAGACTCGAGGAGTTGGAGGGAGTTCGTCCGGATGGTATTGAGTAGCTTCATAGGTATATCACTTGGAACCTAGGATTCGGATGAGCTAGTATCTTATCTTGCTAGTAAAGCTTCCTAGAACTCCCCAGTCTAGGTTTGAACATTAATCAATGAACCCTAAACGGTATGTTAGATGCGCGGATTAGGATTAGATGTTATTTTCCTTATTTATCATGTTATGTAGATATGTGATGTTGGTTGATCATGCTTGCCCCTTGTATTGGGAAGGGGTAGAGACCTAATGGCCATTATATAGATGGTACTCCTAATTTAGACCCAGTAGTTTCTATTAGTATGCGGCCTATGTATAGGAACCCACTTTCGGCTATGGGAGCTATAGAGTGACCTAGCACCATACAACGAGCCCGGTGGCAAAGTGGAGGGAGGCCCTGGCGGCGCCAACTACTAGGGAGCCATAGTAGGCTAGGCCTATAGTCGGTCACGTGTGGATCGGGTATGGGTCCAACACTTCTTGGGTCAATGGTGTCGCCTCGACTCTCAAGAGTTGCGGGTGTCGGCTTGGCTCTTGTTTTGGAAAATTCAATCGAGTAGGGCGTGTATACGCCACTATCCTCTAGCCGCCCATGGAGCCAGTGAGTCCGGGGAAGGGGAGATGCAACCCTTCCTACCTCATCGGACTTGGGAGATGCAGCAGGGAGTAGTCCCAATGGGTGATACCATGAGACTACATCTCCGGCAGATTATAGTCACGCCAGAGCCCGATTTAGCCCATCTGCAAAGTATGCACAGGGGGAGGGGCGGATGGAGGGTCAACCCTAGACATTGTCTATAGCCAGCCCCACCATTGTTGTATCTCAATCTGCTCTATCTTGAGGCACAATAGTCGATCGACTTCACTTACAGTCCGAGCCTAGGTAGGAGCTACTCTACTTTATGATGTATTGTTTATCTATGATGGATCTATGGATGGATAGATGGTACTACCCTTCGAGATAGCTGATTGTATTGTTATTACTAGTGCTTATGTTTATGTTTATGCTTTCACTGTTGTTATAGGAGCCCATAGGGGAAAGCGCCAAGACACCTTCGTGTCCTCTTCCCACACCATGGCCATCCCAGTGCGGAATAGGCGAGGGGCCCATGCGGCGGGTGTGTGAATGGGGGATTTCCCATGAGATATAGGACGGGGCGTCGTATATTTGGCGGGGAGCATCCACGGGGGTTCAAACCCAGCGGCGGTGATACTTTTAGTTTGCAATGGTGCATCTTTGTTCACATGAGGCATGGATCCTTAATGGTGAGGCGTTGATCAAGACATGGTGAGGTGATGTAACCAAGATGGTGCTAACTTTAGAACAATTGGCACATATCAGTAACCTAAATGGTGGTAGTGAACACCCGAATAAACCTAAGACGTTACCTAAATACTCTCACCTAGGAACTAGTTGATTACTAGTTTGATCAACAATAAAGAGGAATTGAACCCTATTGACCGGTTTTCGGGCGGATACCATTATCTACACACCGTAAAGAAAGAGCAGTAGCTTATCCTATATTATAATGTTTTGATGTGTTGTATCAAGCCATTTAAAAAAAAGGCAAAAAGCACTGATTCATTCTTTAGATGGTCCGTCTAGAGCAAGGGCGACCTACTCGGATTTGACCCCGAGCTCATCTTTGGAAATCTATTGACAAGCAGAGCAAAAACACAAATTCCAACTATAAACAGTGTCTTTTTCGTATGTGCCTGTGGAACGGTGGAGAGGAGTGCTTCAATCTACACCAAGCTTTGTTCATGCATAAACAGAGATCAACGTTTGAGCTTTTGCATCCAACTGGGTTCGTGGCATACCTCTTTCTGATATTAAACATCAAACTTCACGCCAGGCCCGATTTCTATGGTATTTCTTAGCCAAACGGCCCTTCTCCTCCTGTATTTTTCAAGCATTAAGCTTTTTTGAAGTCATGTCTGGCAATTTGGCGAGGTCTGTTTCTTAATAGGGACAGGTATACCCTAATATTTTTTCTCATGGATGTCTGATGGAGCAAGTAACCAGCCATTTTCAGAGGTGGGGGCTTCGTTGAAGCAGCTTATAGAAATGCTTTAATGGACCTACAACAGATCAACGTTTCTTATCAGGAAACAAGCAACCTGGATATTGTCGTACCTATTTCTTGCTTAAATAAAGCAGATAGAGAGTCTCCATTTTTTTGGAAGCCAAAATGATTCTGGCATTGATCATGTATGTTATGAAGTGTAAACTAGATCCATGGTCAGCAAATCCATTAAGAGTGAGCTACGAACAGTTGGAATGGTTTGTCATCACCAGAGCAAGTTGTGAGCAATGTGATGTAAATCATGCGGTTCTGAAGGCTTTTGCAAACACAAACTATGAGATAGTAGCATGAGATAGTAGCAGATCAAATCCATGAGTTTCAATGTGAGTTGCAACCAGACTGGGTAAGCTGGAATTTAGCAGACTATTTGCAAACACAAAGATCAAGTATATTTGTTCTGTATTTTGCAGGTTTGTGTATTTTCATGGTTAAAGGTAAAAACGCCAGTCCCTACAAAAAGGTAATACGTTCTCACCCTATATAGATGTTACAGCATCACTCTTCTAAAAAAGAATTCATAAATTTCATTTACTTCTAATACCTTCAAAGCTTTTGTGGCTTCCCATTCATTCCATATAATAGCGTGGTCAGATGTTGCAGTGCAAGATGCAGGCAGGTTGCAAAGATGTGGTGATTTCTTCGCCAAATAGCATTATGTTGATCGTTAAGATGAGTTATGGAAGAACGTGGGATATTGATGCTGAAAGAGATAAGGACAAGGCCACATACATGTAGGGCTAGCAACGATGAAGACACTGCACCCAGAAAGGAACTACAATTTTTTAAAGAACAATCTGCACTTCTGAAGAAAAGCTGCAGAGAACATACCATTTTGAATGTGGTAAGCTCACCTCTCCAAGCTTCCTGAAAGAATAAAAATATAGTATCTGTGGACATCATTATTTGTGATAAAAACAGCAAGGGAGCGATTTCATCTATTCATTACAACATAGGATGATGGAAGGCAAGGTGAAGAGAAGAAATAAGCAAGAAGGGATGTCAGCTTAACAAATTGCTATATCTGCCCATGATTATGCAATGTCTATGTGGTACATATGTAATGAATGTTGCAGATTGATGAAAATTTATAAAAGATGATTAACCTTTGCCATGGAAAATAAGCCAGAAGATATGTCAAGCTTCTCAAATTGCTATATCTACCCATAATGCAATGGTAATGTGGTACCTGTGTATTGAATGCTGCAGATTGATGAAAATTTATACAAGCAGATCATTAACCATTCCAATGGAATCCTAACATTGGGAGGTTGGAAGGGATGCCTTGAATAAATGTTATCTGCTTATAAACATAGTATATATACTTAATTTAGTTGCAGTGTTCACAATGCGATTTCAATCTTTTTTTGTTTTGCTGTCTAACCCTTTGGCAATATGATATGGCTCATCAAATGCTGCTTTGAAAATGCAGGTATAATGTTGTTTGCAAGGGGCTTTAAACTTATAGGTAATGACCGATGCTGCTATAATAGGTATCATTAGATGAACTCTCAAATAAATTCGGACACAAGAATATGCCGCATATTTAAATCAGTAATACAACTGTACTCCTTTTATTAGATTGAATGCATACTATGGTCATGCATATTTAAATCAATAATACAAATGTACTCCTTTTATTAGATTGAATGCATACTATGGTCATGCATTACGTGCTTCTAAGGTATGAAATTACGTGGTTCTAAGGTATGAAATAGTTCTGGACCCCTTTGTTTTGTTCTTTCTTTGTTTTGTTTTGTTAATTTAGTTTCCTTATGTTATAAGTGGCTGGTGTAAATGTGACTTAAAAGTTCCTAGAAATGTTATAGTAGTCACACGTGGGATACATATATTCAAGAAAAACCATTTAAGCACATCCTCCATCTTTTGCAAATATTTCATATTTAATTCGCAAGAGCCATGCCCTTGGGTTTCATGTTTTATTTGTGCACACAATTAACAACATCCAGGCATTTCGATTTAGAGCTCCAATTAAAGGTTCCAAGTACTTTTAAAGGTAGCTATAGCTAAAGGTGCAACACACACTAAATAATGAAATCAATGCAATGCCTTTAAATGGTTACTTGGTGTTGTAAAAGTAGCAAAAGAGAGTGTGGATCTGAAATTTGGTAAAAAACTGAACAACTCATAGACATGTCCAATTGCATTCTAAAAAATCCCAAAATGGTCAATGGCCTAGAAGTTACTCTACAAGTTCCGAAAATGATCCAAGGGCCCAAAAGTTACTCTACCCAAATGCACAAGTTTCCAACATTTCCAAGATTCTAAATTATGCCCAGCAACGCTGGGCACCATTACTAGTCTCTGGAGATAATTTTATTTCTGGGCTCTTTCAATCCTTTCCTTTCCTATCCCATCGCTATGGAGACACTAGCTTGACCTGGCTTATAGCCTTAGATTTTCTAATGCTGCCCTTATAATCTTCAGCCATCTCTGGAGCTATTTTCCTTTCCAGGCTCTTTCAATCCTTTCCTTACACTGGCTTGCCCTGGTTTATAGGCTTAGATTTTCTAATGCTGCCCTCATAATCTTCATGTTTGGCGATTCTACTGTCCGATTTCTGCAGTTGTGGCAAGAGATGTTTACCCCTGAGCAGAATGTGCACCTGGGTTAGGAAAGAGCATGTTTCTGCTGCGCATCAGAGAATAGAAGCTTAAAAGCTAAAAAGAATACGAGATCCAAAATATGGTAGGAAGGCCCCATTACTGAAGTTGGATGTGAAGAAGCTTTTATAGCTGCGATTATCGTTTTAGAGTGTCAAGCTCTGGGAGGTATGCACCTGTGCCAAGGCCGTGATAATCGGCTGTCACACTTAAACGAAGAACTTCAATGTACAGAGAGTAAACTGAACATGCATTGTATTACATTCTGCACAGTTAGAAATATAATTGTGTACATGTTTGTTACACATTGGGCCACCACTCCAGCAGCCAGAAAAAAATTCGCTTTCCATCACCTCTTGCACGAAGCCTGCACCAACCGATATCACTGTAAAAAGAGCTATCTCTTGGATATTTCAATGTGTTTCTCAGGGCTATGATCCTTGAGTATATGTATGCAACCATGCCTCTGTGGTTTCAGCGATGGCAGAGCTAGATGCTGTGGATTTATGCCTCACAGGTTTTGGCTTGGTTGATGAACCATGGCTGAATCCTATATGTATTTACCCCAGAGGTATGAACTGCATCTGAAACCGTCACTGATATCAGAGCTAGATTATCAAAAAAGTATTTGAGGTGTGCATTCATTCATATAGTTTATTGATCCGAGATAGTCTGGCCCCTGGCCCAAGGCAACACGAATCTGGAAGCTGGCTTATTCGATTACAAACAGAGTTCGAATTCAAATATGGAAGCCAGTTACATTTGAGCTGATAGTTAAGCACACAGGTGGATTCTACAGAGTGCTATGAGCTACGACAAAATATCTGGAGTACTAGGCTTTATAGGCTCTGGCAGAATATGTTGTGCCCAATGTATCAGATCTACTGATAGCAGCTATGCCTTTGTTCGAATGAATGAAACCAAGTAAAAAATGGTTTTTGCCTTAGAATGCAGATTTGTTTCAAATTAGATGCCTGCACATGCCATCTCATGTTGCAATTAAAAATAGTTTTCACAATGGGGACCAAGCCAGGACATCCTGAAAATTCTGAGTCACTTGGTGTTGAAGTCACAACAGGTAAGTAAACTGATGGTCCCTTTTTTGTTTTGAAAATGTGCAAAGGTGTTGCTTCCTGCTCTGTGCATGTGGTTCAGATGTTGCTTCTCTCATGTTTTGGAACGGTCAAGGAAAATGCTGATATTTAAAAAAATTACAGTATGTTGCAACTATAATGTTCAGTTCCCATTAGAGAGTTCTGTGTTCAAGCATCAAAACTAAAGAAAGCAATATCAGAGATTACAAGTTATGTCCAGCTTGAGTGATTTATTGTCATTATTTGCTTCACAAATTTGTCCAATTGTGATCTGTCATGGATTTAGTTAAGAAGTGTTTATTCCATGTCTACAATCAGGAGATCCAACAGAAAAGATTGCATGTGACATCAATGACGCACTAGGCCAGAAGCAAGACCTACTTTGAGGGTTAGACAGCACTAAGTTTTCAGATACTTCCCCCATATTTCTTGGATTCAGCATGCAGATTACCAAGTAAGTATTTTGTGGAAATTTATATTTTGTAGCGACGGTTTGCCAAATTGTTATCTCTTGACCATTTGCTGTTATAAATCCAGGTTTGTGTTAGTGTACCTGCAAATCAAATGTTTTAGATGACTGTGCATCCAGTATAGAGTTGGTGCAATAGATAGTTAAGGAGGCACAAAATTCAACTTCAATTCTTGCACTGGTAGTACCAAGATACAGACCAATACCAAGATATACACCAATCTAGAGCGCACAAGGATGACATGCACAAAAACACTTAAAAATTGGTTGACATTTTGAGAATGACATGCTCAAAAAAGACTTTAAAAAATTGGTTGACATTTTGAAAGTGTCTTGGTGGGCATATTATTATTCCTCTTTCACATAGCATAATTGAACATTACTAAAGGTTCAACATAAACATTTGCTTCGTGAATGTGATTGCAAAATACTAGAGCTAAGTCAAATGGATGTTAAAGCATGGGCTTTTTATGTCAAAGAGCAAAGTTCTACTTTGTAATACAAAAACTACATGCAAAACCAAATTAATATTTGGAAACATGCATATAGTTCTAAACAATCTAAAGTCCAGTTACAAGTTTCCAACTTTAGTCCAACGCTAACTACGCAAGCTTATCTCACCATTTAGGTTTTTTTTTTGCTAGGCACCATTGCTATAACTACATAAAGACACACCTACTTATGCTCTTTTTGCTTCAACACACACTTGATCTTATAGCAAATCATATACCACGTATCGTTGAGAGGTTCCTTAACGCGTTTGCAAAGAACGCCAAACACCATTACTAGTCAATTATATTATGACACCTTATAATATCTCCCAAGTCACTTAAATAAGACCCGGCACTATTACAGTCAGGCTTCACCATTCCTCTATTGCCGAAATATCAAACACAAGGAACAATGATCAACAAAATCAATTTATAAACAACTTAATACATACCACAACTTAGAGGTTAGGAACTCAAATTGCTACAAGCTTCATTATTGTAAAGAAATAATTACACATAGAATATGGTCCTCATAGGCCCACATCTTAAAATGTCCATCTGCTTCAGACCTGCAATCTCGATAATAGAAGTTCAATGAAGGTAAAGCATAAACAACGAAAATGAAAGAGAAAGTAGCATAGATGAAGGTAAGTGCTACTTGATAACCAACATATGAAGACCTTGAAATTGGATTGGCTTAGATCACAAATGGTTTTAGCCAACAACAATGGAAAGGTGTACTTTATGACAAACACGAAAGAATCTTAAAGTTGGTTCTTTACTTTAAAGACCACGATGATAAATAAAATTCAATTGATCAAAGTATCAAAGGGAAAAAAGGCTGCTTTAATATTCATTTCAGTTTAAAATATTTGGGTCAGTAGTGCTTGGAGACCTGCACAATCATGTTACCGCTTTACTCATCTACAAGAATGCAAGATAAAGCAAGAGCATCATAAAACAAAGGGCGAATAAACCTTAACATGAGAACATCAATTGCATTTGTGCGAGTCTTGTACAATGGCATGGCTATAGATAAAAATGCATCGGAAAGAATGCCATACAAAAGCGCATCATCCTCAATCTTGAACAAATCTCTTGCGATGGTGTTGTCTCTCAATCCATTTAAAGCAAAAAAAAAAAAAACCGAGCATGACCATTTCATTTCGAAAGACTTAAGCACATTTTCGAAATGATGGATAGGGCATAAAGATCATGTTAGTGTCACATATGCAAGTAAGGAATCAATAAAAAATGAAGAACTAAGCTCTAAACTTACTTGGATCAAAGAAGAAACATATAACAAAACAAACAGCGACAGAATACATGCAGTAAAGCCCCAATTGTCATACATATCTTGAAAATAACACTATGCCGTCTATAACTCCTTCAAAGGCGACAAAGATTCTAAGAAGAAGCCGGATAGTTCTCAAGCTCTTTGGCGCTAGTTATACCTCTGATCAAACAAAAACAACATTAGAACATGCGCATTGAAGGTCACAAGCAAGGAAGCGATTGAATCAAATGCTTCGGAATTGCCATGTCAATGATCCATAGGATCTGGAGACTAGGATAATGCCATAGAGGCGCCATGTCAATGATCCATATAATCTGCATTTGAGGTCGCTAAATCTTCAAAGGGCATCTAAAGAATAATGGAGAACATGCATTTCAATGGTTTCTATTGACAACCCCGTGTTGAAATCATTCTAAACCATAGAATTACATGCAATAACTACTCGTTACAACAAATGCAAAGCGCCATCAATGGCTAATGGATCTGTTGCCTAAACTTGTAATAACTTTGAGATTAGGGTTTGCCATATTGAGGAGAAAGGCATGACAGCATGAAACCCTAACACTTGCCATCGAGGAGTCCAAGTATACCACTAGGGTGTAGCCACCTCACAAAACAAAGGGTCAAAGTGACGTCATGGATGGGGACATCACCATTGGCCGGGGACCCTACCTTACTTGCATAATCAAGCCTCGAATTTAGATTTTGCACTAACCCAAACCAAAAATGTCGCCGTTTGATTTTTTGAGAAAAATACCTCTAAATTGCGATTTAACACTAATTTTATGAATTTTTATTAGGAAATTTGCATCTACTTTAGCAAATCGGATATTTCCAACTTTAATCGGATATTCGGGAGGAACCCCCTAATTTCGACCCTTGTAAATGCCTCCTCTAGAATGAGCACCATCTAATCTAGCCCAACGTTTCCAAATGCCCGTCGAAAACTCCATATCATCTTAGGGTCGAGAAATCGGATGGACCTTTGCTTCTGTTCTTGCTTCATTGAATGTACTTTGTTTCCAAGGCCCTTTCCAATAAGCGGCCTTACGAAGATAGTGATTTTTTTCCTTTCCTTTCTTTGTATCTGGATTTCTTCTTGTTTTGTGCACGATTAGGCATTCGGATGGATTAGGCTGCAACCGCTAATTTTGAACTTTTGCCTCTCACTTCATCGGAATTAGAAGATGAGATATTCTTATTATTCTTATTTTGCACAATCTTAGATATTTCTTGAGGTAAGCTTTATTCAACCTACTTAATTTTTTTTACAATATATAGGGGGATCACGTAGTTATTCTTGAGCATCCACCTATTAATCCTTTCTTTGGATATTAGATGATTTTTACGGCATGGTAATTGTGAAACTAAATGGCTTAAGCCTCATGTTTATTCTTGATTTGTACCTCGTTTTATAATGGAGCCTTGCTCTTCTTTGTTTATTTTGGGCTTCATGGAAGTTTTTAGATGAAATGTTGATCAGTGTTTCTTGGTCGGGGAAATGTCTAGAAAGATTCAAAGATCCTTGCAAATATCATTCTTTGCATTTGCCATAAGACTTTTGGCCTTACCAAACAAAAAGAGTCTACTCGCAAACCATGTAACAACTAGTGGAACATGGAATGTTATGAGGCGATTGATGCTACCATGTAATTGCATGACTAAACCTAAGTGATACTGGTCCACGAACTGCATGGGAAGAAGAGCGATATTTCAAGCACAAACAAGAAGCAAGCGATAAGCTACGATACAAACCCAAAGAGATTTGGAACTCTATTTTAAAACGCGATCTTAAATATCTTTGCACCCAAATTCTTTACTCCACTTTGTCGAGAGATATTTATAGCTTTGCAGATGTAGAAAATATGCTTCCAATGGATAATTTGCAAGACGCCTTCTCTGTACAAGATGTAATAGAAATTCTAAGACACACGGCAAATGGCAAATCAGAGGACTTATAAGGCTTGAGTGTTGAGCTCCTAAACTGGAGCAAGACAAGAGCTAAGCAAATTCTAATGAACTTGCTCAATGAATCTTTAACGGCTGGTCTACCACGGGCTTGGGGAGAATCGCATTCATCCCATATACAAAAGCGATGATAAGAACAATGTTAATAATTAAAAGGCGATTTCGATTGGGGTGTCTTCACCAAAACTGCTTGGGTCTTTGCTAGAAAGAAGACTAAGTTTGTGGGCAGAAGACAATGGTAAGATATCAGTATATCAAGCTGGGTAGAAATATTATAGCACCTTTAGATCATGCTTTGGCACTCAGAGTGCTATTTGAGCAAGCATGCGACCCTCGGAATGCATTGCATCTTGCTTTCATAGACTTTACAAAACCTTTGATATGGTTCCAAGGCATGATTTTGGAAAAGCGGATGGAACGGTGTTCCACAATCACTCCAGTGTAGTGTCCGAGTTGTATGAAGGGATAGCATATGATCCCGAACACGGACATTCAAAGCACTATAGGTATTCAACCAGTATGCTCTCTCGCCCCACACTCTTTGGACTATATATCGGGGTAAGAGCATGTTAGGGCCTACATGTTTTGGAAACTACCTGGAAAATACTCTGGGTAGTCAAAGATGATGATATATTTGAGTTCTTAACATCTTCTTGACATCACAAAGTACCTTACAACATGTATGTACTACTACTCTTGAACATAACACAATTTCTTTTAGTCAACCTTGTAGTCTAGGTACTTTAAAATACAATTATGTACTTACACAGTATTACCTGAGAAAAGTACCTTTTTGGTAATTTTTATGTAGGCTCTAACATGCTTTCACCCATCGAGGAGTTAAACAAATGGTTAAGACAAAGAAGCTTGTGAGGTACAAAATTAGAGGTCTTTTATCGTTCAACTTTTACTCTATCTTTGATGATGCTATTTTGGAGGCAACTAAAAGGTTGGTCTACAACAATTTGTTGGATAATCTTGAGCATTTTGGTAACATGAGGCACATGAAAAGTAAATCTAAAGAAAGTCTAAGATTATGATAGTAGGTACAATAGAGCAACTTATTTTTACATATGCAAGTAGTAAGCTTGCAGCCTTCAAATGTTTCAAATATCTTGGCGGAATTTTCCTCCAAGTACACCTGGAAGGAATGCATCAAGAAGAGGGTGGCAGGTGGTAAAGCGGCTCTTTAAGTATGCTCTCGAGATGTCATAAAGCCTCACTCAATGGTTGGGGTTGGAAAACCATTATTCAAGACACTTGTGTAGACGGTTGTTCTTTTATGGCTCTCCCATTTGGAAAACATAGTGCTACAACTAGGCAATGGAATCAGATTGAAGTGGTATTGAAAGCCCTCCTCGAGAGAGGAATTAGGTCGTGTTTCGATCGGCTCCCAAAATTGACTCGAGCCGCCAGTTGGATTAAGCCAAGCGAACCCGAGAAATTCGCCCAGCGAACCCATCGATTCGCCATGGCGAACCCTTAAAATGACATGCGGATCGGGGAATGTCAAGCCCTGCGTGGCGCCTCCTACGGGTTTGCCGGTAGCAAGAATTTATCTTTCTATTGTCTAACCTGATCATCGGTAATAATCAAATCATCATGGAATATGACAAAGATGGCCATCCTTTGTGACTGAATAAAAACTACGCATGATCGAACTAAGATCTCAAGCTTTATATAGAAAATTCAAACTCGGCATTCCTTACCGCACATCAAATTCCACTAAATCAGCTCCGTTATTTGCAGCCGTATTGAAAGAAAGAATGGTATTCTCCCTAATCGAAGGCCTTGGATCGGGGCTTCCCCTGTTAAAGGCAATTTTGTTCTTTCCCCATTCCCCTATGGCCAATCACCGGTAACTTTGCCCTTTCTTGGATCAAATTAATGCCTGCAAAATCTAGAAATATTATCTCCGGAGGCTATCCATAACCATTTCAAGAAGACGAAAAGACTTATCGAAATCTTTGGAATCGCCCATCTTTATAAAATTTGGCGATCTTTGGATTCTTGACATTGGATTTACGCAAAACTTCTACAAAAGCGATTGGTTCGACCTTCCGGACCCGCCTTTCCGGCCGGGGTTCAGGGTTCGCTGGGCGAAGAACTGGGTAGAAGGCACCACATAAGCAATGACCCCCCCCCGATCTGCCATGTCATTTGCGGGTTCGCTGGACAAATGCGACCAGGTTGCCCGCCTCGGGCGAACGGGGGTTCGGCTTGGGAGAACTTCGGTTGGCTTTGACGAGAGTCAATTTAGGAGCCAATAAAGTGGGTGGAATTAGGTGTGAAATATCAGGTACCCTATGCAACTATGCTTGCTAAGGCTAGTCACATTACCTCTAGAAGCGGAAGCCCTATTCCAATCTATCAATTTTGTTAATAAGATACTTCAATAGCCCTCTGAGCGGATAGCTAAACAAGCTTTGCTTGAATATGAGAATGCTGGATGGTACAAGGATCTCCTTCTATGGGCTGATCGATGGGGTGTTAATAGGGAAAATTGGCCGGACTTTGCACTTGAAGCGTGTGATCTAATACAAAAGAATGCCACAGAGAGACTCCGGACCAATAAAGGTACATGCATGTCCTTTTATGTGTCTAAAGTAAATCCAATATATTCAAACCAAGATTATTTTCGGTCAAGCATTCCCAAACACCTTAAGTAGTTTATAGCGGATACCGGACTAGCTCCAAAGACCTTGGTCTTGAGCAGAAGGTGGATTGGCATTCCAGGGAATTGAGAACATGTCGGTTTGTGTCCAACAAAGGTTGAAGATGAGAGCCACACACTATTACATTGCCTAGCTTACTCGGAGAGTCACTTGAAGTTCAATCTTGTAAGGGGAAATTTCTCTTCTTTACTAGAAATAGATCCTCTTATATTAGGTTCCTACCTCAAAGCAGTTGAAACACACCACAATTTGCTTGCCAAACTCAAATAATCGCATTACAACTTGCTCCATGACCTTCATGGTCTAACGTGGGCATGATTAATAAATTATTGTTATTATTATTATTATTTTCCTTGTATCGTCCAATACCCTTTGAGGTTTCCGTGGACATTAAAATCGTGTTAATACGTCGTCCAGTCCGTCCCGTCCGGTCCGTCCGTCACAGCCCGCCCGCCCTCCGCCTCTCTTTTTTTTTTTTTTTCCGGAAATACAAAGAAAGTGCACCATAAAGCACTAATAAAGCATAGTATATCCATAACACAAAATTGTCCTTGCCTACATGCCGAGAACCCTTGTGCCTAAGTGGATTCAAAGGTTTCTATGCATGCATGGAGATATCTTGGAGGTCTTGCTCAACAAAACAAAAGAGAACTGATGAGGGGAATAGGGAGAGAGAGGAGTGAATGTTTTTAGCGGTAGAAGAAAAAGCGGCAGATTGAGTTAGAAGAATACGCATTGGAAAAACCACCATGGCATTCTTTATTCTTCTTGGAGGTTCTTGTGTTATGCTTCACCTTTGTTGGGTGGGACTCGCAAGAGTTCCTTATCATCATACTCTTTATAGAATCTCAATGAATATAAATCTAACAAAGGTTTACTAATGCAATATACAAATCGGTCTCATACAGTCCTTAAATAATAAGGGACTTGTCACTTGTATATGATATAGCTATTAAATATCAAGAGATAAATCACAAAGGCCTTGTAGACCTTACCACATTCAAGGGTACATGTGCCCATGTAAATCGGGCAACAAAATAGGGTTGTCCATGATATAGCATCACGAACAAACATTATATTGCAAAACATTTGTGATTGAGCAGATCACTTTTGCAGTTCCAGAATTAATCTGACATCTTATCTTTGAGTGCATGCCTTGATTTGACATTGGCAGTCTCATCATCTTTATTCATACAGCTACATCCCTAAATAAATTGGCCTACATATTTATTATCAGAAAGCATGCTTCCACCTGTAACTTTATTTGACATCATGCCCTCAAGTTGCATGCTATAGAATAGATCGAGGCCTTCAATCTTGTATTCATGTTGAATGTATGTTATGATTCCGAGATGCGAATTGTTTTGCTGACTTTATCATATTCAACCTCACCTTTAAATAGACTTGAAGGTTAACTTCCAATATGATGGTCATGCACATCTGACTGACAGATCTTTGGGAGGTTTAAGCTTAAATTCCATACAAGGTGCACAATGTTTTTGAATATAATTTAAAGTGGAATGTTGGGTTGGTTATGAACAGTGTGGAAGATTGTTTTATGACATCTTTAGATATAGATTCATGAAACTGAATGGCAGCCATCGAAGACAAGCTTCTTGCATTTTGGCCGTGATTTGGGTGTTTTGCTTCTCCGTCGGCAGTTTCTTGGCTCAATGACCTTTCTTGCGATCTTTGTGGATCATCAACGAAGTTTCCGCATCCGTCCCTTTCTTCCTAGCTATGGCTGCACATGGGTTTCTATTATGCCCTAGGAGGCGTGGATGGACATATTTTGCGACTCTTCGGGCTTATTGCGGATTATTAACAAGCGAAAACAACCACGAGCATTGTGGCGGAGAAACTCCCGCTTCCGCCAATCTCCTCACCATCCCTTGGCTATAGCTTGAGTAGTGCACCGCCGGTGACCGTTCCCTCGGCCCAATTTCTGTATCCGGTAAGGAATCAACATGTATGCCCCAGCATTCAGCCCATTTTATTAGTTGCATATACCACCCATTTTCCTATTTCCGACACTCTACTAATGCATGCATTATCCTACTTGTATCCATGATTTGAATCCGTTTCAAGTAGCCTCCACCTCTAATGGGTACAAACCTCTACCTCTTGAGATTCTCTTATGTACAACAAGTTGTCTATACACCAACATGTATCCTAAAAAACACCGGACCACTAGCCATTACCCCACTAGGGTAACCTCTTTACATGGGCATTCTCCTTTTTCTCTTTTCAGGTATTGATTCTCGACTCTAATTTGTCCTCAATTATATCTCTTTACTCATGGTTCAAACCAAACCTTCTACCTAGTATAGAAATATTCAGGGGTTTTTCACCTACAATCGTATCATTATCCATGTCTTTGTAGAGGTCAAGATTATTGTTTGAAGATATAGAGATGCCAATTGAACTATCATTTAGCTACCATACGTAGAAATCAAGATCTTGAGATTCTCTTATGTACAACAGGTTGTCTATACACCAACATGTATCAAAAAAGCGGACCACTAGCCATTACCCCACTAGGGTAACCTCTTTACATGGGCATTCTCCCTTTTTCTCTTTTTCGTATTGATTCTCCACGACTCTAACCTTTGTCCTCAATTATCTCTCTTTACTCATGTTCAAACCAAACCTTCTACCTAGTATAGAAATATTGAGGTTTTTCACCTACAATCATTATCATTATCCATGTCTTTGTAGAGGTCAAGATTATGATTTGAACTATCATTTAGCTACCATAAGTAGAAATCAATAGAAAAAACATTTCTAATAAGACTCTCATCATGCAACTTATGCTCTTGCAAGGTAATAATATTAGGGTCCTTGCAAGATAAAAGGCAAAATAAGCTCTTATTTTTATTACCAATGTTGTTAATTTCATGCAAGTTCTAAATAATTTCAGTAAAAAATAACTTTTGTAAATGTCCTATCCTCCGGATGGATCTAATATACTATTCCCTTTCTCTCTTTTTTTCTAACCATTACATGTTGTACGTCATTCCCTTGATCAGAAATAGTTATAAAATTTTCCTCATTATGAACTTCAATATGACTTTCCTTTTCTCTTTTACATTATAAAAGTTTGTAATTGTCAAAGTTAGAGGTTAAGTTCCAATTTGTAAAACTTAGATCTTGCAAGTACTATGATTTTTTGCATCATCTTTGTAGAAACAATAGCATGTGCACTTAGGAAAGGGGTTGGAAAGAAGAGGAAGTCCAGGAGATGGTACATGGATGATTGATGCATGCATACCATTATCTCTTGGATATTGTTTTGTTGTACGACGTAGATGTGGGGCTAGGAATTATGGAGGAGCAGAATATGATGCAATATTCTAACACCTGCTTCTAGAGGGAGCTGAACTAATTATCCAATGATTAGGCATTTGGATGAAAAGATTTTTTTTTTTTTTTGAAGGACTTGTGCCTTTATTATCCGGAGAAAATTACAGAGTATAATGGGGACTAATAACTCGATTGGAGAGAATGTCCACCCGAGCAAAACCACCCACACAACATCTAAACAATATGAAGAGCAAGCAAGAACTCATAAGTAAGTATGAATCTGAAGATAGTGCTCCCAAATACGGCTCTTCACCTCATTAGCAATTGATGAACACCTGAATGCTTTGACAATTCGTTGTTGGGCATCAAGAAGGACCTGTGCATCTGAACAAGCAAGACCTTTGAATATGAGAAGATTCCTTCTTTTCCAAATGGACCAGATGATCCATGCAGAAGCCAAATGAAAGGCCCTTTTTGCCAAATTATCCCAACTACTTGGATAAACTGCTAATAACACCTGCTGGCTATTCAAATTGCAATGAAAGAGGCCTTGAAGCCACAACCAAGCATGTCTGACATGTCTACATAGGAAGAAGCAATGCTCAATTGTCTCGGCCCCTCTGTGCACATAAGGGACAAAGTGCGCATAGACACCGGACGGGCCGAAAACGTGCACCAGAATATTAACGCGCAGACAACGATGAGTGACTTGCCACCATAAAACAGATACTTTGGGATGGAGTAGTTTATCCCATACCCACTTCCACACTGCTTTCTGCCGATCCCTGGGAATGACCAAAGGCCACTTGGACGAAGGAGGCAAGACGTCAGCATCAAGCAAGACCTTGTACATGGAGTTCACCAACTTATCTGCTTTGACATGCTCATGAACTACCCACCTACTGGGGTCATCTACTTGTGCTATTGGGGAAAGAATTGAAGACACCTTCTGCCAAATAGCTCGATCCCACCTTAAAAGGAGGAACTTAGCTCTAAACTCCTCCCATGTCAGCAACTGCCTTTGACTATTATACCAATCGGAAATCATATGCACACTGCCGCTCTCCATCGACATTTGCGTCAATGGGTGGACTGAAGCAACCAGAGGACCACCATCCAATGGAATCCACCAACAACTTGCAGTCATGCTAGTGTGCGCAAGATGGTGAAAATGAAACAGAGATTGTACAGTCTCCCATGCAACTAGCAATCCTCTAAGAAATGGGGATGCATTAGGATATGCCGTCAGTGGATAGAACAGAGCCCAGGGGAAAAGTGGCCTAAGAGACCGAGACCCAAAAGAAATGCACATTTGCAAAGCCCGATGAACAAGGCGGAACCCAGGGGACTCATCCACATTATTCAAAATTCTCCAAATGAACTTAGAAATCATCACCTTGCTCGCAAAAGAAAATTAATCATTCCAAGGCCACCAAAATGCTTTGGCAACATGCACTTTTCCCTAACCGACTTTGACAAAGAAAGACCCTCCTCTGTTCCCCGGATGAAGTTCGACAACCCCGACGAAGTTGTATCTTTGACTGTGGGAGCCAACATGAACGGCCATATACACATGAGTGTGCTTAAAACCGACTTAGCCACAACAACCAGTTCCGCCATGGAAAGCTTCATTTGTGGACCACCAAAAGGTGCTTTTCCAAGCCCTTAATCACGCCTCCCACGCGATCTCCCGGGATGAGATATGAGCACCTATAGGGATACCAGAAGTTTGGTTGCTTTACCATGGGGAAGGATCTTCCATGGAAAGGTAGCTACACATGGTGGAACTGAGAGTCCAAAGCCCATAGTCTTTGTACATACGCCAACCCTCAAAAATACCGGATGCTAGGAAAAGGAATCCAACAAGGAAATGGCATTCTCGCAAATTTTGCTCATCCGCCCTCGAAAAAAGGAAGGTGTCATCCGTGATATTGATTTGGATCTCCTGCGACCCATTGCTCATAGGAAGTCCATGCAAGATTTCCTCCCGTGCGGCAAGAGAGAAAAACGTGCAAGAACCTCAGCCACAATTGTAAATAACAATGGAGCTAAAGGGCAGCCCGGACGGATGCCACGACCCACCTGAAAAAAGAATCGCCGAGGGTTCCCTTTGAAGAGAATAGAAGAGTGAGAGAATAATGAAGCCTCATAACATCGGTTAGAATTGTGCACCAAAACCAAAGCGTAAGAGACATTTCTCTAAGAAGGCCCAACCAACTTGTCATATGCTTTTGCAAAGTCCAACCGGATATACAATTTCATGGCCCTGAAGTCGAGCCCAATAAATACCTTTCAGAGGCAGCAGCTACATTGTTTAATATGCATCGTCGTGGCGTAAAAATCGACTGTGTAGAGGATATGGAATCAAGAAGAATATCCCGAAGCTTTTGTGCATAAGCTTTGGCAAAAATCTTGTACACAGAAGATAGTAAGGTGATAGGGCGCCAGTCCGAAATTGTTGAAGGTTCCTTACACTTAGGAATAAGAGAAATGCAGCCCGAGTTGAGAATTTTGTCTAGACGCTTAGCCTCTTGAAATCCCGAAACGCATCGCATACATCATCGCCAACACAATCCCATAACTCTGAAAAAGAACTCCACAGAATACCATCAATTCGGGACACTTTCCTTTCTTGAAAAGGAAGGTAGCATCGCTAGATCATTCACCGTAATCTCTGCTTCTAGAGTAGCTCTTTGTTCCTCAGATATAATAGGATGTATCTTTGCCAGTAATGCCTCCTGAAAATCTGATTGGAAGGGAAGACGACGAGCAGCAAAAAAGGAAGAAAAGTGACCATGCAGAAAGAACTTAAGTTGCTGAGGATCAGAGATGAGAGGCCCATCTTGAACTTGGAGAGACACCATCGCAGAAGCTTGTCTCCGAATTTTTGCAGCTCTAAAAAAGAAGCCTGTGCAACGATCCCCCTCTTTGAACCATTGCAGGCCCGCTTTAACTCGAGCGTGATGAACTTGCTCAGCTTCCATCTGTCTAATGCTGGCCAAAATCTGCTTCTCTCTGGGCATCCGATGGTATAACGGACACCGCAAGCCACTAATTGTTGGTACGAGCAATCAAAATCCCTCGATTAGCGAACTCACCGGCGACCCCAATTCTTAGCAAAGGACTTCCGCGGCAGACTAGAGCATCAACAATCCCAACCATTCCTTTCCTTCTCACAAATGCAGAGAGGACCGGGCTTGCTTGCATCCATCTTTAAACTCCTCATCCTTCAAGTATAAAGTGTTTAACTTGAAATAAGTCTTGGTCCCCGCTATGCCCCATCCCGAGAACAAGAGAAATATTGCGGATTGTGATCTGAAATAGAGTCATCAAGCATGTTACGCGAGAGAAATTATGCAAATATGTAGCTGCCAATGCATTATAATAGCCCCCCATCATGGCGTGCATATGCTCTACCAGCCCCAAGCCAACCATTGCACCAAGTGAAGGTTCCATCGCCATCCACCTCTACCAAGCCACGGTCATGTATCGGCCGCCATTGTTCACGCTTCAAAGCCTTGAATGACTTCGATCCTCTCGCCACACCGATCAACTTCCAATTCCACCATATTGAAGTCACCCACCAAAGAACCATGCAACATGAGCCCCAGTCGAACTAGTTTGGATCTCAAAGCAGCCCAGAGTGCACCTCTCTGACGAGGTCTATTGTGTGCATACACATTCACTAGTCCCCACTCTTGACCCTTATCAAACCACTTGATAATGATCCAGCGACCAAATCTGTCAGCATGACTGAATGTGACTGCTATATCATGTCTCCATGCTGTAAGAACCCCCGCTTTTGCCGAGTCTGCTGCAGCCACCAAGACGTTATATTTCCTACCGATCACAGAAGCTACCTTTTGCACATCCTCTTTTTTGCACTTGTGCTCTTGTAGACAATAGAAATCTGAATTCATTCTAGCAAGAGCCATGGAAAGTCTGCTCCTTTTAGTTGGGGAGGAAGCAACACCCCGAACATTCCAAGAAACCTTCATAATGCGGGGGTCGGTGGGCCGGTGTTCCAAATCCATGGAGTCACTATTAGCGGATGATACTTCCACTGATCAGCCTGGGTCCAGTCGAGAGGAGGCAGGAAGGGTTGTAACAATGGTAGCCACCTCTTTTGGTTCACCGGAGTAGCACACTCAACAAGGAAGAGATTGTGGTGCAATAGTGTTTCTCCGACGCAACTCTCTTCATATGAGGGATGGACCACTCACCTCGAGATGCTTCCGGTCGTTCTCGTTTATGCGAGCAATGACCGCAGAAGCCTCTCACGTTGCTCATTTGGAAGAGCAGCTTGGGACGCAGAGGAGGAGGGAGGAGAGGGAGAAAAGGGCGAGGAATAGACGCAGAGGAAGCAGGCCGGCTAGGACCCTCAAGCCGCCAAGACCGGAGAGGGATCAAAGGAAGATGGAGACACTTGGCCTTGGCCATGGGGCAGATGTTGGGAGCAAAGGAAGGTGATCTCCTAATGCGAAAACTAGAGAATGCCTTAGCATTAGGAAACATGTCCGCAAGCTTCGTGGGACCATTAAGTAGTGACAAACCATATTTGAAGAACAGTGGACCACTTTTGACCACAACAGATTTGGGAAGAGATGCATCAGCTGGAAGAGAGACACAAATACGAGGACCATTCACAATAGAGTGAGCAAGATGGAGACCCAAGCCACTAGCAATAGCCATCATGAACTCTGGAACTTGCAACTCAATAGGAAAATCTTCCAAGGCAAACCAACATGGCATCCGAAGTGCACTAGTCCTGCTAAGCAAAAAGCCAGGAGTGTATACCTGATACAAAAGATGCTATGGTACCATATTTGGATGAAAAGATGCTATGGTACCATATTTGCAACCCTCAAAAGTACCTATACTAGACTAGTAATGGTGCTGCCAGTTGCCGGGCATAAGTTGAGAGCATGTACATTTTTGGGCGCGATGATGCAACACTTAAAAGAAACCTCGCTACTTCATGCTAAATAAATATCTCTGAGCTTAGATTGGAAACGTAGTTAATATTGTATTATATGTTACATTGCAGGGCTTACATTGGGGGCTTGTAAGTATGCTCGCTCTATAATTCTTATTTCAGAGTTAAAACAATATGTTATGACATTAGTTTTAAGGAAGATTGAAATCAAAATAAGAAATGCTCATGAGCAATTTCTTGTAACTTTAATTATGTTTAGAGTTTTTTTTTTCTTTGTCAATGATTATAATTGCTATCAATCCAGTGTGTGTATTCCAGTGTGTGTATGCCTCGGTCATACACTTAGAGAGAAAAGAACTATCACTTTTATTATGCTTATACAATGTGTAATTGCACATTGTAGTGGCTTGAAAAACGTTAGAACGTTGGCATTTTATGTCTATCCAGGTTTGTCTTAGACCATTTCCTTTCCAATAAAAGCATTGATGTGCACTGTCCAGGTTTGTTTTAGACCATTTTCTTTCCAGTAAAAGCATTGATTAAAAGCATTGATGTGCAGAGTCCATTCGTTTAATAACATAAGAACCCTCTTTCGAATCTTTGTTTTTTGTGAAACCTACAAAGATGATTTTCCTTTTTGCGTTATGACCAAAACACCTTCATGAATGCTTTCAAAAAAGCACATCTACAATACATTTCTACAACCAGATCCTAACCCTAATCCTTTGCAATAGAAGTTTTTTTCAGAAAATCATATCAAGCTGTTGTTCTATCTATTGCGATTGTCTGAACCAGTGAAGCATAAAGGGATGTGTTTTCCTGTGTCTGTGGTAATAAAATGGGATATTTGAAGTTTGAGCAAAGAACGTAATTGAGCATGTGATGCAAAGCCCCGACCTCTGTTTCAACCCTACCAGAGCCATCATAGATGGTCGTTTATGACATAATTAAGTCTTTGTTTAAGACGAACTGGTCAACAACCTTGGCCACTGATAATACGTACTTACACCTCTCACCTTACATGATGATTTTTGTCATGCACCCCGACTTTCGATGCAATATACACCATCTGCCACCACCAAGAACTTCCATAAATATGATGCTAGCAAATTCGTACAACTAAATTTAAGTACTTCAAACATTCCAAATCAACCATGATTAGAGTACAAAACCATACCATGATATAGTATGCACACTCTAAATTCTCTGACTTGCAAACAAACTGACCTCGATTTAAGAAAGATGTAGCTCAATGAAAATGTTTCCAGCCTCATAAGTAATTAGGTGTTTTTTCTTCCTGCACTATTTTCGTGCTCTAAATTACTAATAACAGATAGGATGATAATGCACTTGTTACCTGAAGGGTCTTAACTCGATTCTGTGCATTCTGTTTTGCTTGAAGACCTTCTGACAGGTTACATATCTGAGATTGGAGTGAAGTTCGTTCGTGCTGAAAACTCTCTATTTCAATTTGGAGCGCATTATCCAGTTCCATTAGAGGAAATTTGAGATCTCATTTCATCCCCATAAGAATCCTCCAATGGAATGGCTACCCTCTATTAAGCGCAATTAATGCAAAGACCAACAACTTCATTCTTTGTCGCTTTTTCCCCATAACTTTTGATCCACTTGTCAAAATGTTGCGGCGTTTGTTGCATTAGATGCGGAATGAAAAGATCTTTCCAATGATATATGGTTATGATATATTTCAATATGGTCATATGCGTTAACCTTAAAAAAATATGATTTTTTGCTTATTTCTTATATATTTATATCATAAAAGATATATGAATGGGTTATCACTAGATAGATCTTGTGAAGACGAACCCATTGCTACAAAAAGTTTTTGAATCGGGAGTTCGGATCAAAAAGTTATAATGAAAAAATGATACTCTGAGAAGTTAGTTGCGGTTTGCATTAATTGTGTCGCCACATAATACCGAATGAGATATATTGGAGCTCTTCTCTTATTGGACAGGTTTAAAAAAGGCGACATGGCATTTTAAGCATCCCTTAATGGGACAAAATGTGATCTCATTTTTCCTCTAATGTTTCTTTTCCTTTTCTAACTGAGATGCCCTACACATGCAGGAAAGACTGTCAATCATCCAAGGAAATAAGAATGTTTATGAGCATTCTCCAGAATTACAATATAATTCCCTGTTCTTTAACTTGTAAAATCCCCACTTTAAATGTCCATTGTGAAACTAAGTATACCCACCTTTGAGAAAGCTTACGTTGGAGCTCAAGTGTTTGTTTCATATCCTCATGCAAAGTAGTTAACTCAAATTCCACCCAACCCACATTATCTCAATTTTGTTTCATACAAATTTCCAATCTGTCCAGAAGTAACATGAGAAAGATAAAGGACATGGCTTAGTATTCCGTAAAAAATGCTGATAATTTGAAGTCTGCACATTACACTTCAAGTTTTTTCATCCTGCAACTATAGTCTTGTGGCTGGGCACACTATATCATTTCTGCGGATGGGCTAGAACATGTGATATCAAATCCCTGCACCATGATGTGGTCATGTTACAGATCATAATTGGCTTAAATATATTGTTGAATGATGCAAATTGAGTATTTTGGCACATGTCATTCTACCATCTCTAACCGAAAATGATTATCCAAGAATCCGTAAGAAACATTCAACGGCATAGAAAACCATACCTTGTTTTTCAAAGAAACTTTGAGATCCTCTTGCATGCTTCTTGAATCGCTTCGATTCTCTTTTTTAATCGCTTGGTTAAACACATCGCCAGGATCAAAAATAGGCGTGGTTGTCCGCTTTGCCTCCTTCATGGCACTTGCAACTTCCTCTCAGAATCCGTGCAACCGAAGTTCTTCTTCGCCATGAGATTTCCGTGCAAACCTTTTCAAAAATCTCATGCATTCCGGGCAAGATAATGCATGTCTTCCTCCCCAACAAAGCTAACAAAATCTCCCTTGGTAAGCAAAGCCCAACTCCCCGCCTAACAACTCTACATGTTTTCATCAATATGCTAGTCGGCTGTTGCCTCGAAGCTTGAGTGTGCATTTTTTCAAGCTCGATCTCTTAGAAGACAAAGGTAACCGATCTTTCGAACCAACTGAGTACATTTTTTAAGCTTTCAGCTTGAATATGTGTTAATCTTTCCGGCAAGTGTGAATACCCACCATGGATTCATGCAAGCCGACATAGCCGAGGATGGCTACTAAAAAAGCTCCTTTTATTGAATCTCGCGCCTTCATGAGATGCATCATCGTCTGCTTTATTCCTCACACATACATAATCTAACCCAATATTTAATGCGATCCGCCGTAACTTTTTCATATAAACCTTCAGCGATTTATCCACCTTGGTCACAACAACTAAAGTCCTTTCTCCCTTCTTGTCTACCATCCGAGACATTCTAATGCTTTCGCCATCTCTGAGAAGCGGCCACCTTGAAGTGGATGGTGCCTGAAGTTTAATGGTGATGCCAATCTTTGGCGCCATGCTGCTGCAAGAGGAATCCCTAAATCGCATAGAGCGAGAAGAGAATGGATATTTCGATCATTCAAATTTTTTTAATCAAATCGTGGCCGCCGGATCTAGGGTCGGGTCCAACACTTACGTAATAACTTTATAATATAGGATACTTTTAAAACTAGTACTTTTCTGCTTTTTGCTATCATCAAAATCATTAGAAACAATTTACTAGCAAAAAGGCACGCCTGCAGGCTATAGAAAATAAAGGCATATGAAATTTGGGCAAAGTAGTATAAATTGAATTGTATTTGTTGTGCTTAATGTGATAGAAAGAAATGTTGGATCTAATGAATGGCGATCTACCGAATGACGACAGGGTTCAAAAATTTGGGTGCCGAGAATGAAATTGCTGGGATTGCTTGCTCCAAATTTGTGCTTACGCTTTTGTTTCTAAGGGTTTCAAGAGGATGTTTGAGAGCTTACGTGATGTTGAATAGAGATGAACATTTGTTCTAAGACCCAATACTAGTTGTTTGATGTGGCAAATATCCCTCCATGTATGATGGCTTGGAAAACCAACTTAGACCCAAATAGGGGCATAAGATTGTGCAGCAAATCTTCATCGGGGTTCTGATTGCTTGATATTCACAAAAGCTAATATTTGGCTTTGCATTCTTTGCAAGCTTGGGCTACGAAAGGAAGGATTGGTGAGGATCAACCTAAGTTGCCGTCGTTGTTGCCTTTATCGACAACTAAGCTCTACCAGATATCACTTTTAAATGTAGCCCGCGAATAATAAGGGCAATTTGAAGGCATTGTTGTGGTTAATGCGATAGAAAGAAATGTTGGATCTCCTCAATGGCAAATTTATCGCATTGTGTTTACACAATTCAATTCAACTCTGATGCAAAAGGAGATCAATTATTATGCAAAATCTTTGATTAACTTGATGCCAAGCATGTCAATTTATACATATTACCCTTTTTTTACGCATGAATATGATAAAAGAGTCAGCCGTCGCCATGTGCTCCTAATCACTCTGCTTGTTGTGGTATGTTTAACCTAGGATCTTAGCTGAAGTTATTTACGGTGCACATACAAGCCTTATTACTAACGGTTGCCCAAAATTGTTAGGCACCATTTTCTGATTCAGAAAATTGGGTTGACTCCAACGATAACGTGCATGATGTCACATGGAAATTACGTAATTCCATCTGCATATAAAAAAGGTAAATTAACTTAATCCAAAAAGCCCTTTAAATAATATTACCCTTCTTTGACTCCAACGTTTATGGGGATCAAGATGTTATTTTTGGCGAATAAATGTAGAGGTCAAGAATTAAAACAGGTCAGCAATCAAAGGTTTTGAGCCATCCGGATAATCTATATGATATCATGGTGCATAATCCACATCGTACCATTGTTTTAATTGCTGTAGGAGCTAGAGGGGGAACATATTTAAGTAAACTCCCCACGTGAATTCTTTGCCTGCAGCAGAACAGTGGCTCTGCATTTGTTTTCAACTCCTGACAGGCAAAGGGGGGATGGATTCTTCCAATTTCTGAAATGATCACAGATGGGTCAAGGAGCATTCAATCTCGACTTTTAAGGCGAAATGAATGGACGAAGAAGCGGCCAAGTCAAGTGGCCCCTGCAGATTGAGACTCTTCTCCCCTTTTCAGAGCTTCACCAAAGAAAAAGGGGGTGAAGAGGAATACAAAGACAAACGCACCGTAGTCTGCTCGTGGTCCAGGCGCCCTGTGGGGCCTCATCAGCGGCCAATAGACGAAAGCAGCATTTCTTCTACATCTCTGTCATGGTGCACTTACAAACAAGATCATAACTCTACAAAGTTAAAGATATATTGTTATAGACATAATGTAAATATTTAATATTAGGGGTGTTGTTATGGTGATGACCTTTGGCGCTGGAGGCGGCGGTGGCGGTGGCGGTGGATATATAGCTGGTGCTGTTACTCGTTCTTCAGCAGATTGATACCACCATTCGATCATCACAAAGCATATACCACCATTCGATCATCACTATGAACTGCATATACCGCAAAGCATCTGGATTTCCAAATATGCAAAAAAGGATCAGTTTCAAAATGCACAAAAGGTATCTTGTAGACATCAAAAGTAACAACAGAACTAGAAATGTAAAGCATTATCTACTTGCCCAGACTTACATAACTTTCCAAGCATTATACTGTACAGTGCAGGATCTGGAACCAGTCCACAATGATGAATCCAATTAAGAATACTAAGAAGTTCGTGAAAGCTACCATTTGCACTCAAGCCATCAAGCAGAAGTCCAAAAGTTGAAATTTTAGGAATACATCTAAGCATACTCATTGCCTAAATAAGCTGGTGAGCTTCATTTACATTTCCAACCTTCTATAATTCAGTAATTAGCAGAAACGACGGACGAGGGAACAAATCCCTCATGGAGGAGATTATGGAGCATACTATATGCTTGATCTACATTTCCAGATGGCGTTGCCTCGTCAGTGACATGGAGATGGGTGCTATGTCCTTGGCACTCGGACTTCATGATCCTATTTGATCGGAAAAGCATTGAGCTGCTAGCAGACTTGGTAAAAAACAGACAGAATTATGGTAAATGACCATGGTAAATGACGATTGTGTCTGTCATGCTCTTGCTGCGATAGCCACACACATTGCACCATGGAACTTGTTACAAAGCTTTAGAATGAGCCCTTATGTACAACTCTGTAATCCCTTGATCAAGTTTCAAATAATATTCCATTTTATGTATAGCTTTAGATCTAGATGAAATACGCACACCTGGGATCACAAGGTAGAGATTAAATCATAAAGTGCTGATGCTTAGCACACATAAATAAAACATTTTATCACGTACCTTATAAGAATAACTGTCCAGTAATTGCAAAGCAGACATACTTTTCCCCATGCTCTGAAGAATGGGAAGCTTGCAATGATATCATCAAGCTGCATGCAGCAGCCTTGTATGTTCATCTGATGCAAGAGAGTGGAGCCAAACAATAATTTCTTGCCTTTTTTTCTGAACCTCAAGCAGATAAGAATCTGAAGTCAAAGTAACTTGGCCTGAAGCACTTATAGAGAATTCTTGACTCGAAGAGCATACTGCACACTCGACTTGTAAGAAACTGTGGAAGACATGTTGCACCCTCAATATCATGCGAATCTAGCTTCTGTATGGCAAGAATCATTTTAACAGCTGTTCAAGATTTCTACAATAAGCCTTCGGAAAACTTCTATATGCATTCCTGGAGGTGCTTTTATGCATGTAGCAGAGTGCCTTCCTTTATGAGACCACTAAATACCTTGTTTCCACTAACAAAAACACGAAGATCGTTATGAGGAGTTGCGAATAGTGCACGAACAACATTGTTCATGGCATCAACATTTCCAGAGAAAAAGTCCAATGGAGAAGATAAACTGGGATTCTTTATCTGCAAACATTGCAAGAAAATTAGACAATTAAAAGAGAAGTCCTGCAGCACCTAGATGTCTTTATTAAAATGAAAAGTTCAAAATATCAAGATCTGATTCAAAAATCAGGGAAAGCAGTCAGGGGATTGGGGCCCTGTATTGAAAATGAGCTTACTTTAAGATCCTTTGAGTGCTCATAACGCCTTTAGGTGGACACGACTCCCAAATTCATTTCGCAATACATTGAAAACAAGATATTTTATATTTTCGATGCAAGTGTGGAGAAAGGGATGCAAGTCATGTCATGGTCCGTTCCAATTAAGGATATACAATATATATCCTTCAATTGCACGCAACTGGAAAGGCAGAAGATTTAATCCTTCAATTGCATGCAACTGAACAGACATAAGATTCACACCAATCTCTCATAAACCCAGCTCCTTAATGTCATGTCCATCTACTAAAAATCGGCTGGTACCAACTGTCACCACAGAAAACTCCAATGACGACTGCCAAATATGACTCTGTTGGACAAAGGAAATACATGTCCGAAAACATATTTGAAGGTTCCGGCCTTCCACCAGCATATACTTACAGAAGAAGAGAAACAAAATGAGAGGAAAGCGAGTTTTTACCAGAACGCAATGATCTCCTTAAAATGAGGAGTTGTTCCGTTCCTCTTCCATCTCCATTTTTTCCCCTATTATGTAATTTCGCTAGAATGGCAAGAAAGGTCGCGACCTATTCCATCTCCGTAGGCCATTTTCTCTGGGTTTTCTAATTTTCATATCCGTAGATTCATAAAATTAAAGATCCGATGGCTTGGAATATTGCCACATCATATTTTGATGATGTGGAATGGACACGTGGATAGGCTAGAATTAGAGAAAGGGTTGCACGCTTGGTTAGGCTGGCGTGCTAAAAATAAAAGTCAATTTATTAGTATTAAGATGATAACAACACTATTAGAGACTGAAATGAATGAATCAATTTTAAGCTTTGCGATATTTATGCAAGTTCTCAATACCAGTGCGGGGCACTTTTTTGGGCACTTTTTTACTTGCTAAAAAACACTTTAGATAGTAAATTGTAGCATGCCTTTATCCATTCTTAGATGATTACTACATGCACACAATATCACTTTCATAATAAGTGGTGCTATGCGCATTGATTCAGTTCTAGTTTAGTATCGCACTGCTGCTATTCTCCTAAATGGGCAGTGTACAGAGGAGGCGCAGCAATTATTCTAGATCAATGGCCTTCCAATCCTTGGAGTGACTATGTCTAGATAATTTTAGAAGTATAAATTTACCACTAGCATTAGCATTATCTTCTCTTATTCTGGTAGCCTTTTAATATTTGGTTATTGTATTTGGTGGTGGGGCCTAGTCCCCGGGTTTTAGATGGGTTGTTGCCCTTGCATGTGCCGCCTCATAACCTTGGGTTGGGTTCCCGGGACGAAAAAATTTTATCTTATCTTATCTTATCTTATCTTATCTTATCTTATTCTCTATCCTACTAGTTTCATTGAGTCGCTTTGTGCCCTATAGCATCTCATCCCGGTTCTTGAGAGAGAGGGAGAAAGGGGAAGGAGCTTTGGGTAAAAGCATGCTGATTGTACCACTTTTGAACCCTCAAAAGTACCTACACCGGGTACTTTTAAAACTCGGTACTTTTCTGCTTTTTCTTTCCATTAAAATCAATCGAAATTTTTTTGAATTGAGGGTCAATAACATGTCAATCTATAGTACTAGAGGATAACAATACTACTAATGACTAAAATAAATGAATTAACTTTCAAACTTATTGTTTATTGCAAGATTAAGAAAGTTCCCAGCACCCAGTCCGGGTACTTTTTCGGGTAGTTTTGTACTACCTAAATAGGTATTTTTAGATGGTACACCCTAGCATGCTTTTCACCCCTTTTGGTTTTACAAAACAAAATTCAATTGAGGCCATTCAAAGCTCCTAGCACCACTTAATCTCAACCTCCATTGCACCACTTAATCAACACCTTCCATCTCCACCACACCCTCCATTTTCACCATTTAATCTACACCTTCCATCTTAATCATACAAATTTAACCATTGCCCAAACAATTAAATATGTGGTCTCTCAACATTATGGTGTCACTATTGACAAGTTGCCTTCAACACAAGGTCTAATCTCCCCATGTTCCTCTTGCAACTGGTCTAACTTTCACCATAAATATTAAACCATTTATCACGATTACTTACCATTGCCCAAATCGTATACCATTATGGTGTCAACGTTGACAAGTTGCCTTCAACCCAAGGTCTAATCTCCCCTGCAACTACATTTGCAATTGGTCTAACTTTCACCATAAAATCTTAGACTATTACCTTATTACATTGCCCAAACAAATAAATATACTTGTTTTTATCACATTATGTTGACCATTCTAGACAACCTCTAACTTGAGACATACTTATTCTAAGACTAATGTGTTACCACTAGGCCGAAGCCAACAAATATAATTAAGTTATATTTTTGTCTACTGATAAATTCCATGAATCGACTAGATATGAGTGTTACTTTTTGATGTATAGGATACCTAGCATATTTGTAGAAGACGAGACATTTCTCTGCTTGTGTACGACCTTTATTTATTGAGCGTAGTGCTTGCTATGGAAATTGAAGAAACCATGATGACTCAACATGAACCTTGGGCTTGTGCCCCTTCTATTTTCTAAAGTCTGAATCACCCTAACACAATGTTATTGATGGAGAAGAAGACTACACAACATTAATAGAGATTACAATCTTTTTTCTTGATTGATCACCATGCTTTAAGGATGTAGAGATAGCCTCAAAAACCTTCTAGCACATGGTTAATGTGAGAGTAAATTAAAAAGGAACAACCTTAGCAGGCCAACCCTCATATCTCCCTGCATGCATCTTCTAAAGGATGTCACCAGGAGTTCATTTTACAAATATGGATCTAATTAACTACATAAATAATTGCTTCAAATAATCTCTTTCTAGCTCTGATTAGAAAATCTCTACAAGATATATGGAGCAACATTAAAATTTTGGCCTCTAAAGTAGCAGCCATGACCAAAAGTTTCAAGTCACGCATAATTTCTTCCAAAAAGCGAAAGAGAACTTCCATGGTTAGTGTCCGTTCATCAACTATTATAGTTGATATATTCCAAAAAGAGATACCATGACTCCTTCTCTTAAAAGCATTCCATCAATGAGGTATTTAAGATATGTAATTGGGGCCAGTGCAAACTTCAAACTTAATGCTAACATCCTCAACAATAGTTGCACCTATTTGTTCAACAACACGTCAAGATACTGATATTGCAACCATCCATCATAGTTGCCTACATGCAATTGCTTCTTTGGTATAACTAGTTTCTACATTGAGCAGGGGTATTTTTTTTATGTGTTAGAGCATAAGAAATCAAACCTTGGCTCAAATGTTACGTCTTTTCTAATTGGCTTACTTGTGTTATTGGTTCGGTAATTGGCATCTCTTAGTGCTTAGCTTTTGGTATCCTAAAATTTATGTTGGCAATGCCTCATCTTTGTAGAGTATAACACAGAAATTGATAACTTTGTGCTTTGCCTAGCAAGATTTTTGCCTATAAATCATATAAGCATAAGAGATATTAACTCATGATCTAGTGAAGAGCCAAGTCTTGGTCACTAATCTTCACTAGATATTAATTACACTATATCAAGCAATGGAAGTTAATACATGTGATAAGGTTTAAAACCCCCAAAGGTCAATAAACCATTAACATTTGAATCATAACTCAATTCCTCTTTATCGAGCATTGAAGACCATATTCGTAACACATGAAAAAATTCCTAAGACAAACGATTGCTACGCGTCTGATCTCCGCCCCGAATGCTCCTGTCTGCTTAATACCTTAGCCTCCATCATTCCGTGCGGTTAAGGATTGTAGTTTTTCTTACTAATCGAAGCCCTCGCTCTTCTCGTGATATATCCCACGGTGAATAATCAAGAAATACAACCTTTTGGAAATATCCCACAGGCATATCTTCAAAAATAAGCTTTGGAACCATTGAACCATATTTTCGATTTTATTCTTTCTTCTTGTAGTTTGGTTAGGCTAGGTTTTACCTCTCAATCATCATTCTCTGCAGGCACCTTCATGTTTGAGCATTGAACCTTTGGAATACTTGTACACCCCTTGTCAATTTAAACAAGAGGACCATGATTGTAACTTGTCCAGCTCACTGCCACTGCTTCTCATGAGCAGACAAAATGACTCAACTTTTCCAATCTCCTGCAAGTTAACTTTTCCATACTTCTGCAACTTATATATCCTGATCTACTGGTTGACTGCCTAGGTACATACACTGCCACTGCTTCTCATGTATGCATCACTTTGACTTATAAAGCTGAAATCTTATCACTCCTCCTTCAGCTTATAAGTCTGTAGATTGGACACATTCAACTCACCTCTAAAGTATGCATATTTGTTCTCTGGCAATGCCTTAGTGAAAATATCTGCAACCTGCCTGTTTGTTTCAACATACTTCATATATATTATCTTCTTATCAGCTAGATCTCGTATGAAATGCATACTCAACTCAATGTGTTTGGTCCTGTCATGATGCACAGGATTCTTCACAATTGCTATGCAGCTCTGACTATCTGTCCATATGTCAGTAGGCTCCATTTGTTCACAGTACAATTCATTTAACAATCTCCTTAACCAAACCACCTCTTTGGCAACTAGTGCGGTGGCCGTGATATTCTCGCTTCACTGAGCTCATGGCAACTGTAGCTTGTTTTTACATCTCCAAGAGATCACCCCTCCTCCAAGGAATATTGCATACCCCAAGTGGATCTCCCTTGTATGGTCCCCTCCCCAACTGCATCACTATAGCATTTCATAATTAGATTTTCTCGAATTGAAACAAATACCATGCTCTTGAGTGCCTTTGAGATATTTCAAAACTCGTTTGGCGACCTCCCAATGTTCTCTGGGTTGCATTATGATTTCTCCTACTCAAGATATTATTTGCATAAGCTATGTCAGTCGAAAGTGTTATTTGCCAAGTATAGTAAACACCCAATTAATGCCCTGTAAGGAATGTTTTCCATTTCTGCAGTGTCTTCTTCAGTTGAGTCTTGCACATAGGTTAATTTGTGACCAGGTGTCATTGGAATTTTTGTTGACTTTGCTTCTGATAGATTGAATCTCTTGAGCATATTCTGTACATGTTTCTCTTGATGCAGCCTTAGCCATTTTTGCTCTCTATTTCTGATTACCTCTATACCTAGGAATTTCTTTAGCTCACCTAGGTCTGACATTTGAAACCGAGACTTCAGAATATTCTTACATAAATTTAGAACTTTGATAGAGCTAGCTACCATAATGCAATCGTCCACATATAATGCAATTATGCAATATTCTTCCTCTTGCTTGAATCTATACAAGTTCCCATCATTCAGCAACTTTTCAAATCCCTGTTCTTGTAAGAATTGATTCATGCATAGGTACCATTCCCTTGGTGACTGTTTTAATCCATAAACAGCCCTATTTAATTTCCATATCATGTTTTTCCCTTGCTCAAAGCCAGGTGGTTGCCTCATAAAAGCCTCCTCCTCAAGTGATGCATTTAAAAAAGCTGTTTTGACATCCATATGATGCAATTCTAAATTCTGAGCATTTGCCATGGCCAATAAAATTCTGATGCTTGTGAGTTTTACTATGGGTGAGTAGGTTTCATCATAATCTCTCGCCCCTTTTTTTTGAGTGAATCCCCGAAGCTACTAATCTTGCCTTGAATTTCTTGCTGCCATCTGGATTGCTCTTAATTTTATAAAGCCATTTACTCCCTATGACATTCTGCACTCCATCAAACTTTACACATTCATATGTTTTGGTATCTTCAAATGATTTAAGCTCATCTCTCATAGCTGCCATCCATTTATCTTTGTCTGTACTCTCCAAAACCTCTTCAAAAGTTTGTGGTATAATTTCATCTTCCAGAATTGCCATTATTTGTTCATACTCTACTGCTCCAATACGCCTGCTTTTGCCTTGCTCAGTTCTGCCATAAGGTTTATCTTCTAATTTGGCTTCTTCAATCAATTTTTCTGCTTGTGTTTTCCTTTTTCTTCTAACCTTGGTTGGTTCATGCATTTCTTGTCTTGGCTCTTGTACTACCTCAGGGACTTGAGGTTCAGTCTCTGCTGCAGGGACTTGAGTCTCTTCTTCTATTACTTTCTCTGGTGTGTTCTGCTCATTTTGTTCATCATGACCAATCGGTTCAATCTCATCTGCATCATCTGTCTCATCTGTTTCAAACTTAGGCATTTGCTCAACAGCTTTAGATGCTAACCTTATCCCTTTCCTGTATCTATGTTTATACAAAACACCCTCATTGAATAGAACATCTCGACTGATTGTTATGGTCTTTGTTTCTGGATTATATACTCTATATCCCTTGGTTTCATTGTCATAACCCACTAGAAAACCAATCTCAGCTCTATTGTCCAATTTTTTCCTTAATTCTGAAGGAATATGAGTATATACCAAACAACCATAGACTTTATATTTCATGTAGTCTATTTTTCCTTTAGGGTTCCATATAATGTTTGGTATATTTTCATGAAGAGTGGAGGAAGGAAGTATATTCTGAATTTCTATGGCAGTTTGCAAAGCTTCCACCCAAAGGCTATTTGGTAGGCCACTTCCCTTCAACATGGACCTAATTGCATCCATAATTGTTCTGTTTTTCCTTTCTGACACCCCATTTTGTTGAGGAGTGTATCTGCATGTTAATTGTCTTTTAATGCCATGTGCAATGCAGTAAGTTCTGAATTTTATTGACAAATACTCTCCACCACGGTATGATCTAATGCATTTTAGCTTGTGGCCAGTTTCCCTTTCCATTTCTGCCACATATTGCTTAAATGCATTTAAGGCTTGTGATTTCTTTTCTAAGCAATATGCTTTACATTTTCGATTTGTAGTCAATGTGAAGGTTATAAAATACCTTTTGTTGCCTCTCCCTCTTGTGACGCTCCCGAATATATACGACCCTCGGGACGTATACATACGGGACTTTTCCCTCCCATGGCGATCATCTCACCATGAGCGGGGCCCTCCGCCTATTTCGGGCCATCTATGAAATGAGGCCCAAGAAGGACACTGAAGGGGGTCATTCGCCCACGCCTTCAATGGGACTCCTACGTCGGCGGAAGCATGAATACAAGGGTTAGCACACAAAGACGCTAATATACATAAATAACCACCACTTAAGGGTGGCACATCCATCCAAAATACCAACGGCATAGAATATGCATCTAATCCTAAGAAAACACCCAAACCCCGGTGTTCTACCCCGGCTCGGACTCCGTGGGGATCGACCGAATTTGGGCCTCAAGAGATCAGAGACCGAAGTCTTGGCATGGCGTTGGTGGCGGGCGAGAACATTGGCTAGGGTTGTCCACTCCATCCCCCCCTCGTGCACACTTTGCGGATGGGTCAATTCATGCTATGGCTTCGCTATAGCCTTCCGGGAGACAGCAGACTCAGGGCATCACCCTCTCGAGCCTACTCCGGGTTCATGACGCTGGTCCGATGAGGCGTGCTCTGGGAAGGCCCCCTTCCGTAATCACAGGTGGTTCCATGGGTGAGCTTAGAGAATACGTGCGCGATCAGCACCCCCGTGATCCGTGCAAGCTTACTCACCCTAAATCTACTCAAAGTGCAAGGTGCTCCATACGGATCACACCTCTACACCTGTGGGAGGGTCGGACCCATACCCGCCCCCACGTGACCGGCCATCAGGCCTAGCCCACTGTAGGGAGTCTCAGGAGCCTTGTATGCTCGTGCAAGACCCCACCCCTCATGTCACTTGTGTGTTCCTTTGTCCGGGTGCTAAGCCAGACCATAGCATCTAGGACCCCGGTGGGTTCTTGTGCACAGCCGCAACTAATGGGACTTTACAGGCGCATTATCTAGGAGCATACTCATCAGACACGGTTCGAGGCCTCTACCCCCGTAATCCCCCCGTTTCGTGAGTCGATCAAACAAAGAATTAACAATCCATCCTTTCAGAGTAAGAACCAAAATTGAATATAAAGAGAACTTGTTTGTACAATCAAGGGTTAGTCTCTATGAGTGAATTACAAAGAGAACAGAGAAAGACGGACACGACCAAGTGTTAACTAGAATTCACATAGCCACCCACCTGAACTCGGGCCGGACTCATTCCCATGGGGCCTCCATCTCCTCGGCGGTTGAAGATTCACCGCGGGCTTCACACGTGGACGACGGTATGGTGGTTCTCTCTGCAGTGATTGATGGCGCCTCCCCGGCCTTCCTTGGTCGATCTTCGTGAGTCAATCCTGTGATAGGGGTCAAGTTGGCATCCAAACTTGGCAACCCCCATGTCGCCTAATCGATTGGGGCAAAGGTGGGCCTTCCCAATTGGTAATTATCCTAATTTCCTAGGTTATAGGTTATTATTATTAATGTGTTAAATTAGCATAGCTAATTTAATCCTTTGTAAGGTAACTCCCCCATGGTAGCGCACCTTTAGGGAGTGACGTGCTTGTATTTGTAACGTGTCCCGTCATTGTAGACCGTATAAATACGTGGAACGCCACACCTCTTACATTCAATGGGCCACACAAGTCCGAAAGTGCACTAATTCCAATGTTTGCCGAAGTTTTAGATTGTCTTTTGGCAAATGGCAGCCTATGGAATTTTCCTAGAGCACATCCTTCACAAATATGATTGTCTTTGCTGTCACAATAATCAATGAGACCTTGTTTGTGCAGACTTTCTAATTTCTTGTAATTTGTATGTGCTAGTCTGTTATGCCATAATTCTGCACCAACTTCAGAAATTGCATTTACACCACAATGCACAAGATTACTTAGCTCAAACAAGTTGCCAACTCTTTTAGCATAAAACTTCAATTCATCCTTGAGAATAACATTACATTGTTCAGCCTCAAATGTCACTTTATATCCCAAATCACATAACTGACTTACTGAAATCAAGTTTTTGATTATTGCTGGAACACACAATACATCTTCAATATTTACAATATTTCCATTTAAGTCTTTTAACTGCAAAAGTCCACTTCCTTGAATCTCTTGCAAAGCCCCATTTCCAACTTGAATTTTTCTTGATTTTCCAAAGGGAGAATTTCTTCAAGATATCAAGATCCTTGACTACTCGATCTTTCGGCTCTTAATCAACTATCAAATGATCAAAGACTATTAGCACATGAATTTTCACCGATAACCGCAAAATCACTTAATACCTCATCTTCATCTTGTGTTTCAGTCTTGGCTTTAGCCTCTTGTTCTTCTTGTGCAATGTATGCCTTTTCATAGCCTCCACCCCTCCCTCTGCCTGATCTTCCTCTGCTGGAGTCACCCCTTCCTCTCAAAGATTTACCATAATTTTTGGTGTGGGGCACTTTGAGGTCGCATGTCCTCTTCCCCCACAATTGTAGCAGTTAAACTCCTTCTTTAATTTAGGGCATTCACTTTTATAGTGCCCTGCCTCATGACAATGATAGCAAATTATTTTTCCTTTCCTTTTCATTACTAATATTTCAGGTGTTTCTTCATCTTGGCTTTGCCTCAAAACTTTCTTTTGCTCCCATTCAGTTCTAAGCATGACTTCTGCCTCCTCCCTACTTTTGCTTGTATTTCTAATGAACAATGCCAATGTTTCATTTTCTCCTATTGCTCTTGAAATTTGTAACACCTGACTTCTCTCAGATATCACAACCCCAGCCCCTTCTAGGTCTGCTATCAAGTTATCAAACTTATTGAAAAACTCGGATACATCTTCATCCTCTCTAAGCTTTAGATTCCTTAGTTCATTTTCCAGTAAATCTATTTGAGAGGATGTTTTCTCCTCATAGTGCTTAAGGAGAAATTTCCACATCTCCCTAGGACTGAGAGACCTTAATTTCAAACGTATAGCAGGACTTACCTTACAAGTTATGATTCCTTGTGCTTCCTTGACTTTAGCCTGCAATGACTTGCCTCCCATCAGGTTGGTGGTACCTCCTCGGGACGCCCAAAGACTAGTACTGAGCCTGCACTGGGCAGCCCGTAACTCGCACCAAAGAGCTCCGGTGCTTCCCCAAGCAGATTGACCACTGGCCGCTCCAAAGAATCGACCACAGAGAGGTGTTATAGTTAGCACTTTCAGCGCCACTGAACTATTAGGATCAACTACCTCCCAGAGCTCCTCCACATCCAAAACATGCATTATAGCATCCTTCCATATTTGGAATCCTGGGCCACCTTTGTATACATCTATGGTGTTAAGCAAACTTGCTCCAAATCTGCTAGACATGATTGAGTTGGCTCTGATACCAATGTAGAGTATAACACAGAAATTGATAACTTTGTGCTTTGCCTAGCAAGATTTTTGCCTATAAATCATATAAGCATAAGAGATACAACTCATGATCTAGTGAAGAGCCAAGTCTTGGTCACTAATCTTCACTAGATATTAATCACACTATATCAAGCAATGGAAGTTAATACATGTGATAAGGTTTAAAACCCCCAAAGGTCAATAAACCATTAACATTTGAATCATAACTCAATTCCTCTTTATCGAGCATTGAAGACCATATTCGTAACACATGAAAAAATTCCTGAGACAAACGATTGCTACGTCTGATCTCCGCCCCGAATGCTCCTGTCTGCTTAATACCTTAGCCTCCATCATTCCGGCGGTTAAGGATTGTAGTTTTTCTTACTAATCTGAGCTCTGCTTTTCTCGTGATATATCCCACAGGAATAACTGAAGAAATACAACCTTTTGGAAATATCCCACAGGCATATCTTCAAAAATAAGCTTTGGAACCATTGAACCATATTTTCGATTTTATTCTTTCTTCTTGTAGTTTGGTTAGGCTAGGTTTTACCTCTCAATCATCATTCTCTGCAGGCACCTTCATGTTTGAGCATTGAACCTTTGGAATACTTGTACACCCCTTGTCAATTTAAACAAGAGGACCATGATTGTAACTTGTCCAGCTCACTGCCACTGCTTCTCATGAGCAGACAAAATGACTCAACTTTTCCAATCTCCTGCAAGTTAACTTTTCCATACTTCTGCAACTTATATATCCTGATCTACTGGTTGACTGCCTAGGTACATACACTGCCACTGCTTCTCATGTATGCATCACTTTGACTTATAAAGCTGAAATCTTATCAATCTTATAGTAAATTCCATTTCTTGCATTTGAACATAACAAAAGGGAAGGTAAATTCCATTGCTTGCATTTGAACATAATAGCAAAAAGAATCTTCACGAGAATGTTGGAGAATCTAATAGAGTCGAGAGAATAAATGATTACTAAGGAAATTTTGGTGGAATATTAGACAACACACCTTCTTTGCCTTGACACGGTCCAACAAAATCTTCATGGAATCTAAGTTTAATATCTAGAAATCAAAGTAATATTAAGAAATTTGGAAGAAACTTTATAATCTTCATTGTAGCAGCTAAGGTTTTGGATGGGCATGTTATGAGCAGGGAGGAGTTGAGGATGGAAAAGCTTGAGGAAATGTTGGTGGAGGGGAGATGGAGGGATTTTGGATTATTTGGCGATGTAGAGGGTAGATAATGCTTTGGATTTAGAATTGAGAGGGAAAATATATTGCCAAAAGCAAGGCCAGTAACTGGATGGAGTAGCCTAAGAAATGGGAAGGGGAATAGGCGAGAGAGGAGTGAATGTTTTTTTGGCGTAGAAGAAAAACGGTATTATAGCTTAGAAGAATACCGCATTGGAAAAACCACCATGGCATTCTTTATTCTTATTGGAGGTTCTTGCGTTATGCTTCTTCACATGTTGGGTGGGACTCGTAAGAGTTCCTTATCATCATACTCTTTATAGAATCTCAATGAATATAAATCTAACAAAAGGTTTACTAATGCAATATACACCTGGTCTCATCTGGTCCTTAAATAATAAGGGACTTGTATATGATATAGCTATTAAATATCAAGAGATAAATCACAAAGGCCTTGTAGACCTTACCACATTCAAGGGTACATGTGCCCATGTAAATCGGGCAACAAAATAGGGTTGTCCATGATATAGCATCACTTAACATACATTATATTGCAAAACATTTGTGATTGAGCAGATCACTTTTTGCGGTTGCACTAATCGACATCTTATCTTTGAGTGCATGCCTTGATTTGACATTGGCGCCCTCATCATCTTTATTCATACAACTACATCCCTAAATAAATTGGTCACATATTTATTATCGAAAGCATGCTTCCACTGTAACTTTATTTGACATCATGCCCTCAAGTTGCATGCTATAGAATAGATCGAGGCCTTCAATCTTGAATTCATGTTGAATGTATGTTATGATTCGAGATGCTTAATTGTTTTGTTGACTTTATCATATTCAACCTCACCTTTAAATAGACTTGAAGGTTAACTTCCAATATGATGGTCAGCACATCCGACCGATGATCTTTGGGAGGTTTAAGCTTAAATTCCATACAAGGTGCACAATGTTTTTGAATATAATTTAAAGTGGAATGTTGGGTTGGTTATGAGCAAGTGTGGAAGATTGTTTTATGACATCTTTAGCAGCCATCGAAGACAAGCTTCTTGCATTTTGGCCGTGATTTGGGTGTTTTGCTTCTCCATCGGTAGTTTCTTGGCTCAATGACCTTTCGATGTCCGTGTGGATCCGCCAACGTGAAGTTGCCCGCGTGATCCGTCCCCTTCTTCCTAGCTATGGCTGCACTTCGTTTCTATTATGCCCTCGAACGTGGATGGACATATTTTGCAGCTCTTCGGGCTTATTGCGCATTATTAACAAGTTTAAAACAACCACGAGCATTGGGCGGAGAAAGGCGAAAAAAGCCAAAGAAAAAGATTTCGATTCTTGAAGCTTATTGCGGGAGGAAATAATTTTGAGATCGCCTTCCATGATTGTCAAGCAATTAATTTGTGGAAAAAAAATTCAGCCCCCGTGTCCAAGTTCTCAAACCCCCCGGTGTATGAAACTCGTGGAATGGTTCCAGAAGCCCTCTACCCCGCAAAGAAATGTTTGTAATTCTTCCTTCCTCGTCACAAGCCACACCAACGGTTGTTGCCCCATTAAGGATCAATGCCTTGAACCCAAGATTCAAGCACCAATCCATTAGGATCAAGAACAGACTTCATATCCAGCAAGATTTCAATTTCAGTCCATTGGGCTGCAAGGGCAGAGATAGATTAGAAAAGGATGAGGAAGAATAATAACGTGGAAGAGGATTTTGTGCTAAGATCGAAAAAAGCTTCGGGAATCCGCCATAGCGAGAGAGAGCTGTGTTCAGCCAGATTTCGCTAAAATCCTCCATTACCTAGGAGCCTTCTTCATTGTCGTTCCATAGCCGAATACCGCCTGTTTCTACCCATACGCTTTTTACGGGCCTTTGTTTCTTTATGCAGTAAAACACAAAGTCCAGTGTTTTATTTTCCCTCGCCGGGTTTATTTGCCAGGAGGCCTGCTTCACGGATTCCGTCAATCTACGTCGCCCTATTATTGTGCTATGTATTATAAACGAGGTGCGCCCCGGACTACCCTTGGTCATCGGATTCGTTTCATCCTATGGCCTGCATCAGTATGGTAGGGCTCGGGCGCCTCTCGTTTCGATTATAGTCGATTGGTAGCCCTATGACTTTGAAATATGAAACATAGGTTCGCCTAAAGTTTTGAAATACGAAGTAGAGAGACTCATCCGTATATGATTTTAGAATATGAAATACAGAGACTCGAACCTTTATCAAAATAATTTAATATCCTATTAAGAATGCTTTAACCAATGCAATCAACGAGATAACATGTTTACTTTTTGTTATTGACTCTCTCTTTCTTTTGTTCAGTATTCAGTATATTAATCATGCCATTTTGGAGGACCCTCAGGTCCATATGGCAAAAGATTTACATTTGTTGTTTTTAGGCAACAACATGGTCTATAGGCAAAGGTTCCAATATGTAATTAAATATGCGGGAGAGTTTTCAAGCAATGACATGTGTTCATACAATCAGATAACATCCATCCTTTCCTTAAAAATGGATTTCAAATATGCCCCTAATCTATTTGGATGTATCTTGAACAAGTCCGCAAGATTATCAGCCTCGATATCAAAAGCATCTCGAACATGTTCATCGATGGACAAGAAAGGAAGGCGTACCTCATCTTCAATCTGCGGTTTCCAGCAAACAGGGCACAACCGATCTTTACGTTCTAAGCCTTGCCATCTACCGGTTTCAATGGCAAGGTGATGGGAAGAAAGTCGCACTCGAAATGGTTTTCCTTAAGCCCAATCTTAGATCCGACCTCGGATATGGATGTTCTGATGGGTGGCAAGATTATTAATTTCCTTCTTATAGAAGGATGCTTTTACACTTTTTTTCATATATAGTAATAACACATTTAATTGTTTTAGGATATGGTCTATGGTCTAAAGAAATGGTGATTTATGCATCCATATCAAATCCTCCCCGAACTCCCCTGTTGTTATGATAAGAATGCTTTAACCAATGCAATCAGTGAGATAACATGTTTACTTTTTATTATTGACTCTCTCTTTCTTTTGTTATATATAGTAATAAGGGTCAATTCCCACCTGGCGATTAGGTTATGTTAAATGTGGCAAATAACGGAAACTTGCTTTCACACTAGCACTTAAGTTACTATCAGTTTAGTTAGGATTTGGTTAAATTTTAAGTATGGTTAACTTAACAAGGTCATTTTCATACTGACAATAGTTAAGTTAAGTTTAGTTAAAACTTTAACTAGTCCCCTTATTTTAAACTAGAAGTTAAGTGACCTAGGAGAGGTACACTTAACTCAGTTAAGCACTAACTTAACATAATTATTAAGTGAGAAAGGGTAACAATATAGTTAGGTTATTTATGTTTTATATGAAAATGCACATTTCTTGTTGCCTCTTTCAATATCTAGGAATATGCATTTTCATAATATTCTGTGTATAGTTATATTTCATTTTATAGCCTTTTCAATAATTGTTTTCGGGTTTTCACGGTGGAAGGACGGGCATCTCATTTCTAACAAATTGGTTGCAAAGTCTAGCACTACATTTGTGTTAACTTTATGTGCGTACTACTTTCTAATTAGTGTGCATCATCAGTAGTTGGCATTTTTTTATCCAACAAAACTCTCTTTAACTTAAACATAAATTCTTAACTGATACTGTGAAATAAGTATAGTTAACACTAACCTAACTTAGCACTTTAACTAGTAATGTGAATCATCAACACAAGATTTAATTCAATTTTTTATTTCTAACTTAATGAACATGATGGGAATGCAAATTTCCATGCTTTGTTAAGTTAGTTCTAAGTTAACCACGTTAATGGAAAATGAGAAATTTTTCTAGTTAGGTTAAGAGATAACAAAGTAGTTAAGCTAACTTAACTTAATGGCGAGTGGGAAATGGCCCTAACATATTTAATTGTTTTAGGGATATGGTCTATGGCCTAAGGAAATGGTGATTTATGCATCCATATCAAATCCTCCCGAACTCCCCCGTTGTTATGCTACATATTCAAATGAGAGGCGCAAGAGGCTCCAACATATTGTCCGGGCCGTAGATTGGATGGATTCAATGACCAAAGTAGTCTAGAGTGCACCTCGTTTAATATGTGTAGCACAATAACACCGGACCCTTATATTTATGATGGAATATTGCAGCTTGGTGGATTAGGAATTATGAAATTAGAGAAGCAAGACCTGGATTTAGCTACCAAATGTATTTAAAGGGCTATTCATAGCATGATCAAACATCCTATTTCTGTCATGTTCTCACCCTGTATAGATAAATGTCATTTGTGTCCCATAGGATTTACTTGAGCATATATATAGCTACGATGACCACCATATGGATCAAGCAGCATTTTTGAGTCCTCTATTATTAACAATAAGATTAATTGGACTCGCGTAATCATGCCAATAACTGAACTATGAAAGATCTTAATTACATAAAAAATTTCTATAAGAGTTTCATAGATTTAGTTGTCTTTGATGATGGGAATGCTTTTCAACTATTATGTAATGGTATTATCTAGGTCCCCCAATATACTGTTTGGTCTAACAATGATATTTTTTGGCATCATTATATATTCTTCATGGAATAATTTAAGGGCTAAACTTCGCTCGTTGGTGATTTTTTAGCACATTTTTGAAAAATATTGGCTAAAAGTAAATGGAAAAATTTGAGAAAAAACTAATAATTTTAGCTTAACCTTTTTCACAACCTTTGACCTCTTTATTCAATGCTAGAAAGTAAGAGAGAGAAAACTTGTAAAGTTCAAATAAATCATAGAAAAGTTTGGAATGAATTTAGGGCTAGTTTAACTAAAGTAAGTAATTTATCTTCTAGTAATGGAATAATTTGAGGGCTAGACAAAGCTAGTTGACATTTTTTAAGCATATTTTCACAAAGAAAATGACCAAGTAAATGGAAATAATTGGAAAAAAGTATGCTAATCTTAGTTTAATATTTTTCTTTTCCAAACCACAGAAACTTTTGCTTTCGCTTGAATGTAAAATTCTTGAAGGATGCAAACTCCGAAGAAGCTACCATAGGCATTTGGAATTGTTGTCTTTAACTCACGTTGGGGGGTGGCCGACATAGTGGACGATTCGCAAGGGCCTTCCAAGGACAAAGAAGGGCTTTGATGCCTTGATGGCCGTGGTAAATAAGTTATCTAGATTGACACATTTCTTGTAATGCCACACCATTGCATTACGCCTTTGGATACAACCTTGTTGTTTACCAAAGGGTTTTTAGATTGCATGGAATACCTAGGGCCATCGTCTCCAATAGAGATCCAAAGTCATTAGCGCCTTTTAGGAAGACTTCTTCAACAACACCTAATTCCCGCACCAAGTTGTGGATGAGTTATGTTTATCATCCCAGATAGATGGGCAAACAAAGCCACCAACACTCTTTAGAGGACATGTTGAAAAACTATGTTTGGAACAAGCAATCCAAATGGGTCGATTACATCCATCTAGTCGAAGTTTTTATATAATAGTACGAAGCAAGAATCATTTAAAGATATCTCCCTTCATGATTAATTACGGTATCAATGCTTGACCCGCATAATGTGGCACAATCCAATTGTCCAAGGTGGAAGTTTCTCAACAACTTCTATCGGATATGTAGCGCTTTGTAGTAGAAGTGCGAGAATATTTTTAGCAAAGAAGGGCACGTTTAAGAGTCTAGCAAATAGACATAAAACTCCCCGAGAGTTTGTTATGGAAGATAAAATCGCTCAAGATAAAGGTGAAGTAAGCGACGCTTCACATTAGCAATTGAGCCAAAACTTGCTCCAAGATGGCGGGGCCTTTTAATATTGTCGTTTAATAGGGAGACAGTCATATAAGCTTGACTTTCCCGGGTCATCTAAAAGTTCATCAGGTACTCGGAGATAAATATGCATATTTTAAGCCACACCACCATACAAGCCTACCTTAGTAGCTTTGTATACCTAGTGTGGAGAAGGGAGCATGGATAAGTCATTGTATGGAACCATTTCCACATGGCTTCATCCTATTGGCGACCCACCACATGGGCACACCCTATTGGAGCTACATGGGCAGATCCTATTGGAGCCACATGGCGTGACATGGCAACCCTAACCTATTAATGGCCAAACCCTAACCCCAGGCCATTTTCCGGCTCCAATAGTCTTGAAACCCTATTCACGCTCGAAACTCCATTTCAAGAATCACCCGCTACAGCATAGCATAGTGCAGCAGCCCCAGGAGCACATGTGCATCAGAATGAATGGGAGCTACGCCAAACCATTGCAACGCGATGGAGACGCCAGGAGCAGGTGGAAGTTCCTCTAGAACAGGTATTGGAGTAGTTTCCTTGATAGATCATCTGGAAGAGATTCCAAATGAGTTAGCATCTCGTATCTCTAGTAAAGCCATTCTAGAACCCTCAGTTGGATCTCGAACCCTAAACAATGAACCCTAATTTTAAGTTAGATGCATGTGATTAGGATTGGTTATTCTTATCATTTATCATGTTATATGGATATACGATGTTGATTGATCATGTTTGCACCTCTTATATTGGAAAGGCGGGTAGAGATCTAGTACCCTTGTGTAGATGATGCTTATAGTTTAGACCCTTTAGTTTCTATTATACGGGCATGTGCATAGAGTCCACTAGGCTATGGAGGTTATGGATTGACTAAGCACCACACAAAGGCAGTGGCAAGTTAGAGGGAGGTAGCTATTGAGCGTAATCCATCGGGACCGCCACTTCGAGAGGGCCGGGTATGGGTCCGACACTTCTCGGATCAATGGTGTCGCCCGACTCTCAAGAGTTGCGTGGTGTTGACCTAACTCTTGTTTTGGCGAGTTCTGTGGGGAAGGACGTGTGTCGCCACAATCCTCTAGTCTCCTATTGAGCCCATCGCACTTTGGGAAGGGGAGAAGCAACCCTTCCTACCTCATCGGACGGGGGAGATGCAACCCAAGTAGTCTCCTTGGGTGGTACCACAAGATTATATATCCCCGCAGGGTTACGGTCATGGCATAGCCTCGATTTAGCCCAGCCGTAGTAGTATACATAGGAGGGGCAAATGGAGCGGTCAACCCTAGCCATTGTCTATTGCCACCCCAAGTCATGTCGTACATTTAGTACTTGTACGGGTATTATAACGCACTTAATGTATTAATACCGTATGCATACCTCTCATTTAAAAAGTACTTTAAATACGTTTTTTGGAATTATAAAATACTTATTAAATATGTAAAGTACGTACTTTACGTACAATACGTTAAGTACTTCCTGTAATTTTTTAGAACTATTATTTTTTGTATCAAGCAGCTTGAAATAGTTGCAATAACAACTAGTATGAAGAACAAGTTTTAAATAATGAACCAAAATATATTACTCTAGAAAATTAAGTATTTCTCAAAGATTTCAATCCAAAATATATTTATTTAGGAGTGATATATTCTAGTTTGCAATCTACACCCATAGACAAATAAATTTAAGTAACTGTTGCTCATTTGTTGCATCCGGAGCTATTAAGCCAACGACCTCTCAGATTTCTTTCATGGCATGAATGCAAACTACCAAGTATTAAGGAGAAGATGTTCCTCCCCGCCATGACGTAACAAGGAGAAAGGTGGGTCTCAGATCTCCATCTCCATTCCGATTTCGGCTATGATAAGAAGAAAGAGGGGAAAATGAGGAGGTTTTAGGTTTTTATTTGCAAGAAGATTGTTTTTTTTTTTTTTTAACTACAATTCCATAATTTCCCTAATGTCTGAAGTCTCCTAATGTGTTTTTTACTCCTACTCTAATATATAATAATGTATCTTTCCTAACGTATAATTTTACCAATTGTATTGATCTAATGTCATTTGGACGTTTTTCTTTTAAAAGCACGATCATACCCATCGTGATATATTAATACATTAAGTACCAGATTAATAAAACAAGAGCTCGATTTGACCCGGTCAACTTATAGGTATACTACGATAGTAATCGCGGAGGAAGGTACGGACGTATGTAAACTTAAAATACGGGTATCGTAAACAACACCGCTTTGGCCCGCTTCTATCTTGAGACCCAATTTATCGCCTACTCTCCCCACGAGTCCGAGCCCGTGTAAGAGTTCGTCGATGGATAATATATTGATGCATATGGATGCACTACAATGTGTTAGGTGTTTTTCACGAAAGTATAAAGGCCAATAAAAGTGACACTATGTGTATTCTCAAAGGCCCTCCAAATGTCACATGGTTGACGCTAAAAGTGCTATACTTTGATGTCGCATGGGCGTCAACTTTTGCGTCAAGTATTGCGTCACGGGTACATAACGCAAAAATGACATAATGACTAAATTTGTGGCAATTGCATATCATGTTTATGTCGAGCTTATATCCAAGTTATTCAATAATTGCGTCATGTTTCTATCATATTAGTCTCCACACAATAATTACCTTTGTGGCAATTGTATGGCATCTTTGTGTCGAGCTTTAATCCATGTGATCCACTAATTGCGTCATATTTACTATCACATTAGTCTCGACACAATGACTACATTTGTGGCAATTGCATAGCAAGTTTTTTGTTTAACTTATATCCAAGTTCTTCAATATTTGTATCATATTTTCTATCATATTAGTCTCGGCTATGCAACTAAATTATTACACCATATTAGCATCCTTATTTTGCATAGGTTGACAGCCTTTGCGTCATATTTGTGACTCTCTTATAACATGTTTTATATATTTTTGTTATGCAATTTATAATATGCTTAATGTATTTTTACAACATGATTGTGACCTTTAGTTATATTGTTATAAGAAACTAGTTTCCTTTTTGTGGTATTTGAATGACAAAATTGTGTCAGTTTTAAGTTATTTTGTGACATCTACAAGTCAATTTTATGAGCACATATGACACCATTGTGAAATTTGTGTCTAAATCACAAACCATCTTTGTGGCAATTCTACATTCAATTTTTGTCACTTTTTATGTTCATGTTGATGGTTTTTATTTTGGACAAATCTATATTTTAGATTCTTCTTTTACTCATGTATGCAAAATTGCTTTCATTTAAGTCTATGTTGCATCATCGAAATCGAAAAAGAAAAGTGAAAAAGAGGTTAATTGCACCAAGATCGAGCACATGCTTGCAAAGGATAAATTTACTTGACAAAATAAAAAACATTACTTTAAATTCAAATGGAAGATCACTGTGCATTTAGTACTTTGACATAAAGAAGTTATATGTGAAAATAAATCCAAAGGTACAAGTTTCGATCACTTTCTATTGTGCATTTTTTTTTTTCATTCCACGTTATCTTCCTCAAGAGGCTTATTTAACCTTTATCATTGGCCTCATTATGTTCTTCGTCTTCACTAACCTACTCAAAAAAAAAAGTAACAAGAACTTGGTCAATTTTCAAGTTGAGGTTATTTTGCCATGTAAAATGAACTAAAGTTGAATAAGAACATTACTTAAATCATTGTTATCTTAATTGAACTCTAAACATCAATATCCCTTCAATCAATAATCATAGGACTGGGTATCTGTTCAGATATAGCAAGAGAACAAATAGGCATTGCCTTTCTTTATAAATTGCTTTGCCAACCAATACAAGCTTCTCCAAGATTTCACACACCATTAGCAGTTTAGGTAGTAAATCGATCAATATATAGTCGCCTATAGTCAGCCTAACCCTCAGATCCGGAGCACACCATTAGCGGCCGCTACCTTGAAATTTTAGGTAGTAAACTGATCAATATATAGCTGCCTATAGTCAGCCCAAACCTCAGATAATGAGTTCATAAGGGCAATTCTAGTTCACTACATAGTCACAACAGAACCTCAACTGAAAACTTATGGATCCCACATTTTTAATTCCAAAGACAGGTTTCTACCTAATACTCTACCTCATAGTGGTTTGCAAAGTGCCCCTGTTATGTTGCTTCATCGGGAGTCATATCTTTAAGTCGCGCTTATCTACTCTGTCACCTCCATTGATTATAGCCTAGAACAAAGGTGCAATTGCTTGCTTAAATCCTTTTCTACCTAATACTTAATGGAGTCACAATTGCATTGAATCAGAATATGCAAAGCTCCAACAGATCATCATTCTGATTATAATGCATGTTGGATGTCTATGGTTATATAACGCAGACACTCGGGGAGAATTATAGGCGTACTTAGGATCCACAAACCAAGAACAAGAAAGGCTAATAAAATCACTTACCTCCTCGAAATCTAGATAAATTGGTTGTTAATGCCGCTTCAAATTTCCTTTATCCTCTTGTTTTATCTTTTTCTTGAACACAATACTGTGGCTGGATTTCTTCACGTAATCACTAGCTTTATCTTCGCATCATAAATGATATCATAAACAATTGTGAGAATTGAGAAGGTTTTAATTACTAAGTTTGAAATAGCACAAATTGATCATGATTAAAAATTTTGTAATACACAAACTAGAAAATGCAGCTCACTGTAAAGATTAAACAAGCCACCGTGCGTGATTCGCTTTCATAAATGGTCCATAACTTGGAAAAACATGAAGTTGAACTGAATACAATATTACAACATACCTTGAACTTGGAAATTTTTTTTGAATATTCATTTGCTACTCAATCAAAGATCAATTGAGCTAGAAGCAAAGTAAAACATTGACCTCTTCTATGGCTTGAAACAATTCTCACCGCTAAGAAAGCTCTTGCATTACTTGGGAATACCAAAACTCCCAATCGGATCCAAGAAATCCGGACGTTGATGCAGGGCTTTGTTCCCACACAATCAAAGGTATGCTTGCTTATGGTGTGATTTATTAGTGGCATTTGGAAGTCATAAAGAAATTTCTTTTGATTCCCGTGATTCTACGGATGGATTTAGAATTTGATCATCCATTCACCGTTGCACTAAAGAAGCTAGGTTCGACACCTAAAGATATCAAGAAGATCATCGTCTTTCTGATATTAGACATTGATATTCTAGCTTGAAATTCCCCTTCATTTGAAGTTTACTTATCCTGTTCATCTTTAGGATGTTCGATTCAGGTTTATTTACAAGATTTATAATAATCTAGTAGAGTTGGGAAACTTAAGGTCCGGCGGAAGTGGAGATCAAGATTTTGACACATCACTTTTTTTACCTTTGTGCACGCTAATTGTGCGGGTTATAGGATGAGGGGGATCATTGTTTGCGGTTGTGAGGCCAATACTAGATCAGTGAGGCCAATAATGCAGAACAAAGTCGACGATTGAGAGCTTATGCCGACACAAAAAGAAGTTGCAGAGCAAAGTCGACGCTTTGAGAGCTTATGCCGACACAAAAAGAAGGTCAAATCTGAGCTATGGCGGAAAAAAAGAGCCAAAAAGAAACAAAAACTTGGAGCCTTACCATTATCGTCTATCCGAATCAAGCAGCCATCGGAAGTTTTTGGTGGAGAAATATCATATCGGGTGCTTATGAATTTGTGGATTTTCAAGAGAAAATAAAGCCGGACGAAAATGTATTCAAACCGCCAAGCTTCACACCTAATCTTTCATTTCAGCCCTCCGCTTTTTTTTCCGCAAACTCCATGCATTTTGCAAGCACCATATCCGAGTCTTTCCACTTAACGTAACAAGAAGCACAAAGATAAAGAAAAACGAGAAGAAACTTCCCGGGCTCTACCCAGCATTCCTAACAAAAACAACCTCCATAGCCACCGTGATGAAGCACAAAGCTCCCAAGGATCTGCAGACTCCGCCTAACGCCTAGCCTAGATCCGCGTAAGGAAGGAAGCGGACCCTCTCACTGCACAGCCCGCCTAGGTATGGAAGCGCAAAAAACGAGGTTGAAGCGGCAAAAATTCGAGGGGGAAATCAAAACTGGACCGTTAATCTCAAAGAAATAATTTTGCGGCGAATAGGATCTAGGACTTGAATCACAATCTCAACCGTTCATCTTGACCGTTGGATGTAATGCAATTATATAGTGCCTATTTTTTTAAATTTCACACCAGACAAAGTCATATCGTTTTTTGCTTTGAATCGTACATTATAAATATCTAGCGCCAAACCTATCCATTTTTGAAAGATAAGGCTTTTTTTTGGAAGGGCTTTGTTAGCTATTTGCCAAGGTTTAATTTTAGGAAACGCAAAGCTTTTTGCGATACGATCCGCAAGAAGCCCCCTTTCGAAAATTTCTACAATAAAATTGCGCAAGAACAAAAGCTGGTGGCATGTTCGAGCCTAAGGGGAATGCTTGAGCCTAGGGGCACAACATTTCAACCATAAAAAAACATACGAAATCATATTTCATTCTTTCAAAAAAATAAACCATTTGAAAGAGCATTTTTATGCCCCGAGTGGCATGTTTGAGCCACGTGTCATGTTTTGAGCCTAGTGGCATGTTTGATATCATGTGGCATGTTTGAGCAAAGATGACATATTTGAGCTAAGATATCTTCTTTTTTTAAAGGACGCCTTGTCCATATGAGCCTGCATGGCATGTTTGAGCCCACATGGCATGTTAGAGCCCACGTGGCATGTTGGAGCCAACCAGGTGACATGATAGATCCTAGAGGCACAACATTTAAACCATAAAAGATAACGTATGAAATCAATTGAACCATTGAAAAACATTTCACTAGAAAAGGCATTTTTAGGCCAATTATGTTTGAATTGGAATGTCGGTGCCACATGTTGGAGCCTAGGGGTGTTTGAGCCATCTTAGCATGTTGGAGCCTAGGTCGCATGTTTGAGCAACCTTGGCATGTTTTCAAAAATTTGGCCTAGCCATTTTCTATCTAAAGGGCATGAAATGCTATGTCTGAGGCATTCCAGCAGAAGCTACCACAGGTTCAGATGAGGGACTACTACAGGTTCACACCTTCTTCATCTCCCAACAGATAATGCTTATCCAGACTCCTAAGAATTATATAGAAAGACGTAGTACAAAGAAAGCTAGAATAAGGAGTTGTGAAAGACAAACAAAGACTTTGGTTCATGAATCGAAGACATGTTTGTGCAGCAGCAGTGCCGGAGAAAAGAAAGAAGGGCGGCTTCTTTCCTGCCATAGCTGCCCTACATGCGCCCCAAGAAGCAGCATCTAGGAGATCGTCTTCGTGATAGGCAGGAAATTTATTCAAGCTAAGACCAAGCTAGTCAAGGTCTCAAGTGCAAACGACCTAAATTCGACCTCCAAAACGTAGACCCTTCGAGAACCTAGTAGCATGTAGGGTTTATGTTTCGGAGGCCATGTCCTAGTAGCAAGATATTGTTTGGGTTCATTCTGGATGGCCGATGGATTCAAACTCTATGTTTTGCCATGGCTCTATATGCATGCTTATAGAGAAAACGACCACGTTTCAACCTCCAAAACGCAAACCCTATAAGAACCTAGTAACCCTCCGATGAAAACTCGATCTTCAAAACATAAACTCCTCAAGAAGCTAGCAACACACAGGGTTTACGTTTTGGGGGCCATATCCTAGTTAGATTCGACTAAGATCTTGCACAGTGTCATCACGTAGAGGGAGGGTATTGACACCAGAAGATGGACCCTAAAACCTTCGAGAACCAGCTTTTCCAAATGTGCTCTCGACCATATGACGTTTCCTGTGCCTGTCCACATTACAAGAGCAGGCCGCCATGGTGCTCAACGCCCTGGCCACAACCGAATTGTCATATTCACGGTCGTAAGCGCATAGGTACGTGTTGCCATACTGCACAGGTTACGTGACCGGAGGATTCAAAGGTCGGATAGGGGCACAACATTTGAACGATAAAAAATAACATGCGAAATATATTAAACCATTAAAAAATATTCCATTTGAAATGGCATTTTAGGCCATTAATGCTTGAATTGTAATGTTGGAGCCACCTTGGCACGTTGATGCCTAGGTGGTGTGTTTGAGCCATCTTGGCATGTTTGAGCCACCTTGGCACGTTTGAGCCTACGTGGCATGTTGGAGCCCACGTGGCATGCTTGAGCCACCTTGGCATGTTGGAGCCTAGGTGGCACATTGGTGCCTGCTTGGCATTTCAAAGCTTAGGTGGCATATTTGAGCCACCTTGGCATCTTGGAGCCTAGATGGCATGTTGGAGCCTAGAGGGCATGTTGGAGCCTAGGTGGCATGGTGGAGCCCACGTGGCATATTTGAGCCACCTTGACATGTTGGAGCCCGCATGGCATGTTAGAGCCCAAGATGGCATGTTGGAGCCAACTAGGTGGCATGATGGATCCTAGGGGCATGACATTTGAGTCCCTTTGGCGAGCTAGTTCACAGCTCCAGGAGTAGGAGGGTTGCTCGTCAGGTGGGTAGGGGCCTTCGTGAGAGGACCTTTGGTCAAGCCGCTTAGGAAGGTTTTAAGGATCTATCTTCCCGCTTCAACACCCTCTTTCTACGTGATGACATTGTGCAAGATCCCCGGTCAAATCGACTAGGATATGGCCTCCAAATATAAACCATGTGTCTTTGTTAGGTTATTGAAGTGTTTACATTATAGCATGGTAAACACACTTGGGACATGGTTGAGAAGTTGCAGTTGAAGACTTTGAAACATAAGTAATCGATGGACATGGGTTTGGATCTATTTTCCTCCCACTGTGGCAATTAGAAGTCAAGAGCTAATTGTATACATATTGTCTTGAATAGAAGCACTCAAAGACGTTGGAATTATTGACCGAGTCTAAATTCTAAATCATCCCAGTTCTAAATTTTTCTTCATCATCCCAGTTCTAAATCAGGCCAAGTTTTTTGCCACATATTCCTACAACTTTTCTCTAATAGTCATTTAAAAAACCATGAAAAATTGTTCAATAAAACTCGAGATATCATCATTTGAGTGTGCAGACCTTGTTTTGTCTAAGGGAAGTGCACTGGCCAAATTTTCTTCCAACTTTGAACCCGATTTTCTTAGATATCCTAGATACAAATTGAGCCAAATTTTTCCCATATCCCACCACAACGTTGCACTGGTTGCTGCTCCAAAAATCATTTGAACAAGATCAGCGCAACTTGAGATATTCAGATCTGAGTGCAACTATCTCATTTTGCTTTAGGAATCCTAATATAATTGATGGCCTTTTGCATAATTTTGGACAAAGATTGGTTTCCTTAAACAACCTGGAGCTTCTAACACACCATATCCATATCAAAGCATGCATATGAACTAACACACCTGAGAAGTGGCATGTTGGAGCCCACATGGCGTGTTTGAGCCACCTTGCAATTGGCATGTTTGAGCTTTGGTGGCATGTTGGTGCCTAGTCGACATGCAGGTTGGAGCAAAGGTGGCACATTGGAGCCCACATGGCATGTTTGAGCCACCTTGGCATGTTGGAGCCTAGGTGGCATGTTTGAGGCACATTGGCATGTTGGATCCTAGGTGGCATGTTGGACCCTAGCTGACATGTTTGAGACAACTTGGCATGTTGGAGCCAAAGTGGCATGTTGGTGCTGGCGTGGCATGTTTGAGACACCTTGGCATGTTTGGGCGACCTTGGCATGTTGGATCCTAGGGTGGCATGTTGGAGCCCACATGGCATGTTTGAGCCACTATGGCATGTTTGAGCCACCTTGGCATGTTGGAGCCTAGGTGGCATGTTGAGCCCATGTGGCATGTTTGGGGCCACCTTGGCATGTTTGAGCCTAGGTGGCATGTTGGAGCCCACGTGGCATGTTTGAGCCACCTTCGAATGTTGGAGCTTAGGTGGCATGTAGGAGCCCACGTGGCATGTTTGAGCCACCTTGGCATGTTGGAGTCGTGGCATGTTTGAGACACCTTGGCATGTTTGATCCTAGGTGGCATGTTGGAGCCTAGGTGGCATGTTTGAGCCACCTTGGCATGTTGGAGCCCGCGTGGCATGTTTGAGACACCTTGGCATGTTTGAGCCTTCTTGGCATGTTGGTGCCTAGGAGGCATGCTTGAGCCACCTTGGCGGGGTTGGAGCCTAGGTGGCATGTTGGAGCCCACATGGCATGTTTGAGCCACCTTGATATGTTGGAGCATAGGTGGCATGAAGCCCACGTGGCATGTTTGAGCCACCTTGGCGTGTTTACCTTGGCGTGTTTAAGTCTAGGTGTCATGTTGAAACCTAGGTGGCATGTTTGAGGCACGTTGGCATGTTGGAGCCTAGGTCGCATGTTGGAGCCCATGTGGCATGTTGGAGCCTATAGGTGGCATGTAGGAGCCCACAGAGCATGTTTGAGCCACCTTGGCATGTTTGAGCCTAGGTGGCATGTTGGTGCCTAGGTGGCATGCTTGAGCCACCTTGGCATGTTGGAGCCTAGGTGGTATGTTGGAGCCCATGTGGCATGTTTGAGCCACCTTGGATCTAACCGTTGAAGGTATTTTTTTTCATGAATGTAAAACAATAACGATACATTTCCAAATTTAAGCACATAAAGAATATTCTGTGATGGTGCTTTGCTTAAGAAATAGCCTCAAGAAAACCTCAAAAACCATACTTTCTTAAGAAATAGCTGCGTAAAAACTATACCTAGTTATAAACCACACCACTTGTAAAACCACACTTCTTTAAAAAATGACCACTTAAAAACTACACCTACTTAAAAAACCACACCTAAAAAACTATACTTACTTTAAAAACAACTACTTAAAAACTACACCTAGTTATATAAACCACACCTAAAAAAATCATACTTCCTTAAAAATAACTTCTTAAAAACTACACCTAGTTATAAACTACATCACTCGTAAAACCATACTTCATTAAAAAACAAACCACTTAAAAACAACACTTCAAAAAAACCATACTCAACTATTTAAAAATTACACCCACTTATAAACCACACCTTAAAAAAAACAACACCTCAATTCAAAAATCACGCCACTTCAAAAAAACTATACTTCCTTAAAAACAAACACTTAAAAACTATACCTCCTTATAAACCATACTTCAAAAACTATACTTCCATAAAAAAACAACTACTTAAAAACTACACCTAGTTATAAACTACACCTCAAAAACAACACCTTCTTAAAAACAACACCCCCTAAAAAAAAAAAAAAAAGCAACACCTCTTTTAAAAAAAAAAAAAAAAAACGACACCTCAAAAAAAAAAAAAGACCACACCTTTAAAAAAGAAACTATAGCTCCAGTAAAAAGCTACATCTTCCTTAATAAACCAAACCTCCATATAACCACATGTAGATTTTTTGGAACAATGACATGTGGTCTTTTTATCACAATAATTTTTAGGGTGTGAACCTTAATTGGGGTGGTTGTGATATTGGTTATAATGTTTATTTAATACTTCTAATATTATTTATACATTTATCATATTATCATAAAAACCATGCTAGTCAAATTAAATACTATAAAATATGTATTTGCAAGGTTGTTCCCCCATACTAGCTAGTGGCACTTTTGTGTCAACCTTAGCCCTTTTCGTCAAGATATCTATGTATTTTTACTTAAAAAATTTCACTACATTGACACTTTTTTTGACACAATCACAAGACATAAGTGCCTAGATATTTGATACTATAAAATGACATAAACGTTTTACAAAAAGGTGACAAGAAGTTATCACAAAATGTGACACAAATGTGTATCAAAATCGACCCAAAACTTTAGAACTAGCGATGTTATAGTGGAAACAAACCTATTCCTATACTTGACTTAAATTATGTCACAATCTTATTGCAATAAATGATGTAGTCAACATTATGAAAGCTAACGAAAAATTCCAAAATTTTGACACACATGTGCCATAAGAATGACGTTGCTATTGACACAACTTTATTGACACAAGTTCTGACGCAATCAACTTAATTTGTGTCACTTTCAAGTTTCTGACACAAATTTGACAAACCTTAGAAGGTAGTGACGCAGGGGTTGGCGCAAAAAGCCTATCCTCTTGTAGTGATGATTTATGGATGGATGGTGCTACCCTTCATAGTAGCTGATTGTATTGTTGTTGCTAGTGTTGATGTTTGTATATGCTTCCGCCGGTTATAGGAGCTAAGACACTTTCATGGAGATGCAGACGGATGGCCCATGTGGCGAATGTCGCTGGATGGGGGATTTCCCGCGAGATGTACGAGGGGGGATCATATATTTGGTGGCACAAAGAGCAAAAATATATCCGAACCCATATGTTGAAAAATGCAAGACAAAGACCTAGGTGGTCAAGAAAGAGATCTAAAAAGGAGAAGGAATAGCTTATGGTCGAGAAAAAAAAAGACTAGCTAATTTACTCTACATTTTCTAATTTTGACCTTAGATGCAAAAATTGTAAGATCTAATGGCATAGCTCAAATTTAGTTGTATCAAGCCACATGGATAGGCTAGAAATGCATCAATCGTCCTACCTCAGAAAATGCAAGCCTGTTAATAAAATAGAACCGAATACAAAAATTCTACTGGATGCAAAATATAAATCAAGAAAATGGCCTTGAGCATTGACAAAATGCTCCGTGGAACTAACGTGATATCCTCCTCCTGTGGTTCCTGTGGCCTCCTCCTCCTGCAATACAATATTTAGTCCAGTAGATATTAGTTTCAACAACTTAGTTGTAATTTGGACTTCTCGACTGACTGGCAGGGACATAGGACAAAACAAAACAGGGTATAAAGTAGTTCTCGGGGGTGGGGGAGTGCAAGTTGTATAGGGCAGAAATTTTACGTCTTTTCTTTTTCTTTTTTTCTTTTTTTGGAACAAAGGTATAGGTTTTTCTTGTTATGTACGTTGGTATTCTATTCTGGATTTATGCTTTAATTAAAAAAAAAATGAAAAGAAATTGTTTCAAAGGTACAAGAGATTAGTTGAATAGGAATACACCAATGTCAAGCATATATGGACTTAAGCTTATAAACAATGCTTTCGAAAGGGAATTTGAACCGTACTACACCATTAGTGTAACAGCAAGAGAAGTGTACGATGTTGATTTCCGGGCGGAAATAAGGACCCAGAGAGGACCTCCTGGGATAGTTCCTACCCCCCATTGGGGGATATTAGTTTCAACAACTTGGGACGGATTTGGACGACTGGCGGGATCATAGGACAAAAACAAACCCCTTATCGTATAAAGTAGTTCTCGGGGTGGGGATTTTGCAAGTTTTTGAAGGGAAAAAAATGGGGTAGAAATTTTACGTCTTTTATTTTATTTTTTGATTTTGGAACAAAGGTATAGGTTTTTTTGTTATGTCGAGGATGGTTGGAATTCTATTCTGGATTTATGGGTAATAAAAAAAAGGAGGAAAAAGAAATCGTTTCAAAGATACAAAGAGGTTAGTTGAATAGGAATACACCTAAATGTCAAACATATACGGACTTAAGCTTATAAACAATGGTTTCGAAAGGGAATTTGAATGGTGACTACACGGGATCCTTATTTGTTTTTATATCCGGATCCCCCAACAGCAAAAGGGTAAAACTATCCCACGCCGAAATAAGGACATGAGATTTAGGGACATTGTTGGAAATGGAATAAAGTAAAGAAATCACGGACCCATTATCAGCCGTGCCTGAAAGAAACAGCTGGAATTGGAAAATAATTCTTTCTTTCGAAGCTTCTATTTTGTTCCTAGTTCTTGATTGCGCCATTATGCACAGAGGGACGTTTACACGCATATCAATATGGCAGGTACTGAGTAATGCTGCTAAGTAGTGCAAATTAGTATATTAGTATTTAGACATTAAATTTATAACAATACAAATACAGTAGAATATATATGCTGAGCCCAGGAGGTACTATAAACACTCAGTTCTATTCTGTTCTAAGCTCTAAGCTATGGAGATGTCTAAGAAGCCTCATATTGTGGCATTTCCTTTCCCAACACAGGGACACATTAATCCAATGCTAGTTCTGTGCCAACGTTTAAGCAGCTCATTTGGTTTTTGCATTACATTTGTGAACAGCAATATAAATCATGCTAAGCTGCTGGAAAAAAGAGACCCTGATTTAGATGCAGAGCAGAATCTGAAGATCAGATTTGTTGGAATTCCTGATGGTTTAGATTGTTTGTCTCCAGGAATGGACGGAGTGAGGGAAGCCATAGCTGCTTCTAACAGCATGAAGGGGCCTTTTCAGGAGCTGGTTGATAACATGATCCGTGATGGACCAGGGATATGCTGTATATTATGTGATGCCATGGTTGGATGGACTCAAGATGTTGCAAATGAGTTTGGAATACCTTTGGCTGCCTATTCTACAACCTGTGCTACCAATGATCTCATAGCTTCTTCATTGCCTCAACTTATAGACCAGGGATACGTTCCTCTCAATTTCAAAGGTAATTTCATGCATTCTTCCTTCATACGCTGGTCTATTTTGGTTGGAAAAATTTCCAACACTTTTACTCCTTTCATAAAGACTTTGTTTCTGCCCTTTTGACAAACGATCACCTTTATTCTGACACAAGCATTTTTTTTCCTGTGTTTTCAGCTGACTATATGGAACCTAACCATCGCATTGGCTGTATTTCTGGCATCAGACCTCTGCATCCTATGCAGCTTCCATTTGCATGCCGTATGAAGCATCAGATCAACTCACATGTCTGTGACACATATACCAGGCTGCCAGAGGCAGATTTTGTTCTGGTGAACTCCATATCAGAGCTGGAAGAGAATGCTGTTGAAGCCATGAGAAATATTGCCTCTAACTATCTCCCCGTCGGTCCAGTTCTACCCATTGTCTACACTGATTCCAAACAAAGGCATTTATCTCCTGAAGAAGCCAAGTGTTTAGAATGGTTAGATGGTCAAGACCCTAACTCTGTACTATATGTCTCATTTGGTTCCATAGCCTGCCTGTCAAAGCTTCAAATAGAGCACCTTTTGTCAGGTCTAAGGGCAGCAGAGCAGCCCTTTTTGTTGGTAATGAGGGATTCGTTAGTATTTGGACTGTGTGGAGATTTCTATGCAGATTTTCTCGATGCAACGAAAGATTTTGGTTATATAACATCTTGGGCTCCTCAGATGGAGGTGCTGGGACACTCTGCTGTAGGGGGATTTTTGAGTCACTGTGGATGGAATTCTACACTGGAAAGCATATATAATGGAGTGCCAATGCTGGGATGGCCATGTATTGCAGAGCAGAATCTGAACTGCATGTTACTGGTGGAAGAATGGGGGGTTGCATATGGATTCAAGGAAAGGGAAGATAGACTTATAGAGCAGAATGAGGTGGAAGAAAAAGTGAGGAAGCTAATGCAGGCAGCAGAGGGCTTGGAATTGAGGAAAAAAATGTGGGAAATGAGAGACAAGGTTAGACAGGCAGTCCAAGAAGGGGGGTCCTCTAGATCAAATTTAGAAACTTTTGCCAATGCACTTAAAGCTAACACTGCAAGACAGTATGCCAGAAGCAAAAATGGAGAGAGCATCTCAACTACTTTTGTCCTGCAGCAATTGCTGCAAGTTGCTGACCTATATTGACTGCAATATCAACAAAAATAATGCTGACATGAAGAGAACGTTTTTGTCTCATAGAGAAAATTTACATTTTGTTGGAATATGCTTGTGTATCTTCTATGTGGTCCTTGAAAAGGGAATGCTAAACTATTTGCATTGCAACCTCACTACCCCTTCCATTCTGGAGGCATTTGGCATTTAATAACCTTTAAAGTACATGTCACAAATTTTCAAGATGTTGTGGTGGTTGTGGTTGTTGACCCTCATCTTGAAGGGTAGGTCAACATTGTGATTGCCCCTAGATAATAAGCACATTCATGTTAATAATACTTACTTCCAATTTCGCCAATAGTTAATATTCCCCGTAGTATCCCTAGTGCCCTCCCTCCCTAGTGCCCCTCCCTCTAGCGCCCTGATGTCCTCCCTCTAGCTTTTATGACACACTCAATCTCTAGGTTTTTGCACCGGCCACATTCTTCTACAAAGGTGAGCCAGTAGAGATTTCTAGTTCCTCTAAATATTTGGGTCACATTATAAACAAGCACTTTAGATGGAACCAAATGGTGGAGCAAAGGATTAATGGGGGCTGAAAATGCTATTTGCTATGCAAAAGAATTGCCCAAAGCAGACATTTCGAATTTTCATGTAAAAAGAATGTTTAGGGTACTAGTGGAGTCAGTCATGCTATATGAATGTGAAGTCTGGGGCCCCGAATGAATGATTTTTATCGTCCACGAAGACCGATCAGCCTATGGGACCCAATGAAAAGTATAGCAGACTTATTACTGTTCTACATACTGAAACATTCCCACATATTGAGCTCGTAGTTAAAATGCAGACACTATATGATTTGGTGCAATGTGGTATGATGCAGATAGAGTCTGAAGCTTTATGTCGCTTCCTAGTATATCCATGCAAGTTGGGAGATTTCGATGAAGAAAGCTATCCGAGATTTGCATTGAAACCAACAATAGAGAAAGAATAATATGCAGACTGCATGATTTGGTTACAAAAGTGGGGCATTTGAATACAAGATTTAGCACGCAATAAGATCGGATCTAGGAATGGGTAAGAGAGACTATCTGAGAAAGAATCTGTCATGCACTTGGTATCAAAATGATGCAATATAGGAAGAATATGAATCCAATGCTACAAGTTACGAAATACTTGGATGATAATATTTCTTTGGCTAAAATGCAAGCTATTTGTAGGATGCACATGAGTGCACACCACTCAAGAAGTTGGTCGATGGAATAACATTTAGAGAGAGTACCGGACATGTCGGGTATGCGGTTCGAATGACATACATGATACAGAGCATGTATAGTCTGTTGCCCAGTGCATCAATCCTTGCGGAGGAAATTTGGTTTGGATCTACTCAATCTGCAACAGTTCTTTGACCTGCTGGCTACAATAGTGAGTAGCTTTTTTATTGATATGATGGATCTGAGATAGGTTGCAATTAAGCATTGTTATATGGAATCTAGTGGGGATGAGAAAGAGGAGAGCGATAGTTAGCCACTCGATGATGAGTGTTTGCCAGATGATAGGCATTTCTATTTGGGATAAGCTTTATCATTGTTTCACTTCACTTCACTTCACTACAATTTTACTCCGGACTACACTCTCTCGCACTAGGGTTTTCCCTCAGCCTTCCTCCCTCCCTCCATCCCTCCCTCCCTCCCTCCCTCTAAGGTCGGCCACATGCTTGAAATTTTTTGTCTCTCGTCGCATACGGCGAGAGACAAAAATTATACAGTATAGCTTGAGAGAAGATTAGAGACGAGCTTCTCTCGAGCCTTAAAAGCGGCCGCTTCAAGCAGTTTTCTACGTCCCCGCCGGTTTTTTTCCCTCCAATTCGATTCCGACTGGCCATCCATATGAGATAATTCGTTCTTCATTCAGTCTTCAAAATGAATGATATGGGATATTTCGAGTTCGCCCATACAGACTTCTCGCGTCTCATTTCAAGCCGATTTCTATAAAAAATCCGTTCCTTACACCATTGAGGCAGGAAGTCATCAACGACCGCGCCATTCAAGCATAGATCCGGTCATTTTAGGTATGGTTGCAATGCTTCTTAAGGCTATTGTGCTAGATTTAGCAATGCAGAAATCCTGCTTGAACCTGATCCAAGAAAATGAGCTCGAGGATCCTATGGCAATAGTGGATGAAGAAGATTTTCAAGAAGACAACACTAATTTTCCATGTGCATCTTCCATCTTACTCCTGGCTGCAACATCTCGATTAAGAAGACCACCGAGAAGATTCTGGATTTGTCCTAGACAAATCACTCAATGGGATAACATTGACGATCATGCCTGGAATTGCCTTCCCTCATTCAAAGATGATAATATGTGGCATTAGTTTTACAGAATGAAGAGAGGGTCATTTGAGAGTCCTATTATAAAAGACGCATGATATGTAGGATGTGATAGAGTTCACACCACTTGAGAGTGGAGGTCGGAAGATGGGGGAATGTGCCTAGAGAGAGAGAGGAACATGCACAGTATGCAAGATGGATGAGATAGAGGATGAAGAGCATTTAGTATTACAGTTTCCCGCATATCAAAACTTGAGACGGAGATTTTTGATATCCCAGGAATCGAATTGGGGGACTAAGTGATATCAAAGTGTGGTTATTCCAGGGCAACGTCTCCTAAAAATTCCAAAACCTCAACCACAGCTATAGCTACGACCAATCCTAGAGATGGCTCTAAAATCGAAGAGTCACCTAAATAAAAAATAGAAAAAGGCAGATATGGATGTGGACGGACCTGTTGGGGCAACGCCAAATCTAGCACACAAGATTTTGGCTTCCACGAGAACTCACAACTCAATCCTGACCATGTTTGCTTCGGAGTCGAAAAAAAAAAAAAGGGGGGGGGGGGTGCCGAATGCTACAGTTCCAGAAACTTTGCCTGTAATTCCAACCACCTATGCATCTGCATTACAGAATTTGGGCAAATGCAGGGGTTTTCCTCTCCAGTCAATTTCTCTGCAGCATTAATAGGATTCGAATTGTAGCCTATAGAAACAGATTTGGGCCATATGTAGGGGTTTTCTATAATGCAATTTTTTTTTTTTTTTTTGGATGCAAGCTTTTTTTATTTTCTATTGATAGTAAAACCAGGGTACACGACCTTATTGGAATGGGCTCCACAATAGGCCAGATAAAACATTCACATACAATGGTCTACCAGATAATTCAAGAAAGCTCGTTAGTCCAAGACTAGAGGTCCAAGAACAAGTATCATTCTTTTCAGCTGGAAAAAAGGTAGAGATCACTTTAAGATCTGAAGTTGTATCCATCTGAAGCTCACTATCACGAGAAACAAGCAGTTGAAGAGCACCTAACAACAAATATCATTGTGCATATTAACTAGGCCTGGAATATCAGCCTACCCTATTGTACTACAAGTGGCCATACCTCAATTCCATTTCTGTACTAAGGGGTTAGATGCTCTTTCTTCTAACAGTGCAGGATATCAGACAAGCCTGCCCCAAAAGGGGTATCCACTCGCTCTCAAGTGCCTTTTCACCTACTAGCATAGACTTCAACCTCAATACATTCAGTTCACACAAAAATCCATGGTTCAGGTTCCCTTAGGAACACAAGAAGCGTAGCTCAATGAGTTGAGCAACTGCTAAAAAAGCTTGGTCTCCCCCCAATGCTTCTTCATTAACAACAAACGGTATCAGAAATGTCTGCAACAAGAACATGATATGGTTTAAGATTAACATCTAACAATGAGCTTGGGGGAATGGCCAATATAGTTATGCCATAAGCAAAATCATGTAGAGCTAGTATATATATCATGGTTGGGAACAAAGGACAAATATAAAGTCAAATGCAAAGGGTTTGCTAAATAAGGCTAAACTCACAAAAACTTCTATAAATAAAACCTGAACTTAAATTGGCGATATCTCCACAATCAGAGATTTGATCTGGATGATCTTTACTTTTTTGAAATTGTCCCGAAGTTAGTTTTTGAATTGGAGTGGCACTTTTTCCGATTCGGGTATGAGTATGATGAGAAGATATGGTGGAAATTTGGGGGCCGGGGAGGGGAGGGGGTCAAAGAAGACTGCTTTTTTAGTCTATCAACTTCTGCTGATCTTTGTCTAGTAACTTATTACTATCCCCAAACCCAGCTCTTGGTGTATCATATTGAGAACTGCAAGCTTGAGGGAGGAGCAATAAGTGAAAGCCAATTGTCAAATATGCCTTATAGTCTTTATGTTCCAGCCTAATATTGCTAGCTGAGTGGTCCAATTAGATGGAGAGCCCTTTTGAATAAGGCTTTGGTTACTAATTTGTGCAAAAGTTCTTATGCCTGTTCAGGTATTCAGGGAAGACCGTACCAGAACACTGATGGCAAGAATGATGGATAATATGAAGCGAAGGGAAACTAGAGATGGAAGTTTTTGAACAATCAAAACATGCCGCGAAACGGATTGAAATGGTTAACATTCCATGCCATATTTTGAGCACCATGAGAGAACTAAAGAATGTCTCAGTGCAGCTGAAGATGAATCACATCTTTTCAAGACCAGTCTTTGGGCAGAATGGATTCTCGAAATTGCTTCTCCCATTTTTGGTTTTAATTTGGTTTATCTTTCTGACATTGAGTTTCTCCTTCCCAACTAGAGAATTTATGTTATTCTCTGGAGGATTTGGAAAGAAAGGAATAACTTCATTTTTTATCATGAAATCATCAATCTGGAGGGCAATCTTAAGCAATTTCCATATGATGTATACTGGATTAATGAAGTTTATGCATAATTCTCATTGCCCCTTTATCTTATTTGCATGGCTTCTAATTGTTTTGATCAGGAGGTTCAAGTGGAGGAGAATTGATCTGAGTATAAATCAAGAATAGATAGATTCATTTCGACCTCCAAATAAACATGAAGATCTCTATCATTGTGGTTGTATCTGCAATTTGCATCTCTTGAGATGAGACCACATTTTCAAAGCATTCCAAGTCTGCAAAGCAAAAATCACTAAATTCAAAGAGGCAAAGCAAGCCAACAAAAAGGTATCATGGAAAAATATTTGGATCCATATTGATTCCTCTGAATAGGAAATAGGGACCATCAGAATAGTTTCATCGAAAATTAACCATCTGAATAAAGAGAAGATTGAGACTATGAGTGATGGTTTAAAGGATGTAGATCTTGTTTTCTTTTTAAAAACTTGGGAGCACAAGGAGAATGGCCATCGTGCAATATCCCAGGATATCTCCATCCCGTTTTGGTCCTTGGAGCAAGAAATCATAGAGCATACCTAGCTTGAACAGTGATCCTTTGTGTATTGACAAACTGGATGAACATGAAATGGAACTCGTTGGATGGATTCGAAAAAGAAAGATGTTGACAGATGGCTCGCATCCGTGGATAACTTATTGCTTCAAATGCACAGTCATTTGAATATGGTGTTGTATAATGGTGTAGGGAAATTCCTAGCAACTGGAAAACACATATGCAAGGGAAGAAGTGTGGTAGATTATGTCATAGTGGCAGAGCATATATACATCATGCAATAATAGATATGCGAGTGTATGATATGCGAGGCGAATCAAATAATGCACAATGTCACTTGCGATTCATAGGGCCACAATACATTATGAGAATATGAGCATGCCAGCAAAGCTTCGAGTTTAAAAGCATAAATCAGATTAGTCGTTGAAGATATTCCTGACAAACCTTCAACCTCAGTAGGTTAGGACCTCCAGATTATTTGAGGCAACTGCTCTAAGCAAAAAGATTGCAAAGAAAAGACTCAAATTTTGTGTTTGAAGTGCTTTTCCAAAATAAGAAAAGATAGTGTCAGCAAAGCTTATGCCATTTGCTCTCAGACTCGATGCAATCCAGATTCACAAAGATGAGTTGATATGCGAAGAATCTATGTTCAAAAGCCTCATGCAAGCAAATATGCAGAACACCCTCAAATTTACCAACCTGACCAAGTCAAAACTTTGCCAATAGTCCTGACAGCAATTTAAGACTACTTTTTTCACTTCTGACACTTTGTCCTAACTCTAATAGACTTGCAAACCTAGGACATCAAGTATTTTTCGTCAGAATCATACAAATATGCTCAAAAAATCAAGTTTTCCAAAGCAGGCTGTCACAATAGAAACCAGCACGCAAATGTTTCTAGAATGTAAAAATGATTGTGCTTAAAAAATATTATTTTGATCATAAATACTTCTAAGAGTAATGCAAATTCCAATTTTAAGAATTCTATATTTTTAGATGATAATCCATGAGCGCAATTTAAAGATTGGATTGCAAAGTGCATGCTTCGCACGTGCTGAAATGGATTTATGTAGGAAAGTATTGAATATACTTTTAACTTGTAAAGATAGCGACTAGTGATATTTAGGCTAACCCTTGATATTTTTGGATTTTTTAATGCTTTGACACTTTTATGAACTCAGACCTTCAGGCTGATCTTATAAACTGAACAACAAGCTCTATTCTATCAGTCAAATTCCTAAAACATCGAATTTACCTTGGCTTCTTCACTTTCAAATGCAAATGCACGAAGCAATTCTCACCAAGTTCAGATTTTCATTGAGTTGAAGATCACATAGGAGATTTAATAAGCAATCCCGAGCTCTAGAGTCTTGAACACATGATAAAAGATATGAATTAAAAAAATTTCTTCGGATTTCGATTCAAAGAAGTCAATTCTAAAGGCAAGGAAGGTAGATTCAAGTAGGGATTGATCTTTCCAGCCAGCACCACGGGCATGCAAATCGATCTTGTCACCCAATGCCTTCAAATCGAACTTCAATGCAAAACCCCTTTCAACTTTTCCTTGTCATGATCTGTTCATGCCAAAACTGGGTCGTTTCTTTGTTTTTTTTTATTTTATTTTTAAGGCTAAGGTCCTTTTTATGGCATGTTCAAATGAAGATGCGGGCCCTCAAGTCTATCATTAGCTAGTCAATCCGCCGAAATAGCTGGATCTTGGCATTAGTTTTTAGGGTTCTTCAAAATCATAGACATTATATCCCACTGGTAGAACTGGCAGCCCTGGCTATATAGACGATGCTAGAAATTTTTTTATTAGCGTGGAGGTCCACGTGGGTTGTGGCCTATTGCCAGTCCACATGCCCAACTTACCACGTGGCTGATAGGGATTGGGTGGAAAAAATGACTAGGTAGGGGAGGTGGATAGATAGGCAAAAAAAAATTTTTATTGTTGTATGGGCACGATTCCCAATTTCATACATTTTGTATATATATTTTTTGATTAAAGCATTATAAATCGCCCTATGATTTTAAAAGTTGTTAAATTAGTCCCATTTAATATCTACATTTGGATGCCAGGTGTCCATGGAAGCTCCAAAAAAATGACCGTTCTACTTATATCAGCACAATAATGGTGCAATGTTCATTATACAAATGCTACTAGAGCTAAAGAGATGACATAGCAAATTCAGAGTAACTTCAAATTGATGTCATGTCCAAATTTCTGGGCTAAGGGATACTTCAATGGTGAGGACATCTGTATAGAGCAGTCATTCCTATATGAGTCTTGGTTTTGCTTTACTCTACTATTTTGAGGCACTCAGGTTTGCAGCCACCTCCAGTTCCTAGTGCGCCATCATGCACAGATGCTAGCATCCAGACTGAAGAGCTCTTCCATGTTCATACCACGATGCAGACTGATGACCACGTCCCGCCAGTCGATATGGACATCCAAAAAGAGGACATGGACACACAACCAGAGGAAGAGCCACAACGCTTTGATGAGTGCTCCCGACACCAGGAGGCTACTCCAAAAGCGTAAGACTGGGCCTTGAATTTGAAAATATACAGATACACATTCATATATAGAGGCAGCTGCACATTTGTTCACAAACATAATGCACATACGAAGGCCAAGCATCTTTACGGCAAGGAGAGTCGGGGCGCACAAACCATATTAGCCACGCTATCTTCTAGTCCATTTCTCTATGATGCAGGACATGTTATATGTCCTGAAGCATGGCAGTCATCTTAGTGGTACTAACTTCTCCGTACAGGAAGGTTTATCTTCAGTACAGTTGACCAGGTGATGAGAGGAACTCTGCAAGGTGTGAGAGGCAAGACTTCACAAGAAATAGATAGTGTACATGGGAGGCTCAGCCCTCATTTGTGACCAGTGACCTCAAAACCCTTGGTTGGGTTCTTAGAACCTCTAGTGGCCTTGCTTTCTTATCTTGTTATTTTGTTAATTTGTTTTGTTTAGTTCTGATCGGGCTTTTGCCCTTTGTTTGTACTGGTCCCATAATATGATTGGGTTCCCGTGGACGTTAAAATATTATCTATCTATCTATCATTTTATAGTCTTCTTATCTTTGCAAAAGTTTGTCCACTTTATGTCTCACAAATCGATGGTACCATTTTTGTTTTACATATGTAAATACTCTATGCCCTAGTTACTTCCTTTTTGTTATTTATTGTAAATGTTTATTCCTTTACATCCAAATATTTGGCAGGTAACCAACTTACAAATCGAGGAGGACAAATAACTTAGCTATTGAAAATCAAGATAGATTGGAGTATTTTTCCAATTAAAATTAGAAATTACTTTTATTTCCATCGGATGAAGCACATGTAAAGCAATCAAGCATGCTAGCTACTTTAGGGCACAACATTAAGCAGTTGCTAATTGCTAGCAGTACATCGAAAAGAGATTAAATTAATTATTTCCCACTAAAACATGTTATAGCAAATGGCTCTTACTATTACAATAACAAGCTAGCTCACTTTTTTACACATTTAAATATATGCTTCTTGAATAGTGGACACAATTCAAACCAAACTGAGTCGGTAGAGAAAAGTATTCGCCGGGGATAGGGGAGGAGAATCTTCGCGACGGTCGATTAATTTCTTGTAAGAAAAAATCATAGTCACACATAAAATTTCTAAATTCTCATGAAGTTGTGGAGGGTGCTATTTTCGATTCCACTACCTGTACCACTAGCATTAGCATTAGCATTATCTTATCTTATTCTTGGTAGCCTTTAATATTTGATTATTGTGTTTGGTGATGGGGCCTAGTCCCCAGGTTTTAGATGGGCTGTTGCTCTTGCATGTGCCGTCCCATAACCCGTTGGGTTCCCGTGGACGTAAAAATTCATCTTATCTTATCTTATCTTGACGATTGGAACACATGGGCAACAAATGTCTCTATGGTCTACTTGTACGCAGATTTCTCCCATATTTCAAAGTCTCTTCATGATAAACATCATATTGTCAAAAGCAGGTTGTAATTATTTTATACGTAACCGACATAGAATCAAGTACTTTGAAACACCCAAACATTGAAGCTTTTTGTTATACTTACAAGAAACTTATCAGCCTGCCTACTCGGCCAATGAACGCTTTCTCTTCCCCAACTCGTGTATGCATGCTAAAACCGTAAGTCGTAAGTACATAATTTTTCAATTTGAATATGAAGGATGCTTGCATGCACATTGAATCTTAATTTGCTTTTGAAAAGATGTGAATATGAAGGATGCTTGCATGCACATTGAATCTTAATTTGCTTATGAAAAGATGCACGAGCTGAGAAGGTGGACTATGAGCCTTGAGAAATTAGGATGTATGAGTTTCGCTAAATAAGACCTATGAACCATGCTACATGTCAAATTTGTCCAACATATAGGACCACCAAAGTAAGAATTTAGGATGTATGAGTTTTGCTAATAAGACCTATGAACCACGCTACATGTCAAATTGCTCCAACATATACGACTACCAAAGTAAAAAGTATCCACTTTTGTAGGCATCTAGGTGCACTTGTTACAAAAGATGTTTTGTATTAAATCAAAAGAGCATTTATCTTCACTGAGATATTAGAAAAAAGGAGTGTCTCATCATCATCCCGTATCTACGTGCTAGAACCTGCAGGGGTTGGACCTGCACTTTCTCACCTCATGTTCTAGTGCGTAGGATGGATGTCGAGGTTCTTCGTTTAATCTTGTGAGCTTTGTTGTGAATCTAAAAACTTAAAACAATAAGAGAGTGTAATGTGGGCAAGTAATGGTATGAACATGCAAGAACTAAGCAGATGCCATGCCTTCAAACCCATTTGCAGACGCTACTATTAGGATATACTCATCATTTTCTGTAATGTTCAACTATCTGAGGAGCTCAGATATCAATGGTCCGCTAACGTGCTATACAATTCCAACATATTGATATCGCTGATACGCCATGCACAATGAGAATCCTTGATATTATCCATGAATAAAAGCTAGAATCTATTGTCCGAATGGAGAAAGGCAAGAGCATATACATAGCAACAACATATATACACCAACCACCATTTGCCGACGAAAAAGGAACTACCAAAGACAAAATTGATGCAAAAGATAAAACTATTCATTTATCCGTTGCTCAAGTTAAAAAGACCATATGTGATCTAAAACTTAAATGGGATGAGGGAAGGTGCAAAAATCTACTCGCTATAGAATACACCATGTCGGTTGCAAAAAAGAGATCAGACGTCGAGGCGCTTTGCATGTAAAAAAGCTTAGTAACAAAGATTATATCACCACTCACATTGTTTACTCCAGGTTCTATGATCAGCAAAAATAGGCGTATAGGCTTCCGGTTCAAGGAAAGGTTCCAAAGAAGGCAAAACGAATTTCCGCCAGAAGTTTTTTTTGCTCCATAGTTTGTTATGGCCTCGCTGACCCATTGCCGCCCTATCCAAATCTGTTGCTCCACCGGACATGCATCATTTGCCATTGCCACAAATGTAATGATGACCGCCATGGCTGCCATATATGTAAAACATAAAAGACATCATCATGGTTATAGTTCGCTTTTTTGAAACCTAAATTGGAAGCGTATGGCATAGAAAGAATAGTTTAAACGCCGTGATTCTTGAAAGAAGATTAGTCATGTTTGAATCCAGCAGCAAAAGTCGCCATAGAATTCCAAAGGGCGAAAACACGTGGCCATGGGAACCAAAGTTAATTGACGCCGATCAAAACCCCCGCAAAATAGTTAGCGTAAAATGAAGCAAGTTGGAAAATGCTGCGCCCAAATGCCTGATAATACACACCATTGTTTGTTATTCGAAACTAACAATATCTCCATCCCATCTCAAGCGCCATTGAACCAAAGAAATCAATAGAAAGTGAAAAATGTCGAAATAGAAGTAAAATGCAATAGGCTCTCACATTTCTAAAACACGATGTCATTCGAATGAGAAGCTCCAAAATCCGCTTTTTTTTTTTTCCTTCGCTTTCCTTCGCTTTTCCTTCGCTTTCCCTGTTAGAAAATAATCCCAAGAAGGAAAGAGGGCATGCCCCCATAACCTCGAAACAGTCGTTCCTCTCGGTGCAGCTATCCCGCCGAATAAAGATCAACAAAACCCATTTGCCGCCTCTAGGAATGAAACCCAAGAAGCCCCAAACGCAAAGAAACACTTAAGAAGATGGATGGAGTACCGGAAAGAACCATTTAAATGGTGAAAGGGGGTGCAACCGACGAAAAACCCTCCGTCCGCCGGAGATAGGCAAGGAAAATGAACCCGCTTCTTGATTTTAATGTTCTGTTCAATCAAAGCCGAGAATCGCTTCTTGCCTACAGGAATAGGGCAAAATCCTCTGCTGTTTTGGAGATGGATCACCAAACCGCCCTGAAAACTCGAAGCCCCTTTTGAGCCTACCTTGCATTCTTCAATCCGCGATTAGGGTTTTGGCATGATCTCGGGCCGCCGCTATGTTGTTCTTCCAAATTTTCTAAACCATGACGGTCGGGGAAGAGCGTAATATTTTATTACCGTGTCATTTGAACAAGGTTGAAGTAGGGATTTAAGCAATGTTGCGGCCAGATCAACAAGGTCATCGGCAAATTTATAATAATCGCGGGCTAACGCTAGCGGGCGTGGAGATTACGATCGACGGCGGGCCGATCTCACGGAATGGGGCGAGAGGAAGTGGAGTGAGAGAAGGAGATTCGACGGAGGAGATTGATTCAAAGCGGATAAGAACAAAAACGTGGCATCCCTAGTTTTTTTCCTCTTTTCTTCAATTTGAAAATGCAATGGGTGCATGCGAAGTCCTTAGCGGGGCTGCGCTCAGCCAAAAAAAATTACCTCCTATTTTTTAAGAACAGAAAACACACTGCTTTATATATGGTATGATAGTGTCCAACTATTATAAAAGCAAGCTTTAAAGTGAGGCTTTCTAGGAGCAACAACGACGTTTAATGAAGCGGTATTCGTTGCATACGTACAAATAAAGCTTCATAAAGATATTATGTGTTGGACATGGGGTCACATAAGTTTCATTCATATAAATTCGTTTAAAGCTTTTCCCATGTTTCGAACATGAGCAACATTTTATGTAGAAGGACTTTTGGTTAGAATTATCATAAATTCACAAAGCCCATTTTATGTTTTATAAACTACAAGGGTTTTAGGGGCAAGTTACAAGACTTGCCAATGGACTAGAGGCATAAGGCTCGGCATTGTACTCGCCACTTCCAAGGTTCGTCTTGTGCATCTCGCCCTTGTATGGCGTAAAACCCACAAGGGGGCTTTTATGTATATTACTTAAAATTATCTAAATGTTTTCAATGCATGCAACGTTGTAGAAATAGAAGAATTTTTAACATTGAAATATATGCTTAATCCATGTGCCTTCAAATGAGTTGTGTTTCGTTTTTATATTTCATCAGTAGCCTATAATTCAATAGTAAGTGCTTCAATATGAATAGCAAAAGAAAACAATATACACCATGTTTTGGACTGGGCCAATCATGTCCTCGTGCCTTGACGATTGAGGGGTGCTTTCAATATTTTATAATTGCCCATCCATGACCACGTCAAAGACCTAGGATATAATTGGGATGGGAAATGGATGGCAGCTTTCAATATTTTGTAATTGCCCATCCATGACTACGTCAAAGACCTAGGATCTAATTGGGATGGGAAATGGATGGCAGGCCTTAGTCTGCATAGTGATTTCAGTAGCATGCATCATAGAATCTATTTTGAAATTCCATTTCATTGCCATTGCAAAGGACTCTAGATTTAATATGGAGGACCCCCTTCTTTCATTGGCATTCTCATCTTGTCTTAAACATCATTTTTTTCTTTAATTCTTGCACCTCTTCTTGCTGCATTAACCTCCTCACTTTCTCTTCCAGATACCCAAGGGGGTATTGGGCTCGTCTAAACTAAGGCATGTATTGTGCAAATCAAATATCCCCTTGCTTATCCCACAAGTCAAATACCCCTTGCTTATTCCACAAGTCGAATACCCCTTGTCCCCACCTTGGGTATTAGGTCCAATTTTAAGTTAACTTCTTATGGCTTTTTCATCTCCTCTAGATCATGAAATAGAGACATGTGAATGGTTCTATGGGCAATGCATAGTTTAGTATACGCATACTCAAGTGGTCAATCAATGGTTGTGATTTTCTATTCAATTAACATTGTTTATTTTCCATTATCATTATTGGTAATGGTTCATACAACAAATTGCTAAATGTTTATTCAATTTCCATTATTAGTTTGAGTTATAACTTGTATACAAAACAAGTTCTTTACAATTAAACATACAATAACAAAGTAAATAATTATGATTTGCTTCTACATAATCGAGCAATGACATTTACAAAGTTTTAAAATGCATGAGATAGAATCACATATTTCTTAGGAAAATCGATGCAGATGGAGAGGTGAAAGAAAACATCATTTCGCGGGTCGCTGTTTCCATTGTGGTAGCCTGTAAAGTTTGGATCTGATTCTGTTCCCCAATTGCTGCAAGGGGTAAATGAATTCATCAATTTCTTTTCCATAGAGGAATTAAACTGGTAAGATGATGAATGAAAGTACTGTGTCAGTTCAATTGTAGCTTTGCAACTAAAAGTCCATTGTACACGTTCAAGTGTGTCCTTTTGGTGCATTTGCAGGATTCTGTAAGGTGGAGGCTACAAACAAAGTAGCAATGCAGAATATTAGACTAAGACAATTTGGTTTTCTGCATAAATATGATATAGCCATATTCTCACTCACGTCGTGCCAAGACTCTTGTATAAAAGTCCAATGAGATTTTGGGATCCTTAATCTGATACATCTGCACCATTTCAAAATCTAAGTTTAACTTAATCCACTCACAAGGTTGTTATAGAAAATATGAATGCCCCACAGTTTGCTGCATAAAATAGGCTTTCGTTGCTTCATCTGGTGTCTCACAAAGCCCAGGATTGTTTGCTACAGATTCTGCCTCAGTTTCATTGTTCGGATGCCAAATAATCTTGTATGCTGCAAACGAACACAATAGGAATCAAAGAAAAATGTAGGAACTCAAGCAAAACATCAACATTATTAAAGACTGGACCAACTATCTTGCATTTTAAAAAAACCTAGCTATAACCCTATGACGTATCAAATTATCAGAATAATCTTGATATATAGACAAAAGAACGGAGTTAAAAGAGTTAATGTGTTGATTGAACATCCTACATTAGCTCTGAGCTGGCCACAACATATGAATCTTCTTCGTTCAACATATGAATCTAACAAGTATGCATTCATGGAGGCTATACGGGTAGTCAAATGATGATATATTTGAGTTCTTAACATCTTCTTGACATCACAAAGTCCTTACAACAAAACCATCATGGAACATAACACAATTTGTTCCGCCAAGTCTAGATATTTGCTCAATTTGTTGCTTAAAAGTACCTTTTGGTAAGAATCTAACATGCTTTAGAATCGAAAGTACTGAAATGAGAGAATTTCTACATCATGCCTCAAACCAACCAAAAGATGATAGATTAAACCTTAAAACAAACCCGCCTATATCAGATACGCTCACGAGCTTGGCGTGGCGGTGAAAACACCAGCCGAAGTATCTTATGCAACACTCACATGGACGAACGGAATTGCAGCTGCGGCAACCATGCAGCTGCAACCAATCTGGCTTATTCCCCGTTGTATTCACATGATTATATCCCTAAAATCAATCCAACCAGACCGCTAACGATAGAGAAAAAATAGCAACAGACTAGGAAAGACCCGCCGCCAAATTAGGAGCAAAATTTAAGAGGAACGTTTTCCAGAATTTTGCACGGAGAGAATGGGACCGGATTTTTGCACAAGTTTACAGAATTTTGCACGATTACACAGAATTGGACCGGATTTTTGCACAAGATTTTTGCACATCCGGATCGAACCCACTTGATAATTGGATGTGTCCCTTGGGATTAAACAAGTCTGTAGCATTCATTCAAAGGTCGGGTTTCTGCGGTTATGTACAGCGATTTTTTGAACAGAGAATCGGTTTTTTAATAGAATCAAGTCTAATTCTTCCTGAAATCGAGCAGACCTTCGTGAATGGATCCTTTTGAACAATCGGAAGCTATTGATCCAGTTTACTTTGAAGAATATGATCGATCCATACAGGCAGCCGAGTTTCATTGTGAGGATTCGGCATTTAATGAGCTATGGAAATCCACAGCCGATACTCACAGAAACCTGTTCATGTGAATATAACATGGAGTAGAAGCTGCTTTGCAGCCACGTGTTGCAGCCATGCGTTTCCAGCCACATCCCAGCCAAATCCGCGGACGCCTATCAGCGTGGTGGTAGAGCACTTTGGAAGGGGAAACTTCGAGGCGTGGAATTCCCTGGAAGAAATCGCCTCGGGCGGCGCCGCTGAATGGGCGGCAGGCGGCCGTATAGGTTTTTCCCGAAACTCCCTCGCGGATCGGAAGTTTCCAGCCAGAACTTCGCTAGACCCTAAAATTTCCCCATTTCCTAATCTGTAGTGAGAAAGAATGCTGGAAGCCATTTTAATCCAATGTTTATCCTTTTTATTCATGTGGTTTCTTGATTTTTTTGGCAGAAGATCAGCCATGGCTAGGATAAGAGATGCTTGAACGAATCATAGCTAGGTAGTGATGCAGAGCATGCAGGTCTTTTGGAGCAGAACTTTCGGCTATGGCAGAGGGCAAAAAACGTCTCTGAAAAAGAGGCAAAATCTTGGCCATAGAGCTTCCGGTATGGCACAGGGAAAAGAGGTTTTAGAGCTCTTACCCTCACAAATTGGTCCACATCAAAAATTCTGCATCTAAATCATTCTATATAGCACCTGCAGTGCAAGAAGAAGCCGGAAATTGTCAGAGCAGATGCCCTTCATCGCAGAGCAGGGGACTCGAAATCTTGGAAACCCTGGTGGCGCCACCAAATTGCCACCAGAAACTTAGACTCTAAAATTACCTAAAATAAAAATGCCCTGAAACCGTCGGAAATTTTAGGGTCTCGCAGGTTACGAAGCAGCGTTGAAGCTGTTGCCGGCAGGCTCCCGCAACTGCAAAAAAGTTTTCTCATGTGAACGTGCCATTAGCCGGAGCCTCGCCGCGTGCTGCCGCTCATTGTCGCACTGCAACTCGAAATAAACCTAAATATTATGTTGCATAGAACCCTAAGCATTCCTGAGGTATTTGACTCGCAGTTTAGAACAATGACGAATTGATAGGTCGAATACCCATTCTGCAGGAATTTTTTTCTTGTCAAAACCTGTATTGGAAGAGCCGAATACCCTCGCATGGTATTCGGCTTGGGGTTTCGTGGAATCGAGGCCCAAAAGTGGAGCCAATATTTCTTTTGGATGTTAAAGCCAAACTATAAGAAAAACATCACAATCGCACATTAAATTTTTAAATTCTCATTAAGTTGTTGAGGGTGCTATTTTTGCTTCCTCTACCTACTTTAACAATTGGGACACACGGGCAATAAAGTCTCAATGGCTTACTTACTTGTACATCAATGATCAAAGTCAATTCGTTCATTAATTGCAATTATAAGGTCATTTGAAAGCAAGTTGTAATTACTTATATGTAAGGCTTTCTAGAAGAACCAACGACGTTTAATAAAGTTGCATGCATTCATGTATGGCGGCATGGAATCTGGGAAGCGGATTCCAGGGAGTCCCGCGACCGGCGGGAGCCGGGAGCGGGTCCTGGAATCAGTGACCTAGTTCCAGGCCGCCACAACATGGTAACTGGGTCGCAGCGTCAAATTTACCTTCTTATTACCTGCTGAGCGGAATCATCATGCCGCTTTCCACTCCGGAGGCGGAATCAGCGTCCCAGTTTCCATGTTGTAAAAGCTTTTGACTGCCTTGTGTACAAATAAAGGCCCACAAACGTGTCATGTTTCCTACGAAGTTTTGTCTAAAGGTTTTTCGATGTTTCGAACATGGGCAACATTCCATGTGAAAGAACTTCTCTTGAAATTATTCTAAAATCACACTATTACTTAAAAATGATGCCACTACAATATGTGCATAACTTCAACAAAAGTCCATTTTATATACTTGATAACTTGCCGAAAGATGAGGGTCCTCTGCCAAGCTTCGGAAAACACGGAGTTAGTCTCCTTAATTTCCGGTTTGTCTCCTTAATTTCCACTTCAGTTTTGAACAAGTCGGAAGCTGGTTCCAACAAAAAAAAAACAGTAACTTGGCGATCTACACGTTATTGGATAACAAAAGTAGCAAATTTCTGGAAACTTTATAAGTGTGCCGGGGAATTTTATCAGGTTAGTAGTATTTAGACTTTACTTTCAAAAACGCTACTGATGGTGACCATACGTGCGGGGCAGTGCAGTTCGTAGGCTCATCAGTTCGAGAATAGGAACGAGGCCTCAAAAAGCAAAGAGAGAGTGAGATTATCCAAACAAAAGGATATAGCAGGGATGCCTCCATCCAAATCGATTGATTCTAAACTAGTTTACCTTCAAAATATCGATGGCATTTTACCTATTAATTTATAATGGAAACGGGGTTTCCGGTTCAAGTCTATAAATTCCAGTAGTTGCTTATTGAAGGCGGCAATTTTTTTAGTAGATTTAATCAGGGATTTAAAAGCCTGTCCTCTGCTAGAAATGGGTAGACGGTGCCACAATAGCTGCGTTAGCTATGCGAGTAGATATTTTGGCTGAATCTATCTCATCAACACAATCTACCTTTCTCCCTCGTGGCTGCTGTTCTCAATAACATGGCTGCTGTTACAAAGTCATACAGTGGTGTATCTTAAGCTTGATTTTGCTAAAGCTTACGATAGTGTTGATTGGAATTTCTTGGAGAAGTGTCTTCTTGCTCTTGGGCTCGGGAAGTCATTTATAAGAAATGTCATAAAGCTTCATACGTCAGCAAGGTCTACTGTACTTTTTCAAGGCGAGCCATCTGATATTTTATAGTGGTAGAGGAATTCGGCAAGGTTGCCCATTAGCACCCTTGCTCTTCACAATTATGGCAGAAGTATTATCCTAGATTTTCTTTGTGGCTACTCAGGATGGCATCATTCAAGGTCTGCCAATGGATGATGGTTTTAAGAGGTATGTAATCGATATGTTGATGACACTTTTTTGTTGCTAATTGCCGAGGGTGAAAATCTTCATAATGTTAAGCTATTGTTAAACACATTCTCCTTAGCATCAGAAGTTCTTATGGGTTGGCAAAAGTGTACTGCTTTGTGGACGTTGGACAGTCCCATCCCTCCCTGTATTCTGGACTATCCATGGAAGATTCTTCTGCATGGAAATATGACGAAATTGCTTGGTATTCCTGTCGGAATTCACATCTCCGCTTCAGATGTTCTTGATGAAATTATTATAGGGTTGCAAAAGCACTTATTTTGGTGGAATACAACTATCCATGTCTAGAAGAATCACCGTGGCTAAATGCGCTCTTAGTAATACTCATGTCTACATGGCATCTGCTCTATCAGCTCCTCAGTGTAAGATGGAGGAGATTGTGTGTATCATCAGGGACTTTATTTGGGGTGGAAATGAAGTCGAAGCTGTGGTCAAGGTAGCTTGCGCGAAGTGCATTAAATCTAAGGCAGCTGGTGGTTTTGGAATGTTGGATTTTCACTTCCAAAACAAGATGACGATGTCGAAGTTTATTTACAGGATTATCATTGGTAAGGATGGTTCTCTTGGCTTGAGGTTATTGATGTAGTCGATTCGGCACTGTCTTCCATTTCATAAGGCCACCATTAAGCCTCTCCTTCCTTGGGCTTTGCTTTATCATATGCATTCGTATTCTAACGCATCTCCCTTTCTAAAGGGGTTGCTTGCCGCTTGGGACCCTGTCATGTCTCTTTTTCATATCAATTTCGAGGTGTATCTTCAGCTATCTACTCCGTGTTGGTGGATTCCTTTGCAAGGCACTCCTGAGAATGTGACTCTAAGTGTTGTTGTTCATCCAAAGACACAATAACGATGGATAGCAGCTGGTATAAGCACTATTGCAGCTTGGTATGAGCTGGTCATCTCATGTCATGGGAAGCATTTAAAACAAAATTCTTGTTGTAAAAATGGGATAGAGTAATTTGGACTCGTATTGCTGCATTCTTGCCACAGAATTCTGGCTTACAAATTGAAGTAACTGTATGGGATTGCCATCAGGTATCAAGCCATGACACTTTGTTTCTTCGGTGTATAAAATGCTTTTGCATTATGAAATCTTGCCTCCGTTTAATAGATGGCATCTTTAGATCCTTCAGCCATAATAGAAAAGTTGTTTGGACATTGGTATGAGATAAGTTGCTTCATCCCAAAGTCGCGGTTTTGTGGTGGCAAGTGATCCACAGATACATCAAAGTCAACATGCTAGTCCATAAAATTGGTAATCGGATTTCAGGGCTCTGACCTCAATGTAAGCAAAGGGTTGAGAGTACTGAGCATTATTCTTCTTGTGTGAGCGGCTTCGGCAGGCATGGTCTTGGTTGTTAATCCTATTTGGCACGTCTCGATCCAGCCAACAAGTTCCGCATGCTATCTATCCTGATGCATGGCATAAATGGCAGGAACGAGTTTTTCATCTTGCATGTGGCTGGCATTTATGGTCTATCTGGAAGAGAAGCAGATTGTTTATTTTTAAGGGCATGGATACTGCAGATGAGTTTCTTCTTCAGTGGACATAAAATAAAATTATTTTTGCATATGATTGTTCTTCTCTTGACCAAGAGAAGAAAGTATTGATTTGGTATACTTAATTTCAGATTCATTCTTATGCATAAACAGGCGGTTGTGCTCTGTTGGATCGGCTTGTCCGTTGGGGTTATAATCCGTTCTTTCTATGTTGTTATAATTTTGATTAGTAAATAAATCTTGTCGTCCTACCAAAAAAAAAAAAAAAAAAAAACATGTAAAAGGACTTCTTGTAGAAGTTATATAAGCCACACTATCGGTTAAAAATAATACCCGATTAAGATAACGAGGGCCAAGAAAAGTCCATTTTATGCCATGTAAAGGGCTCTTAGCCATGCAAGGGCGAGGTGCAAGGCACGATGATCTTCGCTTTTTGCGACTTATGAGACCTCATTTACATCGTGTAAAATCCCACAATGGGACTCTTTATATACTACATAAATTTATTTTAATGTATATGCCCATTGGGACCACTTTCCCATGTATATGCCCATTGGGACCCAATGACTAACAGCAGTTGGGAACCGGTCACAAAGGTCCAAGAGAAAGTGGAACCAGTGGGCATGCCCCTCAACATGGAAATCTAGAGTTTTTTTATTTTTATTTTTATTTTTTTATTTTTTTTATTTTTTATTTTTTATTTTTTATTTTTTATTTTTTATTTTTTATTTTTATTTTTTATTTTTTATTTTTTATTTTTTATTTTTTATTTTTTATTTTTTATTTTTTTCGCACGTTTGCACAAACACAAGTTGACACTTTGAAGCAATTTTAGAGTGTCCACGTTGCTGCCAACTAGGATTCTTGTCCACGTGGATGCACCTACAATCGTTGGATTTGATCGACGAACACAAAAAATTAATGGAAATTCCAGCATGGCTCATGTCTTGGGCGGTTATGGCCGCGTTGGGGAAGCTATGGCGAAGCGTAAGCGAGCCTCTTCAACCATAAACCTCCTCCTTCCCTTCCTATTTCTTCTTCTCTTCATAACCCTTCTGCTGTTACCCCGAGCTCCCTTTTCTAGTCTTCTTTTCTTAGATCTCCCAATAATTACAAACTCCTCAGTTTTGCTTTTGGTCGTTCTTTTAAAATGCCCCTCCATTCCGTGGTTCTTCCATGCAAGCCCCTTCCGGTGGATGATTATGACATGGTCAATTCCGAAAATGGTGCTTGTTTTATAGACGATTTTGCTAAAAGAAGCCGGACGGATTTGTTTTCTTCTTGAGTTTTGGATAGACAAGGTGAGAATTCTTTTGGCTTTGGGGTTTGAATTTGAGGCGCAGGCTGGAAGCCCTTTCTGTAAGAAATTGGAGGGTCTAATTAGACCAGTTGGCGCACCATTTAATGATAGATGGCCAAAGGCATAACATATGTATTCGAGCTTTCAGAGCGCACGGGATACAAAAATCTTTGGGTTTCTTGCTTTGCTTGACAAGATGGCTCCTTTCGACAGGGGGTTTTGGCGTTTCACATGGCTAAACCCAAGCAAACAAGGCAGGATCGATGGACTTAATCGAGAATGCAAGCCTTGATCTGGCTGCAATGCAATGTTCAAAACATCATGATATTCCCCATCGGGTTTGGGATCCGCCGGGGAATAAATTACTAATCGCATATTTCTTATTAGCCAGAATGACTTTAGCTAAACTTGCTCGATATTGATCCCAAAACTTTCTGTGGTTTAGCTAAACTCTACACAATTTTCCTCTCATACTTTCTACCGTTTAGCTAAACTAACCCAAACATCATCCCAAAAATTTCTATGGCGTGGCCAACTGAAAACATTATACCAAATTACTATACTTTTTTTCAATATACTCCACTTATTTTAGTCATTTTCTTTATGAAAACATTCTAAACTAATGCTAACTAGCAAAGTATAGGACTCAAATTAATTCATAATGCTAGAAACTAAACTACTAATCATACATTTCATATACAATAGAATGATATTAGCTAAACTAGCCCGAAATTCATTCTAAAAGTTTCTATGGTTTAGCTAAACAATACAAAATTTCACTCTCTTACTTTCTAGCGTTTGGCTAAAGACCTCCGTGGTTGGTGCAAGTCCCGAAAAAGTTAAGCTAAAATTATTATTTTTTTCCCAATTTTTCCATTTACTTTAGCCAATTTTTTTAAAATGTGCTAAAAAATCGCCAAATAGCTAAGTTTAGCCCTTTAAATTATTCCATGGATCCGGCAAGATCATTTGATCTGAACAGTGAGCTTGCATGCGTTGATCTTAATGCACTATGCAAGGAGGAGGAAAAAGAGTGGCACATCTTGCGGCCAAATGAAGATGGCACTAACAGTCTTTCGCCGCTCCGTAAGTCGTGGTTTGTTCCATTGGAAGTCGAATTAATTTGAGGAAGTAGAGGAGCTTCAACTCAACTGTGTTTCTCTTAGTAGTAGTTTCCATTTTACATTGCTTTTTGCATTGAGCAATCCACTCTTAAAGTGCCTGGGACGAAATTTCCCCAATACTGAAGGGCATATGCGGATCTCCGCTAGTTTTTGCCTAGTTTATCCGCCTTAATTTGTTGTAGGAAATTCGTGCACACCGCGTGTAGAGTAATCTCTTGTACGACATGTTTCTATGCTTAGGTACAAAAAGGATATGATTGATTTGTATAGAATAATGATCACAAAGCCATAGATTTACTCTATCATGGTCTGCGCATGCCACTTGAGAAGGTTAAGTACAATACCTTGCTGTTTGAGACTCATATGCCACAGTTTTTCTTGAGAATAAATTGAAGTGAAATATGGCGTGTATAACTGGTATGCGACAGGAAATGCAAGGTGGTATAAAATCATAAACAGACCCACCACCATTTTAATATTGTAGAACATGAATGGATTCGTTTTACGATAATTTAATAAATTCGACTTTTCCCTAAGCACGTTGACATGCGAGGGACATAATTAGATGTCTATATGAATCTGTTATGTGGGGCTTAAATTCAAGCATGAACATATCTTTTAAGCCATTACTGCATTAAATCTTAATACAACTGCATGCCATGTAAATAAACTTGCCATTAAATGCTTGGGGACATAAAATACTGGTGGATTTGCAGAAATGGAGGGATCTTGCATTCCTTGAACTGGTTATGGTTGGTATTTACTACTTTGTAAGAGATGTAAATTGATCATAGTAACTGTTTTAAATTGAATTATGGTTGGTGAAGGGCGATGAGCCATGCCAAGACCACTGCTTACCTGTTAACCCTTGCCTCATTACCATTTCTTTGCTAATGTTGGTTTGTTTGGTTACAGGTAACCGGTCTTGCATCTCCAATCTCTTTGTATTTTGGATGTTTGGATGCATATGGATGGAAGATTTGGCACATGTAGACAACAAGCTAAGCTCTCTACTGGAGGCTCAACGTATATTTCTGAATTCTGCTAAACTGTATCATTTTACACTTTACAAAACAGAGGTACCTATTTCAATTCTCTCTTTATGCTTAAATTGTGCTCGTAAATTTTTGAGCACAATAAACAAGGCATTTGGGTACACGCAGACCTTGACATAATGTTTGTTTTGGGCTATGCCTGATTTCTGGAAGTTTTATCATTTGAAGAATAGCACCGTTTTTCACATTTTTGCTGTTGAATAGTCAGATAGAGATAACACATGTAATATTCATAAAGAATATGAGAAAATGCAGGTGTGTTTGGATAAGTAACGGATATAATGGATCAACAGATATTGTAGTTTACAGTCAGTTTGTATTGAATAAAGGATGCATGATACAAGAACTACGTATATTCTGCTTTGGATATAGAACACAAAGGGCTTTATGTTCATGGAGTATTGCCGAGGAATTTTTTTTTGAATGATGAGCTATGACGTGTTGGTTAAAAGGCAAAAGTATGCACGGATGCATCAATGGCATGCACTGTTTGGATTGACAGTAGAAACTGATAGAAACATACGAGATGGAAGGCATAACTTGCATGTATGCATTAAAAATATGATGTTATGATGGTCAATATTGTAGATGGAATCATCAACATTTTAATTGAGTAATACAGGCTGCTTATGGTGACACATATAAGTGGATATGAAGTCTGATTATGTGGATATGAAGTCTAATTAAAGTACGTACATTGAACGATTCTGATAGTTATTAGAGCACCATTAGATGATTTTTAGGATGCTGACCATTGGTTTCAAACTGAAGGAACAGATAAGAATAATTGCCCATAAACATATTGATATTGGTGTAATATAATGATATTTAGGACTATGGCAATAGTAAAAGAATGTTGTGAGGGATAAATACATAGGCATGTGTTTTTAAGTGAAATATGCATCCAAACATCCAAAATACAAAGAGATTTGTATTTTTAGCATGCTTTCACCCAAGGATTTGCTCAGTATATTGGCAGTATGTCAACAAACAAGAATTGTCACGTCTGCTGTCATACCTTGTATGAACCTCTATATCTTTCCTCATCAATGAGTAGCAGTATGCTGGATGTTAAACTGGGAAGCAAATCCCCAAATACTTTTGAATCCAGTCTATCAGGTCTTTAAAACAGATCATGGCTTTTATTTTTACCTCAACACAATAAGTTGAGAAATATCTTTGGAGATGCCTCCAGAGATATCTAATTTTAGAGGTGGTCTATTTTGTGATGAGCCTGGTTTGGGGAAGACAGTTATTGCACTTGCTTTGATCTTGAAAACTCAAAGGAATATTGTCTCAGCCCCCTCCTGGTATAAAGGTATCTTGGTATAAGCATAGTTCACATGGTAAGGTTGGTTACTATGAGGTGACAACAAGCTTTGGATTACCTGCAACGAAACAGTGTTCAGCATTGAAAGCCCAGTGGTTTGATGGAGCAGACTATGGAAGTATTGATTTCAACGACTTATTTCAGTCTTCTTGTCAATCCAAAAGATTGAAATCATGCATGTCATCTGAAGACATAGGTACTCTTCACAAAACAGGTATGTTGAGGAAAAAGTTGTTTCATGGCGGCAAATGTTTTTAGCAAGATAACCCGGGGAAGTTGATTGTCAAATGGAAGTCTAGGGTGACACGATCCCAAGTGAAAGCAAGTTTTGTTGTTTCAGATACGAGGAAGATGGTTTGCCATTTGAAAATAGTGAAATGAAGTCAGATAAGATGAGTGAGTGCTGGGTCCAATGTGAGGCTTGCACCAAGTGGAGAAAGTTATTTGACTGGCAGCCTCCTCCAAAAGAATGAGTTGCCTGGTTTTGCAGCATGAATGTGGACACTGAGAATCAAAACTGCTCCATTCCTGAAGAAAGTTGGGATAAGCGATGTAAGATTAACTCATTGCCAGGTTTTGTGAGGGAAGATGATCCTTATTGTGATGAAAAAATGTCAAGTTCTTTACCGATGAGCTGAAGCTGCGTGCAAATATTTTTAACATAGAAGCCAAAAGGGCTTTAAACTGGCTTGCAAACTTGGGCCCGATTGATTTAAGAAAGTTTAGAGGTATCTCAGTACCTCACTCCCTAAGGTTAGTTACAATATCTGGGTCTGATCTGCACTATTATGACAAGTTCTTTCAAGCATTTGGTCATGTACAGTTTAGAGATAGGAAAGGAGCGGCACCTTGGCGCTACCCAACAGGCTTGAATAATTTGGTGTTTGATGTTGAAGTTTTGAAAGTTGCATTGTTAAAACCTGTTCAGGAAGTTACTCGTATGTATCTCTCAAGAGCAACGCTTATAGTTGTCCCTTATAACTTAGTTGAACACTGAAAAGTTCAGATAACAAAACACATGAAGCACAACCAATTGAAGTGGCATGTATGGACTGATCAGAAGAGTTCATTAAAACCTCATATTCTTGCATGGGATTATGACATTGTAATAACAACATTTCCACGACTAAGTGCAGAGTGGAGCTCGAGGAAAAACAGTGTTTTGATGCAAATACATTGGTTTAGAATTATTTTAGATGAAGGGCAACACCCCAAATTGTTGCCCCAGCACAACGACTGTAACAATGCCTTAATTCCTAGAGCAATTGGCAAAGTCCGTCATTCCATTCCTGAGCTTAAATTCAAGGCTTGGAATCCATAAGGAACCATTGTGTCTGCCCATGACATATGATGTATGGAAATCACAGGAGAGCTATGCAATAGAAGGGCTAATGTGCTATATGAAAAATCTTAGTTTTAATGTGAGCATGTGCGACACCATGAGCATGGCTAAAAAAACATTTGTGATGCCTGAACAGTTTAATGCTATGAACATCATTAGCAACTTACAAAAATGCAAAAAAAACAGAGCCTTCAATATGCAAGGTTTTTTATTTTTCATTTCAGAATCTATCAACATTAACGTGCAGAGGTGAAAGAACTTTATCAAAACCTATAATTTCTGTAAAAAGTAATCAAACGTGCTTTTAACTAGTTATTATTTTTTAGCACGCCAGCCTAACCAAGTGTGCAGCCCTCCTTGCAATTCTAGCCTATCCACGTAACACCTCCACCTCATCAAAAATTGATGTGGCATTAATTTCCACCATTAGATCCTCTTTTTTCCAGATCTAGGGCTGTGAAAATTAGATAAGCCTTAAAAAATGGCACGGAGATGGCATTCGAGGCATTGAGGCGGCATGGCAAACCTTACATTCTTAGTCTTCTTCAGTTTCCTCCTTCGTCTTCTTCAAGTTCTTTTGATTTTCGTATTTTCCTTTTTTATTTATCTTAGAGTCTTCCGTCTGCCATTACCCACAGAGCCATAACCCCACGGATTTTTGCCAGAACGTGCATCTGTTTCCTACTCTCGGCCGCTGATTTAATTTCTGTGTGTGATAAGGATCAATTTGGATTTAGATTCTTCCGTCTGCCATTACTCACAAATCCATAATTTGCGAGCCCAATTCCATTGCTCACAAGCCATCTCTTAAATACCATGCCTGGCTCTGCAGAAAGACAGTACTATAGCATATAGCAAATGGAAGAAAGAAACAAGTGCAAGCCATGTTTGAATGGAGCTGCATTGAACAGGTGCTTCTGGGTGTGAAAATTCTCAACATAATTTCTGCAGATCAAATGGGTCGGGCTCACAGGCATCAGCGGTTCAGAAAATGGGAGGAATTTCTCGAATCGTGCGGTTTTGTTGCAGTTCCGCTCAGCAGCTTTTGCATCTGCCTAGGCCAGCCTTTTGCTCCGGCTCCATTATCCCAAAAAAAATTGTCTTCTTACGACAATTTGGCATGTCGTTGTTGGGCCTATGTGTTGTAAATGATGAGAAGCTGAAAATCCCAAACTAGGCTTCAAAATAGCAGATTGGAGCTGGTTTTTTTAGCCCTTTTTCACAACCATAGTTTAACAAGAAGCTCCGGTCGTGGCTTCTTGTAATCCACTGCTTCAAATATCACAAGGCATCATGGCAGGTCGTTAAATCTTCATACAGAACAGAGGACAAAAATGACTCTAAGACATCTGGGAGTACTGCATCTGGGAGTATGTGATTGTAATTATACTATTTTGTCTCACAGCGGGACCCTGTTTAGAGCTTGGAGTTGCTTCTCAGGTACATAACTAAGCTTTTTGAAATGTGAGGGTGCAACATAATCTAGGGCTTACAACCTTTTTTCTGTCAACAGTTGTCAAAGCTCCCTCCTTGACAAGCTCCCTCCTGAAGTGGTGCGTTACTTTAATCCAGAGTCTACAAATCCATCAGAATTGGACCTTCTTATACCTTACGTGGAATCTGTTTTACCACTTGCGGTGTAGACAGCAGAAACATTAATGATTAAAGCTTCTCTAGCCTTAAAACCATGGCGCAGTTGGATCTTAGCGACATTGGCAGCAATGCCAGACTCAATGCAGAACCTCGTTCAAACAATCTTGCCAGAACAATGTGCTTGTCTGAGGCAAAAGATTGGTCAAAATTGGAGACTCCAGAAGTCAATTTATACTGCATAATGATTAATGTCCTTTTGAAGTTAAATGGAGAGCAGGAAGCTTAGAGGCTTTTCGCAGAAATGTCCAAAAAGGGGCTTGAAGCTGGTCTTCCGAAATTTTAGGGACCTTAAATTATAGCCTAAATCACCTTGATTTTTCAAGGCAAAATTTCAAGGTCATTGCCTGTTGTTTCAAGGTCATTTCAAGTTACAATTTCTTATCATTTCAGTGATCATTAGAACAGTTACAAATTTCAGTGATCATTACAACAGCTTCCAATTTCATACAAGTTTCAAATACAAAGTTTCTGATAAAACTGTGATCAAAGCTCCTGATTCACATACAAAGTTTCACATACAAAGTTTGAAAAACAAGTTCCAGTGATCCAATTTCATATCACTTTCAAATACAAAGTTTCTGATAAAACTGTGATCAAAATTCCACTGATCAAAGTTCAAAAACAAGTTTCTGATAAAACTGTGATGAAAGCTTCAAAAATAAGTTCCACTGATCAAAGTTCAGAAAATTACGTACTGCGTAGCTTCTTTAGGGCAAAGGACGGCTCCAAGCTACTCATAGACACAGCCATGCTAAAAAATACAAACAAAATCACTAAAAAGGACCTCTTGGCAGCCATTTTTCTTAGAATGGCCTGGATCCAAACCTCAAAATCGATTCCTTTCTTGAAACTTTGCAGATCTGCAACAAAAACAGAGTAAGAACTCGCTAAAATGCTTCAGAAGTCGCCAAAAACTCGCCAAAATGCTTGAGAAGTCGCCAGAAACTCGCCAAGAAGCGCCTAAAACTTCAGAGGTCGCCAAGAAACTCGCCAAGAAAGATCCAATGCTTCAGAAGTCGCCAGAAAGTCGCCAAAATGCTTCAGAAGTCGCCAAGAAACTACACTAGCTAAAAATCATGAAAATCTTCAAAAATGTCGAGCAAGATCATGGCGACGGCCAGGCGCTCACCTTCCACAACAAAGATCTACGCCCTAGCAACAAAGATCTATCAAAAACTAGCCAGAATCGGCCCGCGAGGACTCTGGCGCCATAGATCCTCCGGGCGCAGAAGGGGAAAAAATTTCAAGATCCCTAAAATTTCGTCGGAGAATTTTCGCCAGGTGGAAATTTCGGCGGAAATTTGCTGCTGACCTGGCAGGGCCACTCGCGGCGTCATTTGTTCAACAAATATCACAATAGTAGACCAAAGTTCCTGGGCAGATTCTATGATTCAGGGTATGATGAAACTTTCTCGCATTTACTTACGAATATGAATTTATTTTGTTTGTGTCTTATTTTTTGTTGTAAATTGAATTTTATTTAACAGGGCTATTCCATGATGGGAGGCAGATCATGACATACCTCTTACTAGATGCGTGATTGTTGGTAAGCTCAAGGAAAGGAATTTACTGTTTATTTCCTTGATCGCATTTGTAAGATATGAAACACGTTTTGTAACTTTGAAAGTTTAGAAGACATATTATGTGAGGCCCAAAACTTGCTGCTTCCATCAAGAACAAAAGAGAGATTGTTGAAAACCAATCTTCCACAGATCAAGCTAACCAATCCTCCATCTCACATGGTTTATTGGCTTCAAAGATAGATTGCCAAGACCTCAGTTATCTTTTGCAGATCCCAGGCCATACTTGGCTGCTTCCACAAGAAGTACATTTGGCAAGAAAAGGCTGGGAGAACCAACATTGACATCCCATCTCTATCAAGTTCCCTAATTACAGATGTTGAAGCTCCTTGCAAAAGTGACTGCTTTTTGGTCTGTTTCTTGTGCTCCATGTTGCATTAGACAGATCTATGCAAGTTTAGGGGACCCAACATTTCTGGCCTTCATGGAGGCGCTTTACATGGCATAGAGATTTGATATGCCAAAGCACCATTGGCATTCTAGAAACATGTGCCAACGGTGATATGCCATGCTGGTAATTTGCAGTCCTCTCTTGCTATTGCTTATGTGTTTTTATATCCTAGGTTGGATTTTCAGTGCAGTAATATTCATTTAAACAGGGTTATTTCGGTTGATTTTCATTGCCAGTTATGCCTCAAAAGTTCAGATGCACGGTTTACTTTTCTAGAATCAAAACCGCCCAACTGATCCCTGTTGTTTTTTCAAGCCGCTCCTTGTTGTGGTAAAAATATGACTGTCAATTCCCTTCTTAACACCTTTTGCTATGTATCTTGTGTGGCAGAATCTCCTAAAGACGCAAGGGCTTAATGAGTAAAATGCCTAGGTTAGATTATCAGAAGACAAAGGGCCTTATGCCTTTGCACAATCCAAGGATTCGCTATTAGCAAGTTGACCACAATCTAAGACCTCTAGGAAAGGCTATGCATATCCTTAATGGCTCCTACACCATCCAATAATTAATTGTTGTAGTAGAGACACATATAAGTTCCCCTTTTACAGCTTATGAGAACAGTATAAGAGGTGAAACAACTCCTCACAAAGATGAAGCGACTACCACCGACAAAACGTAGGGAAATAACGATGTCCATGCACAACAGTAATATGTTCCCGAATCAGCCTATGAAGGACACGGTTACCATGCAGCTTGAAGACTTATCTTATCGGAATCAGGGTCTATACACAAGGAATGGGCACTTGCGTTGACTACAACTGAATGATTTGAGAAAATATGGCTGTAACTTATGCATGTTATAGATAAGAGCCAACATGTTACTCTCCACAATTACGTCATAAAAACAAGAGATGATAAGAGCCAACATGTTAATTTCCACAATTACATCATAAAACACCTGGCTTTATGACAGTCTTCTATATTTTGCCTGTGCTTCTAAGCTTCAGGATAGTGATACAGTCGTGAATAGAGCGCCCATTGAAGCAACATATTCATATAAAGGAGTACCATGCATTGCCGTATATTTGAAATGTGGAGCCATTGAAGACGCCATGTTTGTTTCACCAATTTGTTGTATCATCCATGTTAGTTTAGCTTTTATCTCTTAGCATAATCAGTGCTTTTCTATCATAGTTCCATTAAGTTAGTAATACAGTTATGGCTTTTCCATCAATGCAGAATCTACCATTCATATTATGAAGAAACCAGGTGTTTTTCATGATGGTTATAAGAACCCCGGTTATGAATGCTGTGATATTTCACAGGTATGTTCATGCTGGTAATTTTGCATTTGCATTTGGATGTCATTACATTATGAGAAAGTCTAGCCAGTAGCATATGGAGGTCTGTGGGCTTCAACTTCCAGTATTTCTTGCCCTTCACAAAGTTCAAACCACTATTTTAATGTGCTTTCCAAGAGCAGCCAAGATTGTGTTCATAGTTGGATGAATTTCAGTTTAGCTGATAATGGTTAGAATTGCTCATGGTTACCTATTAATTTGAAAATGCAGAACTCTGTTAGAGCAACAATGCACCAAGAAAACGTTTTCTGTCAAAAGGTTTGCGAGCAAAACCATTGCAGAAAATCCTGCATTGACAATCTGCCACCAAAAGATACGTACATTAGCCATTTACACATTTGAGCTAGTAGAAATCACCTCATCCCATCCAAATTGCTGAATAATTTCACAAATTAATTTAAATAACCTCTGATGTTATAACCTTCTGACAGAGAAAGAGCCTCAAATATTTATAGTATAAAATCCAACTCTACATCCCTGCATTCACTCGAATCAAGAAAGTTATGTAAAGAACTACAGTACCATTATCGTGGCTACATTTAGATCTTTAGTATAAACAAGGTATGGGGCACAGCAAACAAAAATTCATGAACAGCTAACTTGCATCATCCAGGATTTAACATTAAAACAACAATGAAATGACAGCTCTTAGGATCTAGGGATTCAAAAACCTGAGTACGTGAACGTATTTTCAATCTTATTAAGCTAGTCATATGTACCACTTTCACCCAAGAAATGAAGCATTCAAACAGGAATAGAGTTTGTCTATAGCCCATGTTAGTTTCATTAAGGGAGGTCATACTAAATAAAGTCAAACACTCTGTTCAGAATTTCAGAGATTAAAGCTGTTTACAGGCTTATTGTCATCTTAAAGCAAATTCTTGAGCACAAGCTGCCTTTCCTTAGAGTTGTTGGCACATTAGGCATGCATATCGACTAATGTGACATTTATTTTGTATCTATTTATTTACAATTGTGATTTTGATAAAGAGTTGAAACTTTGCTCATATTGACTTATCTTTGATGCAAAAGGATTCGAGCTGAAGCTATGGTTTACAATATGAATGTAGGACAAAGAACAAACTTATCAACTAGGTACAAACAACACAAAATCAGAATCAAATCTCAAAATGGCAGCAGACATCAACAAGCACAAATTGTAGGAAAAGAAGCGCTTCCACATCAACCTCTTAGAAGCCCAAAGCAAGAAAAAGACAAACGAAATCCAAAGACATTATATAAACCTTTACAACACAACAAAAAATGACTACAACAACCTTATATATTGCCCTTCCAAAACTAAGAAATACTGAACGAAGGGGCATCGTCTAAACTGTCCAAACAACATATGCTATTTTAATCATAGACAATAAACTTTAATATAATTTTGCGCTGATACAAAAATAATTCAATCGTCTTTTACTATCCAATTACCTTGCCCTAATTTTCCTGCGCCTTTATTTTTTATGGCCTCTGGCGTGCCTTTTTGCTAGTTATTTTTTATTTTTTATTTTTTTCCATAATACCCCCCCCCCTTCTTTGGGCCTAACGCTTGGCGATGGCGCCTGGGGCTCGACTGCCATAGTGTTGGGCGACTATGCCTCTTTGCATTCCTTGGCACTAGCCGACTATGTGGCTCGCTCTATTCTTCAGAGTTTTTTTTTTTTTTTTCGTTATGAAGATTTTTTGGTGTAATTTTCACGAGAATGAGTATCTAGATCTTCTATTGAGCTGCTTCAGAAGTTGCTGATCATCGCTCGTGGTGCCGTAATGTGAAAGAAAGGCCGTCTTCATCTCTTGCCAATTTTATTTCCAGTGACTTTTGTTGGCCATGAGCCACTGATGAGGGGCGCCACGCAGCATGGTGGAAAAGATGTGGAACTTGAGTTGAGGTTGAGCGTGGCTATTGAGGATGGCCAAGGCCTCAAATTCCTCCATGTGAGCTTGGGCACTTTGATCAAGGGGCTTACCTTTGGTATTCCCAAAAATGGGATATGTCAGCTTAAGATTGTGGACAGGGGATGGAGGTGGAACTTGCGTGTAGAGAGGTGGAGCATAGGCGGGAATATAACCTTGAGGCACAGCCGTAGGCTGGGAACATGGCGGCATAGAGACTGAAAAACCAGGGAGTGCAGAGAGAGGAACGTCCGTGGCCAAAGGGCCGTGGGAGCCATCCTCATTTAACTTGAGAGCAGTGATGTTGTATACAGGGATGGAGTGCTAAAAGGATGATATTCATGGACATGGGGAGGACCAAAAGAGACATGAGGATAGCCCATCCCTGCGGGTGGAGAAGAAGGTTGCGAAGGCAAGGGTGTGTGACCCAAAGGGATATGAATGTAGGTGTTTGTCTGGAGTCTGAAAGTAATGAGGAGTGGGCTGAACCAGTGTGTAGTGTGGCGACTGCGGTTGAGAGCAGTGCTTGCAAACAGGGGGAGACCCTGGTCGACAACTGACACGAGGGGTAGGCGGCACCGTCTAAGCACGTGAGCGGACACGACCTCCTTCAATATCATAGTCAGGATCATACATGTCGCGAGCAGCTTCGCAGCGCTGATGGTGTTCTAATCTTGCCGCCGTTTGACTAAGGAGTTCCTCAGGAGTGAAAGCACGAGCAGACATATTGAGAAGAGAGAAAATGATGAGGAGAGAGAAAATGAAGTAAGACCCGGCAGCGGCGACAGTGTTTATGGTCTGGGTTCGGGATCTCCTGCAAGACAACCCTCTATGTTACCAACTTCTAGATCAGAGCTTGATTTTCAGGGAATCTGGCAGTGCCTTCTTTATGTGCCTGGAATCTCGTTGACTCTGAACTTCCACGGGGGGCATCATTTATCTGTTCTTGGTCTCTTCTTTGACCCGGGCTTGGTCTTCTGCGGGGGCGTGGGTCTACTCCCCAATGCGTGACCTATTGCCTTATTCCCACTACAAGAGTATCGGGGTATAGTGTCAACCCTTGTGACAAGTCCTAGATGTAGTGACAAATTTGTGTCGAATACTACTATCTTGACACAAAGTGCTTGTGTTGTGTCAACATTGTGTCTACTACATAGTGTCAAATCTTTTGTCAAAGCAATGACCTCCTTTTGTCAACTTTCTATCGCATGTTAAGTAGGTCATTGCAACAACTTTTGAACAATATTTAAGCCAAGTTGTGCCAACTTTTTCTTAAGACTTATAACAAACGATTATCCAAAATTTCATCTAATATTTTAACGGAACTTTGAGGAGCATTTTGTCAACTTTATATTGCAATTTAAGTGGGTTGTTGCAACAAATTTTTAACAAATTTCTAACTCCATCATTATAACTTTTCTATGAGATTTATAACATAGTGCCATCCAATTTGTATCTAATATATTAATAGAATTGAGTTTGGTATTCATATATCATTAAAGATTTAGTATTGCGCTAAGGAATGTTACTTGATAGAAAGACTGATCTGGACATGGTCAGATGAAGGGGAATAGATAATGGTGAAGGGTACCTGACAACTTGAACAAGGGAGCAAATTTATAGGAAGATAAAAAACAATACTCAATACCAAATGATCTATACCATAGTAGTCATAGCAATAAGATTAACAATCACATGTGGCAACTTCATTAAGATCGTTCTCAATATCCTCTATCTCATCCTCATCTAGATATAAACAAAGAGCCAAATTCATAATTGCTTCGGATGGATCATGTGCATGTTCGGTAATCTCTTCGTCTTCCATATAATCCTCATTATGTCCAGCAATGTGTATTGGCGAATTGAATGGAGATCTGAGCACATAATTCACTTCTTTATCAACTTCCTCTCTTTGTGAAAGTTCTATGAATGGAGATTCTAAAGGAACATGTTCATCAGTATCATCCTCAAGCAAACCACCTTCAAAATAACCTTCTCCCATATATGCACTCTCCTCTTCAATATTGATGCCAATTTCTTCCATTTCTCCTTCTTCTGCTTCATGCAATAATGGGTCATCGCCCTTGCCGCCACCACAATCATCATCATCAGTAGCAGCAACAACAACATCATCATCATTAGCATCATCATCATCATTATTAGCATGAATGTCATGGGAGAGCCCTTCCATATTATTTTCAGCTACAGATAGATCAATTACATGCCGAGCTCTTGGTTGACAATGTATGACAATCCACCAGTTTGTCTCATTAGGATTCTCATGGAAAAATATCTGCTCGACCTGACTTGGAAAAACAAAAGGTTCCTTCATTTCAGCCAATACCTTTGAAGAATCCACTTGAAATCGATGGATGAGTCCTAAGCGTCTTGCCCGACCCTCAGATACAACTTTGAACCATCGTGCCTTCAAGACATTTACACGAAAGCTATGATAATCCAACTCAATAATATCTGTTAAGATTCCCATGTAATTCAAGTTACTCTCAAGAAGGTTGCGATCCCTATTGCTAGATTGACTTTTTTGTTCAAATTCTGAGCTGATCCCTGAATCAAATGTAACTCGACACTTATCAACACCATGGATGCGAAAATGTTGCCCATATGCCCACATTAAGGAATAATATCGTGCCTAGACCAAAATAATAATACTTATGAGTAACATGTAGCATGAAGAGAATGGAACTTAGGATTAAAGATTTATAATATTATACCTTTTTGCTACAACCAAGGGCAAGCTCATAATCGTCATCCGGAATAACATGGCCATGATCTCTAGAGATGAAGCTAGATGCTATGGATAACATCATGGTCGGATGATGATGATCGGAACATACGATGAAGGCGAGGGATTATAGGCATGTGCCATAATACCTTTCTTGCCACCTTTGTTTTTCTACCTTCTTCATATATCGTGCTTCCTTGCATTTTGGACCGATTTCTCATTTGCATAGTCTTTCTTGAAATAACACGCAATCATTAATGCATGCATGCACAACGTTATACTCAATCCGAAAAGAACGTAATAACTCTCTAGCCTCCGCCCTAGATTTTGGAAGACAATGTCCATCCGGCAATATCTTACTAAGCAAGCTATAAAATTTAAGTAGTCATATACTGTAATTTCGCATCCCCAAACAAAAGAATGACTTGCCTATACATACACGAAAACCTTGTGTTGGAGATTTAGGATCAACATGCATGTTGCAAGGCGAAAACACGGGCATTAGGGAACAATGGTTTGCTTGCCTCATTATTGAGATATGTTGCCTTTTCCCTATATGAGTCACCATCCACATCACCCATATGCTCACCATCGTAACTTTTACTTTAATTGCTTTGTTCATTTGTTGGAAGAAAAAAGCTTTGTTCATTTGCATAAGGTAGAAAAGCAAAGCCATTAATATTTTGGAAGTAAAATGTTGTTTGACACAAAATACTATCCACAAAAGCGAATGATATATTTATTAGATTTAACAAAAGAAATCTAGAAAAGCGAGAAAATTACCCTAGCGGGACGATGAAGTGGACCTTCATAAAATTAGCCATTACATACCATTTCACACTATTGGTTCTCTTTGCCAAGAACCAGCAGTTAAAAGCAGAAAATGATGAAAAGATGAACAACCCAAAGATCGTGTCAAAACGGATAGATGGGAATAGTAGTACTTACGGTTCACAACTAGCGGAATAAATATTGATTTATCCTTCTTGATAAGCCTACTTATCGGGGTTCGTTCATGTTTCCACCTTCATGAATGACACCTTTTGAGCCACTAATGTTTTCTCAAAATGACTAGGCAATACCCTCATGAGATAATGAAATGTAATTTTCTTGTTATAAGATCCCCATTATGGTACAAAATATCATTAACCCAACAATGAAATTGAGAATATTAGAAAAATGACCCTAGCGGACAATGAAGTGAATCTTCCTAATATTAGGCATGGTGGCGTCAAAGACGATATATCGCTCCGGGGCGTATATTGTACCGCTTTGCCACGTCCGCGTACACGCCACCCGACCGGCGTATGCAACGCGTGTAGCCAAGTGGGTAGCCCCTAGGGGCAACTTGCTAGAATGTGCATTAGTATTAATGTGCACATTTTCCAATGTACACATTAATGTGGGCACACATTTCCATGTGGCCACTTGATGCCAAGTGGGCCATACCCATAGGTGCAATTAATGTGCACATTTTCCAATGTACACATTCATTAATGTGCACACATTGCCATGTGAGCACATTTGGGTGCACATATTTCCATGTGGGCACATTTGGCCACCCTAGCCCTTAAAGGCAAGTGGGCCCTTTCCCAATTATCCCACATGCCTAAAGGGGATAATTGGAAACCCTAGCCAACCCCTTGTCTATTTAAGTAGGAGAACCCTAACTTGCCCATTTTCGTTTCTAGGGGTTTTTAGAACTCTCGTTTTTGGCTGCCTCAAGCAGCCAAAACCGCCCTCAGAACTTCTGCTGAGAGGATTGCAGCGTTAGTTTCCCTTGATTCAAGCGTTTGCCAGGATGGTCGAGCTCAGTCGGGGAGGAGGAACTCAAGGATCGGGGTATTTAGGCAATTTAGTAGTCTAAACCCCATTTCAGACCATCGAATCCAGATCGGTGGGTTTAGCCTCTTAAATTGCCCATAGCAGCTCCCTCTAGATCTCTAGATGTGATTCTAACTAAAGAACCTAACTCTATGATGTAGATTAGATCTAGTTCTTTAGTTCTACGTGAATATATGTATGATGTATCTCTATGAACTCCTTGTATTGGGAAGGGGGTAGAGACCTAAAGCTTTGTAGTTGATGCTCCTAGAGTAGCCTCTCTAGCACACTTTGTAGATGCGGCTTTGTGCACAAGAGCCACACCGGGTTGTGGGTGAAGGGGCCGACCGCTCATAAGGAGATTCGTGTTGACTCTTGAGCCCATCCCTATGGTGTGTTAGTCTTCAGGGGGATCATTGTGACTAGGTCTAATGGCTTGCCAGCTGCGTGTGGGCAAGGCATGGGCTCCACACTCGTGAGGTAGTGGATATGACCTTCCATTGAGTTCAAGTCGAATACCGCAAAGTGGCCCTCTAGTCACCTTGAATTGACATGTAGATCACGGAGGGAGTGATCCCTACACCCCATCTCGGGCGGGGAGATGAAACCAGGGAATAGCCCTTGGCTATACATCCGTGAGACTCTGATCCAGTCCCAACACTTTTCAGCCTACTACGCAAAGTGTGTGCGGGAGGGGCGGATGGGTGGACAACCCTAAGCCATGTTCTTATGCCCGACCAAATCCATTGCCATGAATTGCATGCGCAATGAACTTTGGAGACCCAAGCCGTCGATCCTCCCTTTGAGTCCGAGCCTTAGGTAGGATTTCCTCTATGCATTGTCTTTGATCATTGTCTTTTTCGGATGTGATGTGCCACCCGGAAAGGGTGGGTATATATGTTGCTCTTATATCTTGACATGTATGTTTACGCGCTTCCCCATGACTAGGTAGGCCACGAGGGAGGCGGGTACAATGACCCTTTCACTCTTCCCTTTGGAACCGTCCACGGTTGCGGTGTTATGTGAAGGGCCCCTGTATCGGCATGGAGCCGGTATGGGGAAGAACTCTGTTTGTATACCGGTGGAGTGCAAGTATGCAGTAGGGGCGTCCGGATGGTATCGAGCAATGTTCTTGGAGACCAAGAGCAAAGCACTGACCATGCTCCCAGTAGTACTAACTTGATAGGATCCTCAAACCTCCCACTAACTTGATAGGATCCTCAAACCTCGAGTAGCGGGAAATTTTTTTCCTGGGGTAGAGCTAGTAATTATCTAAAGATTAGGATAATTAGAGAACATAGGCACTTAAGAGATCCTACTAAATTTCAGGCACTCTTGGCCAATGACTCCAAGAGTGCGCCAGGAGCATGTTAGGTTCAGACCTAATGGCCCTCTCGCGCACTCTTAGAGTAGTCACCCCATATGAACCCTAGAACTTGGCCTTAGGAACTCCAAATGGTAAAATAAAAGATGAAATCCCAATCAAAAAGCTTCGAAATAGCTAGAATTATATATTTAAAACATCGAAAAACATTAAAAGTACAAGTCACTTTTGGAACAATGACTCCAAAGTGCGCGAAGTATAGTTAGGTCCCAACTAACCCCTCCTCAGCGCCTCTTAGAGTCATCCCTAAAAGTGACCTCAAAAATTGATCATAACTTACTCAAATGGTAAAGGTAATAATAGAATCTTGTTTATAATGATTAAATTAGTGGGAAAGCATGTTAAATTGTGTAAATTGGATAAGTTTAGGAGGAAAGGGACAACACCTCTAAGGGTTGCCCGAGAACATAGTTAGGTCTGGACCCCTGGCACCCTCCCCTGCGCATGCTTAGAGGGGTTCGAGAGAAAAATAGTTGAAGAAGACCTAGCCGATTCGAGATATGGAGGATTTCATCAACAAACCAAGAAATTAAGCAAGGCGAGAGATGGAGGTCGTGCAACACTTGAAGACTCATTGGCGTAACGCTCCCATAAAAAGACACCGAGACATGAGACTGGCCGAAGTACATCAAGAGGACAGATAAATAGAACCAAGTCTTTTTTTTTGTAACTACTTGAGGTTTATATGTGATGTATGAAAATTCCCGAATAATAAAGATATATAGTCGTTTAAAATGTGTATTCATTAGGCGATTATGGAGCCGTCGATATTTTGACCAGCGACTCCCAAGAAGTCTTGAGCATAGTTAGGTCCCAACGACACCCCCTCGCGCACTCTTAGAGTCATCCCCAAGCGGGGCCTTGATTAGCCCTACTTGCTCCCAAGCGTAGTAATAAACAAAAGAAACTTGCATCTAGGAAGAAAAACTAATAGGAATTTACCCCTCCCGGTAGTTCTTGGCATCCATTAGGGGTGAGATAGGCCAATGACTCAAGTGCGAGAGGCCACTTAGGTCCCAACCTAACACCCCCCTGCGCACTCTTAGAGGCGTCCAATTTTTCAAAACCCCATAACTTGAGCTACTGAGCTCCAAATCGCTTGAAATTTGTTGCAATAGGACCGTTAGACGCCTAGAATCCATTTATGACCTCAAATTAGGCTAGAAATGTCAAACTTTAGCTCAAAATGACCAAAATTGCTCAAACCCTTGAATTGTTTTTCCAAACTATGGTTTGTTTGTAAATAGAAGCATACCCCATTAGTACCACAAGTATTGCTCTCGACCCCAAAGCTGATGCCTTACTCAAAGGTAGAAGTGCCCAAGAACACCCCTTTGTTATAGTCATCTAAACCTCAAAGATAGCAACTGAAGTCCAACTATTTGGTACATCACCTCTACTCATGCCAAAAGCATAAACATTGACCTAATTTTGTGTCCTTCTAATAGAGTTTGACCTATCAAACGCCACATTCACACTCCCTATTGCCGGGATACCTAGAAAGGAGCTAGAGTCTAGAGCTGCCCAAGTCACTCTCGTGTGTAGAGATTGGACCCCCAAACCAACTTTGCTGGGACCTTAGAGTATGCCTCAAACATCGGGGAGGTCCCATGAAAAACAAACCCTCATTTCATGCCATACCACACGACCCTAATGTCCATAGACTTGGGGGATTAAAGAGATGTCTCCAATAATCTTTGCTCGAGCCATCTTGCTTCTTATAGAGCCCAAAATGTTGTAGGAGAGCCCTTCAAGTAGACCCTTAGACTCTAGGATATACGAGAGTTGCTTTCGGGAAATCTGAGGGGCGAGCCACAGACGAGCGAGAGGCGCAACTTCTTGAAGACATCAAGGTCCCAGCCGATGTACAAGCAGATAAGAAGAGGAGACCAAAAAGCGGACCGAGAGGAGGAAGCACAACGACAAACACCTCAACCGACAAAGCGAGTAGAAAACGGGACACCACCGACCTATCATCAATCTCCATCAAATGGGAAGAATATTGGTAACCAACGGCATTCAAGAATGTTCTAGATGTCAACCTCCCGGCTACCACGTCCACGAAACTCACATGAAAAGAGGATCTCAACGCTTCACCAACTTCGGCCATTGAATGAGTTTCAAATGGAAGAACGCCGAGACAACAAAATACAGTACGAAGATGTTTAGGCATCGATGTCGTTAGCATCACTTGCTAGGGCCGAGGGGGCATAATCTTCCGTCGAGGAGACAACTCATGGCGATAATGAGGCGATATATAGAAACCGGAGGGAAGATCACCCACGACCTTGCAGCCCGGCTCAAAGCCGCTAACGCCAACAAAAGGAGTAACCAAGCTGGGCAACCACAAAGCACCTAAGGCTGACCAAGATGAGCCTCCGGCTCCCTTGCACCAGCAGAGAACTTTCACCGGTTCCAAAAGGTAGGAGACCATGAGAGGGAGGAGACGATATCAAGGAACATTTCCACCGAAGGGGCCTCAGACGCTGACTAGGGGCAAGACCAAGGAGGAGAATATTCTGGCTTCAAACAGAATTCCGACCCGTGAACACCTAGAAACCAAAGGAAGGGCGGTTTACTACGTCAGCCAAGGAGTGCCGGTTGAATGGTTAGGACCCAGCGCGGGCGGAGAGGCGACCTAGCTTCCAGGGGTAGAAATCATAAAGAAAGGCGATCAGAAGGAGCTACTGGGTAGTTTTTTGCAATGGAGATGACCACACTTCTGTGCACGTGAGAGCCACCCTGAATGAAGCAAAAGCCCAAGCGCGGGGCTTCGCAGACTCGGGGAATTCAACTGCGGGGAATGACAATGCCCCGCCACCACCCGCATCTCGAGGCCGAAGACATTCAAGAATGCCCTCACCGAACAGCCGCAAAGTGACCCTACTCAAGCCTCGATCAATGGCACCAAGAATCCGGCAATCTTGCAACAATACCGCATGTAGGGGGCGTGGAGCGGTTACCGCGCATTCTCGCGGCGAACATACACAACAAGGAGGAGCATCTTTTTTCAGGGATCACATCGACGCGACACTCTTCGCGAACTTGAGGTGATCAGCTCGGATCAGACATAAAAGCTCAAAAATAGTAGCAAAGCATCTCAAAGGAATCCGAGTCAACCACGAGCGAAGAAGATGCAAACAAAAGCCGAAGAATCAAATCACGATAGGAGGAAGGGAAAACCTGGGAGGAGTATAAATAATTAGGTAGATCTTCGTAGTTGTTTTGCAAAAAGTGGATGAATTAAAATCTCAATGTAAAATTATATGTCTATTGTATATCTAGGATGTCCACATATATAGTGGAGAAACATGGGTTTAAAGTCATGTTTTCTGATTTAAGCAGATCGGGGAAGCTCCTTCACCGACTACCAAAGGAGGAAGCAAGGAGGCACAACTATAGCCCAAGATCAAAATGGAAGAGCAACTTCGAGGGAGAAAAGCCACGAGGCCAAGCAAACCTTCAACTCCAAACGCCAGGAAATGCCCTCTGCGAGACTGCTACCACCCAATGTTAGGAATAAGAGACAACACCGATCCAGGTCAAGATCATCAACGCTGCACCCAGGACATACGTGAGGGCGCGAACACTACCTCTTGTAGCGTGTGACTTGAAAGCTATGACAGCTGAGTGATGCCTCAACAATGGAAGGAGGAACATGCGACATCAAGCGAGCCAACTAAAGAAGGCAACATCTCGACGACCATAATCACCTTGTGGTAATATAGGGTGATGCGCTGTAACCCGTGTATTAGATGGAGATGCACTTACCCATTTAAAGGCAATCATGAGGAGACATGCCTCCAACAACTGGGACGGGGCTTCCGTCCGGTACTCCTACCGATAATTAGAAGAGAAAAGCCGACCATATCTCCGGACATGTGGCACGTCAAACGCGCCCAAGGTAGAAGCATTCGACACCATGCTGACAAAGGATACCTGAAGCACCTTCGGAAAAGAGAGTTCAAGATAATAGCCAAGCTATTCAACGCATAAAGAGTATATCTAAGGCGGTGTAACTTCAACTCAAGGGGTCAAGTTGCAGTGAGTATAAAGGATCCATCATCCCGACAATATAGCCGAGGGGAGGAGAGCCATGATGCCTTACTTGCCGAGACCGACATGCATAGAGGGACAAAGGTCGAGGAACTCAAAGTTGAGAAGTCCAAGTAACCGACTTCTTCCACGAGCTCCCTGTAGAGGCAATGGAGGACCAAAATCAAGAGCACAATCAAAGCCACGGAGGGTACCTCAAGGCAAGAAGGCGGCGCAGCACTTTGGAGCGTGATAGCGTCAAACCATCGTCGAGGGATCAAACGGTGAAGTTTGGGCTTCGATGGAGAACTAACTAGGTGAGGTTGAAGCGATGACTTGCACGCTGTCTTGCATGCAACTTGGTGAAGACAAGGATGAACGATTCAAGAACAAGCTAGAAGAGAACAACTCGAGGAGTATAGCCAAAGGAAGTCAGCGCCGCGACCTCAAGAGGCGCCTCAAATAGCTTCCAAGTATCATGAAGGGGAAAACAATTACAAAATGAGAAACGAATCGGGAGGGGCAAATGTCGAAAGCATCAACCAACACACCTTTAGTTAGAATGTGATGCAAAGCGTGTTGTGCCATAGCCGACAAAATGGGAGGAGGCCCAAGTATATCAACAAGTTACCGGTGGTGGCGATACAAATAGGAGGATATAGATCGTCAACACCATGCCACGGGGAAGGAACACCGATGACATTACCAGGGTAGGTGTACCTTTCAAACGGAGGCACAAAGGGGACAATAGCTCTATTAGTAATTGTAATTATGTAAGCTATATATAGTTCCTTGTTATTTCTTCCCTCCATAAGCGTAACAAATCAAGCGAAGAGATGTCAGCCAATTTGCGGGTGAAGCAATCAACACCTTCAACACTCTTGAACCTTAGCGATAGCGACAAAGAGGACTTCGATGTATGGGGGCGTCGATGGAGTCGAGGAAACAATATGGGATATAGAGTCATCCTTTAGTTTGCCAAGACAAGAGTTCAAGATGAAAGATCTTTTCCTTGGCCACCTTGGGGCTTTGAAAAGCGGCATGGAAGATTTCAAAGTGACCAACTACACCATCAAAGACCAGCAAGGAGGCTTCTAAGCGAACAAAGTCAACCTCTACATCAAAGAGGAGCCCAGCGTCAGGAGGCTGAAGTATCGGCGACTTCGGAGGGAAGAGCGTTGCCTTGCTTCAAAGGCGAACCAGCCCGGATGAGCTTCTAGCAAGCTCAAAGATCTAAGGCCATGGGGCCTAGTAGGTTAAATGTATGGATGGTAACATCCATATTGGGATAGAAAGGCAATTCGGATATTCGTTGAAAGGATTGCCCAATTGGGAAAGGAGACGATAGGAGTAACTAAAATTATACCACGATTGTTACCGGACATCCAGCGTATTGAAACCACTTGGTGAGATTGATCTCCTCGCTAAGAAGGAATCATTACTAGGATAATTGTTGACCATGTATAAATCTAGTACCTCCAAAGAATAATCCAACCGAAAGAAAAAGTAATCTAACAAGTCCAAGCCAACTTTTATTACGATGACATCAATTGATTAAGTAGGAATATTCCAAGAGCTAAATAACTAAGAAAAGGGGAATCTCTAGAATATAAAAGAATAATATATGTAAAGGTACATCTAAAATAAGAATTATAGTAATCAAATAGTCTTTTTTGAGACAAAAGGAATTGTCATGATGACAAAACCTTGTGGTTTAGAATCGTTCTAACTAAGTAGGTAACCCATCTTGAAATAAGAAGCGTATAACCTCTTAAGGGGAGAATAGATATGACGTTGTGTACAACGTCATTGAAAGGGTCAGGACCAATTTCTTTTGAAGAAAGTGGGAGGGCTCAATCTTATGATTGAGCGTACTTGTATCAATTAATGAGCCGTAGAATAGAGTTCACTCCAACAATGGCGAAGCGAATAAAGATCGAAAATAGATAGATACCTTAGGCTCCGGGAGGCCTTCAACGATGGAGACCGGCGTAGTAGCTAACTACACCAATGAAGTGGAGCAAAACTATGGGAGCAATGCAGCGACCAAGTCATCTCCAAAGTACTCAGCCTTGACTCAATGGGTGGATGCGTTCTAGCCTTAGGTAAAGGTGTGCGCATGTATTATAAGCTTTAATGTGTCTTATTGATAAGTTAAATATAGATCCTAATAAGCATAGAAATTGTTGCATGTATATGTATCATGTGGAAATAAGTTAAATAACAACGATAATGTGAGGTAGGTATGTTAATTGATCCTTCGCAGGGGCCTTAATTCCTTCAAGGATAGCTATATGACCCGGGATCCATATAAATATAGATAGAAAATAGAATTCGGATATACTTTTAAGTATATCTTGGGATATATTTCCAAAGGGTAACGCAGGACCCAAGGAAGAGAATAAAGAAGCACATCTAATTCTTGTGTATGATAATTAAAACCTTGTCTATGTAACAATAGGTCGGAAGTAGGGTTATTGTTTAAATAATGTTGATCTAAAAGTCGTTAAATATTGCAAAGCTTAGAGTAAATTTAATTGTACTATGGAGTAATATATCCAATACTATGATAATGTTAATTCATAAATATTACCTTAGAGGTAATTATGTTAATCCACATGCATTAAAGGGGCGGAAAAAAAAATTGGCTCAAGGGCATGTCGCATTTGTGTTTTTAGATTAGTTTCATGTGTAGTTAAGATTAATCTGCGCATGCAACCTATGCTTGGTATGGATTGCATGCGTTTATTACGATGATGAGACCCTACTTCGGTGATCTCTAGGGCGGTGTAATGTCAATGTAGGCATGACCCGTTTTAGCTGGACAGTGGAAGGTAGATTAGAAAGTCTATACATCCCACGAAGTAGATGACCTCGAGAGAAAGGAGGTCATTAAGGAATGCATTGATAGGAAAGGCACCTTTAGCCCCATATATGCTTTGATAGGAGGAATCTATCCTTCACGCCCCCACGGGGAAGGATATCCTCCATTTGGGCAACTAGAGGTGTAGGCATGAGCGGCATATAGGCATATAGGCTGTCTCCCACGCCATAATGGAAGATCCACCTCTTCCTCACGCGGGAGATTAGCCATGCATCCATGTAGATAGGTGGGTGGTCACCATATAACCAAAATTTTTGTAATAATTAATAATAGGTAGTGTCGACCTGGCAGCCAATAGAGCGCCCCGGGAGGGCAAGGAGGTCGAACCGATGAAAGGCTTGCAACACAAAATTTTGTTATAATGTGTTGCAAGGGATGAAGGGTACCTTAGAAGTGTAAATTTTGTATGAAATTGATAAACTTTGATAAACTTAAATGTTGTATTAAGTAAGGTTAATAATTACCTTCATGGATTAAGTTATGATGTGATAAGTTAATAGGATAACGAAAATAGTAATGTCTTAAACATTACCTTAGAGTAATTCTAATAATTAAGATAGTAAGTATGTAATTATAGATATTGTAAAATTAATGCGAGGATTTTAAGGTCTGAAGACCGCAACACAAATTTTGTTGGAATGTGTTTGCAAGGAATGAAGAGTACCTTAAATAATAATTGTATATGAAAGTGTTAAATTGTGATAAACTAAATGTTGTGATAATAGAAACTAATAAGTACCTTATTTTAGTAGAAGTTACGGTAATTGACAACTTATTTTGATAATGTAATGGCGTAATAATGATTTAAAAAATATTATCTTAACGTAATCGTAATAAATGTGTAAGTATTATAGTAGTATATCGTATGCATCGGGTTGATTGCAAAAGTTAGGAAGATTCCAAGGTGGGGAGAACCCACGATGTCGCGGGACAAAGATCATTTCAAGGTGGGGGAGAATGTGGCGTTTCAAAGACAAAGATAATGCTCCCGGGACGTATATTATGCTCGCCATCGCCAGCGATACACGCCACCCGACCGACGCGGTAATGCCAACGCAGCCAAGTGGGTAGCCCCTAGGGGCAACTTGCTAAGAATGTGCATTAGTATTAATGTGCACATTTTCAATGTACACATTAATGTGGCACACATTTCCATGTGGCCACTTGATGCCAAGTGGGCCATACCCATAGGTGCAAATTAATGTGCACATTTTCCAATGTACACATTCATTAATGCACACATTTCCATGTGAGCACATTTGGGTGCACACATTTCCATGTGGGCACATTTGGCCACCTAGCCCTTAAAGGCAAGTGGGCCCTTTTCCCAATTATCCCACATGCCTAAGGGATAATTGGAAACCCTAGCCAACCCCCCTTGTCTATTTAAGTAGGAGAACCCTAACTTGCCCATTTTCGTTTCTAGGGTTTTAGAACTCGTTTTGGCTGCCTCAACACCCAAAACCGCCCCCGACTCTGCCCCGAGAGGATTGCAACGTTAGTTTCCCTTGATTCAAGCGTTTTTCCAGGATGGTCGGTGCCGAGTCGAGGAGGAACTCAAGGATCGTATTTAGGCAATTTAGTAGTCTAAAACCCCATTTCAGCCATCGAATCAAGAGGGTTTAGCCTCTTAAATTGCCCATAGCAGCCCTCTAGATCTCTAGATAGCGTATTCTAACTAAAGAACCCAACTCTATGATGTGGATTAGATCTAGTTCTTTAGTTCTCTCGTGTGAAGTATATGTATGATGTATCTCTATGAACTCCTTGTATTGGGAAGGGGGTAGAGACCTAAAGCTTTGTAGTTGATGCTCCTAGAGTAGCCTCTCTAGCACAATTGTAGATGCGGCCGTGCACAAGAGCCACACCAGTTGTGGGTGAAGGGGCGACCGCTCATAAGGAGATTAAGTGTACGACTCTTGAACCATCCCTATGGTGTGTTAGTCTCACGGGGATCATTGTGACTAGGTCTAATGGCTTGCTACCAACGTGTGGGCAAAGGCATGGGCTCGACACTTTCGTGAGGTAGTGGATATGACCTTCCATTGAGTTCAAGTCGAACACGAGGCAAAGGGGCCCTCTAGTCACCTTGAGTCATGTAGATCTCTCGGAGGAGTGATCCCTACGCCCCATCCAACCGGGAGATGAAACCGAGGAATAGCCCTTTGGCTATACATCCGGCCGGACTCTGATCCAGTCCCAACACTTTTCAGCCTACTCGCAAAGTGTGCCGGGGAGGGCCGGATGGAGTGGACAACCCTAAGTCAGATGTTCTTATGCCGCCCAAATCCATTGCCATGAATCGCCTGCGCAATGAACTGGAGACCCAAGCCGGCCAGTTCTCCCTTTGAGTCCGAGCCTTGGGTAGGATTTTCTATGCATTGTGCCGATCATTGTCTTTTGGTGATGTGATGTGTACCCATGGGTGGGTATATGTGTTGCTCTTATATACCCGACATGTATGTTTTTCACGCTTCAGCCTAGGTAGGCCACGAGGGAGACGGTACAATGACCCTTTCACTCTTCCCTTTGGAACCCGCCACGGTTGCGGTGTTATGTGAAGGGCCCCAGACGGCATGGAGCTGGTATGGGGAAGAACTCTGTTTGTATACGGTGAGTGCACCGTGATGCTAGTAGGGGACGTCACATTAGCCATCGCACAACCTTAACACCATTGGTTCTATTGCCTAAGAACCAATAATCACACCATGCGTATTGAATATAGAGCATATTTGGTTCCATTACAGACCATTGGTTCTATTACACGTCGAAGAGGCTAATATAAGATCCCCATTACAGTGAATCATTACATCAACATGAAATCGAGAAAAACAAAAAATGATAAAAAAAGATGAGCAACCCAAAGATACGCTTCATAAATTCTGATTCGTCCTTCTTGAATATTGCACGCTTATCGTGGTCGGTCCACATTTCGGATGCATGAATGACACCTCGTGAGCCACTAATGTTTTCCCAAAATGACTAGGCAATACCTAAAAAATAATGAAGTGAGACTTTCTAATGTTCTTGTTGAGTATAAGGTTCCGATTGTGGTACAAAAAATCGTTACCCCTCGAGAAAAATAGAACATGACCTAGCAGACAATGAAGTAAAGCTTTCTAATACTAGCCATTGCACAACATTGGTGTCTATTGCCTAAAACACAATATTCACACCATACACAATGGTATAGATAATGTGCAATCCCGTAAGGGCAGCCAAGGCATGCAATTTTGTCTCGGTAAAGGGCTTGGCAATGCCCCATTATGAATATAGAGTATCTTTGGTTCTATTACACACCTTCAAACTAGTTTTAACAAAGGGGGTAAAAGCATGCCTGAAATTAGCTTTTGGAAGGCAAAATTGCACTGGTACTTTTTGGCACATTCTTTCTAATGAAAATGCTTTGAATTGAAGGTCAATATTAGTCAAGATATAGTACTAGAGGCCCAAAACATTAGAGACTAATATAAAACCATTGCCCACATTATGAATATGCAAGTTCCTAGTATCTTTGGTTCTATTACACACCCACTAGTTTTAACAAGGTAATATAAGATCTCAACAATGGTTTTACCAAGGTAATATTAAAATCTCAACAATGCCAATTCATCATTACCCCAACAATGCAATCGAGAAAAGAAGAAAATGATGAAAAATAGAAATAACCCAAAGATATGCTCAAACAAAAATAAACAGAAATATGGCGCGAGAAATTACCCGGTTCACAACGAGAATAAATCTTGAATCATCCTTCTTGAATAGCCACCGCCTATCTAGGGTTCGCTCACGGTCGCCACAATCACCAAGAGTCGCCACAATCACGATCGATGAAGTATATCTGAAGCTTTCAAGCAACGGAAAAATGTTAGCAATAAATTTTCCATTTTTAGGTTCTTTCGCATTTATTTTTGCCGCCCCCCGACTTCTAACGTCTATCTATTGGTGTTTAGTGTCTTCTAATAGGCCCGACAAGGGCAAAAATGTGTCGACAGAGGAGTCTTCGGAGATAAGCCGGAGAGTTTCATGGCCAATGTGCCGGGAAGATATTTTGGCTGCTCTTATGGACGGAATTGCGAAACGGATCCAAAGAACTAGCAAAGGCCAAGATGATTGTAAAAAGAAGATGCAAAAAGAAAGAGAATGGAAAGGAGAGGTAAGACATTGCTTTAGTTTCAAGCATTTTCCTCGATAGATAAAACCACTATAAATTCTCGGGCAATTAGTTTGTCCGATAGATAGCTTTAGTTTGAGAGACAAAAAGAGGACCTTACATCGGAAAAATAGAGCATGCAACTCAGAGAATGTTATCTTGTTTTGATTTCCACGAATACCGGGCTTTTTGTTGCCTCCATTTTCGCAAAAGATCTTGTATGTCATTGATTAGCCCGGCTTTCATATAATTGAAATCAGTCCCTCTCAAAATGAGGCCACGTTGCTTTACAACCAGGATAATTACTTTGAGAATTTACAATATAACTGATATGTAGGCTCATTTACCTCCAAGAATAAAATCATGTTGAAGGAATTCAAAATTATTTATGGCATTGAACACGTAGTAAGGTGAACGTATCCATCCATTCAAAATTGTGAAAGTTGGCTAGGCTATTGGCATTGGAGGCATACTAAAGTGTCCAGCAAGCATTCTTAAAATGCGACAATTTACATGTTCCATGAGAGGGATTCATCTGTTATGTATTCCTTCCAGATGGAAAATACACTCTTATGTCACTCAAGGAGGTGATAGAATAGGGGATAGAAGATACTGTTCAAGCAAGAAACCAAATATAGCCGAAGTTTTACGGTACCTATATACGGTGATGGCAAGGTTTTTAGTTTTGCAACCGTTGTAATGAATTCACTTCGCATAAAGGGGAATCCCCAATGGCGTCATGGTCACATGCGTGTTCGCTTATTGGGCGTAAATTTCCCACTCTTGCTGTTGCATTTGTCTCAAAGCCTACAAAGTCTGCGAAATAACGCAGAATTGAGGAGATTGCGGCTCATCTATCTAGTGGTAAAACTAAAGCATTGGCATCTCTTTCGCTCGTAGAGTTCGTAAAGTCGCGAAGATCCGAATTGAAAGGAACCACTTTTATGGCACCACTAATAGGTTGTGTTGTTCGAGCCATGGAACTCGGGAACTTTTGGAACCACGGAAAATCAAATATGGGTAGAAAGAAAAGTCAGGTCAAAGCAATATGGTGATAACCAAGGGTACTCATCGATTCAGGGGAAGTAGTTATCTAGGCGGTTGTCTAACCGGTGGTAAATTGAATATTAATTCATTAGGTGAAGAGAGTAATGAGGACAATGGCAATAAGGAGACTACCAAGATTGGCATTTGTGACAATGAGAACCATTTTTCACATCAACATGCATTTTCAATGGACTTTAAAGAGGGATGGAAAGAAATTTGTGGCAAGATAGGAGGCGATGGGCTTATTTGCCCACAGATACATGTTGAAAGAATTTAGAGGTCGAGAAAAAGAATGTGACCCTTCGCAGCAAGTGGATGTTTGATCAAATGGGGACCTCGATTCTCAAAATAGAGAAATGGTAAACTTATTTGGCTTAACAAACGTAAATTAAGAACAATGTAAAACTAGGGGACAAGGAAAATGGAATAGTTGGTAAGCTTGCGATGCATTATCAACTGAAAAGATCAGAGGATAGAAGTTGGAAAATCAGTAGTATCTCCTCTCCCTCCTCCTCCTCCTCCTCCCAATAAAGAAGCAAATGAAAGATGATGAAGAGGAATATATGCTGGTAATGTGTAAGTCATATGCCGTGTGCAAAGTCATTTCTTTCTATTCCTCCACAACCGGCCTTCCTTATTTGTCTAACATGAAGGAAGTTTACATTATCAACAACCCACATATGCTTTTGTTAGGTGCTCCGTATAGTGGATTAGCAAAGTCGGGCAGATGGATGTGTGCATGCATTGAAATGGCATTTTATGCATGCAGGTTTTCCGTTTAACGAAGTTTATTCAATCGGGCCGCCATTTGTTTTTCCTGTGGGGATCGGTGTGTGGAAGAAAAACGTTTTTTCCTCGGAATAATTTAATGTTTACTATGGCACAGTTGCGTGAGCATGTGCTTTTTGAAGCCCTTGTTTAACAATAATGGAAAACAAGGGAATGAAATTGGGGAATCAAAGCAAATATTTTATGGAACAAACGAAGAGGATAAGTGGGGTAGTTGGCCTGGCGATTTCATCCGATGGTGAGTTTTTACAATAGTTTTTATTATCTAAATGGCATTATTTGACAATATGGATTAGTATGGATTATAACAAGGAAATATATTTTATAGTGAATTAAGAAGATTTGAAGCCTGATTTGTTAGAAGTATATGTGGACAACATTTGTTGTCATTTGAATGTCGCCTCCCCTGCTTGAGAACACGCTTACTGTGGATCTAATATTGTTTTTACGTTAATATGCTAGAACAATAGAGGCATTGATCTCCATGGAGAAGGCTTAGCACATGATTTATTGGGATCAACCTTTTTTTTTTTATGGAGGAGGAGCAATGTTTATCTTTACAACAAGGGCAATTACCATTGTCTAAGGCCTTGTCCCCTATGTTTGTGAGAGTAAGAATGTTCAAGAATGTCAAATTGTCTTGTTTTCAAGCTTGGAAAACAAATTTCCACTTAGAACATGGCACTACCATTGCCGTGAAATGTGACATCTAGATCGTAAGCAGAGTCGATGGATTTCTTTAGAATTAGGTCAAGGCACCGTTCATCTTTCTCATGGTACAGATGTCTATGCAATAGAGGCGTTGTCTTTGGATTTATCTTGAGGATGTTTGGCACCGATTCGCTCAGAGCATGTTGTATTGCTAGGGGTGAGTTGTTTGGATCAACCTTTACTTGTTCTAGCAAGGCCCCTTCGCCGTGAAACCTAAAATTGCTCCATATCCTCTTCAAGAAGCTAACGGCTGTAACATATTGTCCTCCATATCCGTGGGAATGTGACAGGATAGTCTTTGCAAATTAGAAGCTCCAAACAAAGATTGCAGTTAAAAAAAGTGGCACCACCATTGTTATGAATGTGAACTCGTATAGATAAGCCGGAGCCGACAAGGTTTCTTGAGGATCAGGGTTGAAGGCAATTTATATTACTCATAAATGTTTGTGCAGGTAAGGACAATGAGGTGCCGATAAATGCAATTTCGTGAGTTTCTCCCCAATGTCATTTGGAATGGTACAACTTAACGGCTACATGTTTTTCGAGTAAGGATCTGTGCCCTTTATCGAACTTGTAGAACTTCAAAAGTGGTACAAAGTTTTAAGAAATAAAGAAAGATTTATTAGCATTCATCGAGACATGTAGGGTAGATGGGGCAAGAATATACAATTGCAGAGGACATTAAGCATTTGATGTAACCTGTTCAAGTTAATCTCTTAGGAAATCTTCAAACTTTGTGAGGATCACCATTTTGGTTGCTCTAAGCTAAGCCCCGGGCGACAAAGATTTGACTTTTTGTTTTCCATAAAGCTTCATCTTCTGATAATGTCTTGGTGTTGCCAATCATTTTATTTTCCTTGTTAAGGCTCTTCCTCAACCGAGAAAAACGAAGTTATTTTTTGCCTATCTTGGACGCTATTTATGATATCTCTTTGTTTGATGATGCTTCTTCATTTTTGAAGGAAGTTTATGAACAAATAGAGCTTTGCATTTCTAGTCATTGTACTCCATGAGCTGCTTGAAAGTTGTTGGATCTTTAAGGAGGCGAGGGTAGGGCATGTAAAAATGAAGTGCTCTTCGGACTGAATTACATTTAAGTCACATAACCTAACATTTATAATATGCTTAATCAATCAACCCTCAAGCTCCAGTTGATAAAGACATTTTGTCATATAAACCTTGTGTTCAAAATTCTCATGCTTGTACTTTTGTGACATTCAGACTATATGTTATGTTGATGATTCTGATGAGGTAAGAGAAGAAGCTTTATTATTAATATTTATTTACAAAAATTCTAACAATATGCTTTACAGATATAATTAATAGGATAAGAATGAAGAAGACAATGCAAGTCATGAAGGGAATGCTAATGATGAGGATCATGGAGATGAACCAAAATAGAGAGGATTGAGTTTGAGTTGCTTAATTTTATTATTTTGTTGACATTAAAATTAGTACTCTTGCCTTGGGCCATTATTTATGGCCATTTGGTATTTTGAAAATTCCATTGATGATCAATGCAATTTACTACTTTGACTCTTTGTCATCTAATTTCAAATATGTATTATCAAAGCAAAATACCTAGATATTTATCCTTTTGACACAAGTCAAATGCACATATTGTCTCAAATTAGCTATCACTTAGATACAAAACTTGTCATGCATTGTTATTAGTTGTTTTAGGGTAGATGTAATATAGCTATCATGTTGTTACTAGCTTGTCATGATGATGATGCTATATTGTTATTATAGGCTCTATTTGTCTATCATAATGTGGTCACAACATTAGTTATTCTTTAGACACAAAACTGGTCACAAAACTTCTTACTAGTTGTCTTAGTGTGGATAGAATTATAGATGCTACTTTGTCACTACATTGCCATGATGATGATGCTATGTTGTCATTATAGGCTTTATTGGTTTATTACAATGGGCTCATAATACTAGCTATTTTTTTAATACAAAACTAGTCACAATATTTCTTATTGGTTGTCTTATTATAGATGTATTCTAGCTAATATTTTTTCACTAGCTTGCTATAATGTTGATGTAATGTTGTTCGTATGGGCTATTATTTATTTATCACAATATTGTCAAAATATTGTCACAAGTTTGACATTCTTTAGACTACCATGTAGTTTCAAATTGTTTTTGTATCAATATTATGTCATAAATTGAAGACACAAGTTTGACCCAACATTTGACGCTATTGTGGCACGTTTGTGACAAATGATCACGACAAGTATAGTGTCAAGACTGTGACAATAATTGAGTTTTGAAAGGTTCTGTTTGTGTCAAGAAATTTGACGTTACACGAGACACTATAGGTACCCTTCTCTTGTAGTGTCCTGCCCTGCTCCATGGTCCTCAGGAATAGTCCTGTACCTAAAAGGCCATCTATAAGCACCGGAAGTCACATCCATTTAGAAAACAAACCATCGAAAGCTCCATTAATGAGATCAATAGCTTTGCTGCAAGAACTGGACTGCATGAAAAAACGTAAGGCATTGCTTCAAATCCACCTAAACAAACAAAAATCGACATACTCCATCCACACCAAAAGAAAGTTTAGGACAAGGATGCTGCCCTATGAGCTGGAAAACATGCAATCTAAAACCCTTCTTAGGATAAAGACTTCCGTTTATTTATTTAATTTGCCAATGGGCCATGAACAACTCAGAATCTACCGCAATCAACATCATCAGCAAAAATAATGTGCAGGCTATGGGTTTAAACTTTAGAATCGACTATGGTTAAAATCTCCTTTTAAATGCTACTGAAACACATATAATTACATACTGATATGCTAGTACCTTTTAAGGTGCATAGACTTATCTTAGTTGGGCAAAATATCATATTATAAAGTGAGCTTAAACTTAGAGACGACCTCTTTTAGCCTTCAACATGGCATTTCTGTAAAACAATGTACTAAGATGATTTAAATATCTGAGGCTCATAGCATGAAATTTTTTCTATTATATAAAAGTCATCTATGCTTAGAACATAGCTGTGGAAAATTCCTTTTCTAACCTTAACTATAGATGTGAACTGGATCAGAGCTAAAGAATCATTCTAGATCAAAATCCTCGTTTAAGCCTATCCTTCAAACTCTAGCAAAGAAAAGGCCTGAAGAAAATAAAGCATCCAGAAAAAACAAAAAGCTTTAACCAAGATCAGAATCTCAAAGGATATGGATCCTTCGAACGAATTCTTATTTGAAGCAATAGAATTAATCAAGTCCAACCTGAATTTGGGTGCTTCTTGCTTCATTATATGGTCGTTGTGGAGATGCAGAAAAAATCATATGCATCCCATAGCTATCGTGGCATTTTTTGCCATCATGCTTGGGCAATAGCTTCGAATTTGAGTAGGCACTTATCGGATGGTAACAACACAAATATAGCGTCGTACTTATGCTTCCAATGAAGCTCATCTGCCAATCTATTGGATCACGAATTCTATAGAAAACACAGGTCGTTTAGCTCTACTAGAGGGAAAGAGTCGCTAAATCCATTACTACATTAAACCCTAGTTACAAATCACGCAGCAACCCTAACAAAATTCACGCATCAAGGACCGTCCAAAATTTTAAGTAAAATCTGGGCCCTCGATAGTTTTAGCGCGTGGTTCACGACACACGCCAAAACATTATTATATAGGAGGATGGGGTCGAAGTCTGGGTCCAATCATATCCCCAGCCACGTGAATGAATTGGAGTAGTACAAAAAACCCAAGAGGCAGAGTAAAAAGCCAAAAACAAGGGTTGAATTCATTTTGAACAATTGGCTCTATTCTTAAACCAGCAGCCTGTTTATCAGACTGTAATCGACACATTATGCCAAACGACCATTCTACATCCAACTGCTAGGATTTCACATTGTTGAGGACCTGCCGATTAAGAAGCTATAGCATGAGGTACAATAATTGAGAAGACAATCGTGGACAATTACGCATGAAGTGCCATGTGGCAGCTAGAAAATAGTATGCTCTCTATAATGGAAAGTAGGTCAAGATTATCCTAAACGACTATGTTTGTGCTGGCACGTGGCATTGCCCAATAATGTGGATAAAAAATAAATATCCACTTTCCATCATTTCAACATTAAAATAACCTTACTCCACATAGAATAACCTTCAAGTGATGCCTTAATGCACGTAGAAATAATGTGCTTAATCCATGTGCCTTGACAAACCAGTCATGTTACTCTCTATATTTCATCAGCAGCCTATATATATACAGTAGTGCACCAATTTGAATAGCGGGGGGGGGACAAAACAATATGCAACATGCTTTAGACTGGGCCAACCTGCCCTCGTGCTCGTGCCTTGACAATTGAGAGGTGTTTTTAATATGTTATAGCATGAACAAGTCACCAATTGGAAAAACTTAGGATTTGACAGGTAAGGAAAATGGATCCCTTACTAAGTTACAATGATTATGGCCACTTTTGCAAGGAGATTTTGAAACATGTGATCTTGGGGGCATTAACGGCCTTACCACATGGGGAAAGGGAAAATCGAAATAGAAAAAGTGGGGGAAGGGGGGAGGCTTTGTTAATGCTCTCTTCTTCCATTGCTATCACCTTATGCCTTAACAATGTTGGGCGCCGTTTCTAGTAGAATATAAAATGAGGGGAGGGGTCGAATGCTTTGTTAATGCTCTCTTCTTCCATTGCTATCACCTTATGCCTCAACAATGTTGGGCGCCGTTTCTAGTAGAATATAAAATTTTAGTGTTGAAATTATGTGCTTGTTCACTATTTTTTGTAGATTAAAAATTTGTAACGTTGAAATTATGTGCTTAATCCACCTGCCTTACAAATAAAGTTGAAATTGAGAAATTATATGTTTAATCCAAGTGCCTTATACAAAATGAGGTTGAAATTATGCGCTTAATCCACGTGAAATGCATGTTTAATCCACCTGCCTTGACAAATAAAATAAGGTTAAAATTATGCTTAATCCACGTGCCTTGACAAGTGAGCCCTGTTACTGTACAGTAGTGCATCAATTTGAATAGCAAGGAGGAAATAAAACGCTTTGGATTGGGGCCACCTGTCCTCGTGCATTGACAATTGAGGGGTGATTTTAATATTTTATAGCATCAACAGAACAGGTCGCCAATCGAAAAGCCTAAGATCTGACAGGGATGGGAAATGGATGGTAAGCCTCAGGCTGCAGATTTTTTTCAGCAGTCTTTATCATAGAATTTGTTTTGAAATTCTCTTTCACTGCCAATGCAAAGGACTCTAGGTTTGATCTAGAGGACCCCCCATCTTTCACTGACATTCTCATCTTGTCTCTTAATTCCAACATTTTTTGCCTCAATTCTTGACCCTCTTCTTGCTGCATTAATCTCCTCACTTTCTCTTCCACTTCTTTCTGATCTATAACACCATCTTCTCTTTCCTTGAATCCCAATGCAACCTTCCATTCCTTCACAAGTAGCATGCAGTTTAAATTCTGCTCTGCCATGCAGGGCCATCCGAGCATTGGCACTCCGTTATATATGCTTTCCAGTGTAGAATTCCATCCACAATGGCTCAAAAATCCCCCTACAGCAGAGTGCCCTAGAACTTCCATCTGAGGAGCCCAAGGTGTTATATAGCCATAGTCCTTTGTTGCATCTAAGAAATCTGCATATAAATTTCCACAAAGTCCAAACACTAAGGAATCCCTCATCACTAACAAAAAGGGTTGCTTTGCTGCCTTTAACCCCAGCAAAAGCTGCTCAATTTGTAGCTTTGACAGGCAGGCTATGGAACCAAATGAAACATACAGAACGGAGTTTGCTTCCTGCTTATCTAGCCATTCTAGACACTTGGTTTGTTCAGAGGACAATGGCCTGGGTTTGGAGTCAGTATAAACTATAGGCAGAACTGGACCAATTGGCATATAGTTTCCTGCAATGTTTTTCATTGCTTCAGCACCATCTTCTTCAAGCTCATAGATGGAATTAACCAGAATAAAATCTGCTTCATGTAGCCGAGCATATGTTTTGCAGAGATGTGAATTTATGAGGTGTTTCATTCTACAGGCAAAAGGAAGTTCCAGGGGATGCAAAGGGGGCATCCCAGGCACAAAAGATATGCGGTGATCTTGATCCATGTAACTAGCTGCAGAAAAGAAAAGAAGATACCGTCAAAACTTGTCACAAAAGAAGATACTGTCAAAACTTGTCACATTTTAAAAGAAAAAAAAAACACAGAACAAGACGAAGCTCACCTTTAGGGTTTAAAGGAACATATCCTTCCTCCATGAGGCGCGGCAAAACAGAAACAATCTGATCATTGGCAACACAAGTAGTAGAATAAGCAGCAAAAGGAATGCAAAAGCTTTTTGCAATATCTTGAGTCCAGCCCACAAAAGTATCAGACAAGATACAATTAATCTGGGAGCCCTCAAGAACAAGCTGGTGGACAAATTCCTGAAACGGGGCCTTCATGCTGGTAGAGGAAGCGACGGCTTCTCTGAGTCCGTCCATGCCAGGAGAAAGGCATTCGAGGCCATCAGGCAGGCCGACGAATTTGATGCCTAGGGTTTGCTCCGTTAGGGCAGATCCTCTGGTTTCGAGCAATCTGGAATGGTTGATATTGCTATTCACAAATGTGATCTGGAACCCAAATGAAGTGCATAAACGTTGGCACAATAGAAGCATAGGATTAATGTGGCCCTGAAGTGGGAAAGGAAATGCTACAATATGAGGCCTTGTGCCCTCCATTTTGCCTTCCTTCCTTCCTTTGCTCCCATCATGCTTCAAGTATGCCTTTTATACTCTTTTCTTATTTCATATGATACAAAATAGAACATTCTTCCCATTCCTGGGCCACTGATAAAGACCAAGTCCCTCCGCGGACTGCGACCCCTTCAATAGCTTCCTCCAGTTTCCATCAACATGTGTTGCATGTTCCTTCAATACTGTTCATAAATTGCCATTGTCACCTACCATTCCCCAATAGTACATGCACCTTCACACCACAACCACATATACTTGCACCACACCATGTGTTAGAATCTTGTTATTGCCTTCTAATTGTCAACGAATCCGTATGATTAGTTGCTCTCGTGAAAAACATAAAACAAATGCCCCTCTTGTCGCGGTTTTGTCAACTAAGTAACTTGTAGTTTTCTTCTTGTAAATGATAATTAACAAGAAGTCTCAAGGAATCCGTGTAATTAGTTGTTCTCGTGAAAAACACAAAACAAATGTTCCTTGTGTTGTGGTTTTGTCAACTGAATAACTTGTAGTTTTCTTCTTGCAAATAGAGGACATTAATGTAGTATATGTATTAGATAATTTTTCGACGGAAGGGATTTCGTCGAATAATTTTTGAGGTGGCGCCGCCAGCGGTAGAGCCACGAGTAGGTCGCCAAGGCTAGCGGCTCAGCCGAGAAAATTTTCTGGTGAAATCCCGAACGCTGAAAATATCAAATATAATAACCGTTTGCTTGAATTTACGTATGTGAGAAATTTTTCAGGAGAGATTTTTGGGAATGGCTATGGTGGAGGAGCAGGAACGGCTATGGCGAAGGAAAGGCCATGGCTATGGTGCGTTTCTAGCAGAAATGTTCTTCTCCAGCGTTTCTTAAAAAGGCATAAATCTTCTCTTCTGAGAAACAGATCCTGTAAAAGCAGGTGAAGCCATCCATTTGAAGGCCCCGATCTGCTGCCATGCTTTCTCCCACTAAGAAAAACAGAGTATTTCAGAGGACCGTGCACTACAAAAAAACATCCGACTTTTTTTTACCTTTAAGTAGAAAAAGGCTCTTCTCAGGCGTTTTCGAGCTCTTAGCTATGGTGGATGGTTGTCTTAGAAGGGCTCTTCTCCAGCAACTGCCAAAATGCGAACTCAGCCCCGCAGAATATACTGGCAATAGTCTCCAAAATGAGCAGCCCCAGGGATTTCACCTAGGCATATGGGGGTACCTCATCTGCGTGCAAGGGGTCACCAGAAAACCCCTGTATATGACTTTTTAGAGGTGGAAAACCCCTACATACGTAAATAGGAAAAGCCAGTTTCCATGTCCCCTTCTGTAGATGTACTTACGGACTATCTTAGTTTTTACATACCCCTACCCGATCTTGTACTTGAGTTTGTGCACCCTAGCTTTATTTAGAGAAAAAATGGTGTTTAGAGAGGAGAGAGAAGAAATGTCTGGTTGAGGAGTTATATTAGAGCCAAGCGTTATCATCTTCCATCTCTCCTTAATTGTATGTCTAGACTTATTTCTATAAGTTCACTCAGTTTAAAGGAAATTGTCTATTTTCAAATTTGTGTTGATTTAGTATATCCATTAATACTAATAGAATTCGGCAACTCAATCCTTTGGAATTGTTTCCAAGTTTGAAATCTATAGATTATGCATAATAGTGACTCCATATCTAAAGACAACTATAGTGGTGTGTTACCATATTGTTATGTTCCATTGCTTGGTTATTTATGAGTTGCATGTTACATCTTCTCAATTTGAGGATTCGTGGTATAATAAATCATAAACCTCTAAATCCTAAATACTAACCTAACCAAGGTGGAAAACAAAAATGAGACATGTCTCCTCAACCATTATTAGAAAGAGGAAGAAATCCACATCATTTCTTATTTGTCTACACGCATTTCTAATAGTGATGAAAATCCACCCTTGCAATTATTATCGTTGATATGAGTGTTTAGTGACTAACCTCTTTTCAATCAGCTTTCAATTTAATAAAGTGGCACATGGTTTTCTTGCTACATTTATCCAAAAGGCATCCAAATATTTGGATGTCTGCTATGAAAAAGGAGATCCATTATATTAGGCATGTTTCAACTAAATATTGAAGCAACTAAGCTGGACTTGCTGCATTTGCAGCAGACATTTGCAAGCAGGTCAATGTTAATTTCATTCCTTGCACAATTGAAGAGTTGGCTGCAAAAAAGAACAAAGAAATTGTAAGGCATGCATATGCAAAGACAAATCTATGCAGATTATTTCATTTACAGACCCAAAAGATGAGTCATCATGATGCAGGGTAGTTGATCCATAGACCCAAAAGGTCTACTAGCAATTTGTCATTAATGTTTGAAGACAGCATACCAAATTTCCAATCTAGTGGCTTGCTATAGAAATAGTTCAAAACAGAAGGCAGATCTTTATTGTCACCTACTACCATCATGCACCAAAGGTTGGAAAGTGACATGATCAATGCCAGCAAGAAATATCGAAAGACTGGATTCCATTAACTCATTGAATATTTCTATGCTATTAGCTATGACTGGAATATCTTTGAGCCCTACATTACAGTAACCATGCAGTGTTATTGCCTATAGAAAGTTACTAGAATTAACCTCTACATATCAAATGCATTCAATATAAAATGCCATAATCTATTGCAAAATGTATTTTAGATTCTTTTATACAAATATTGAACTACGAGAATGGAAAGACAACCACCTTTTCTTCCTTCAAAAGCCAAATCCATAGCTTCGATCACGTCTTTCAGAAGAGTTATATCTATCTGATAATTGATAGCCTCACCATATCCTTTTAGATGATGCATCTCCACATCATCAGCCTACTTTAACACCATAACCTGCTAAAAGGTTAAGTGCATAAATAAATACAGATAAGAATGAGATAGAATAAGTAAATATTACAAAAAAGCACTATAAAGAAAGAGCACCTCTTCTCTTGTGAACAGCCCATAGATTTAATCAATTATTTCGAGGACAACTGCTTCCTGGACAATATTAATCCACTGTTATCATCAAATCCAATACAAAAAGATAATCAGCTGAAAAGAATGAATAAAAAAACCATCTTCTAAAGAGTACCTTCAAACAAGCTCTGATGTCAGCATCAGCACATGGCATCTTTCTCTCTGAGACTCTGACTGCATCCTTGTTTGTCCAACGAGCTCAACTTGTCTGGTATGTCGGAAAAATGCCAAACATTACCCTAAGAATCTTTATATTTTCTAGCTTTATGTCCTGGGAAAGAACTGCAATTGCTTAGCAACAACTCAATATAAACCACTAAACAAGTGCCACGATGCAATGTCTTAGACTTTACCTGACATTTAGGCATCAAGTCCCAATAATCTTCCAGCATGTGTTCCAGAGACGGACACCTAGGAGTTGCATCCATATAGGACCAGAACCTGCTAGAAATGCCTATGACATATTTAATAAGATTTAGACTTATTCAAATCTAATAGATATCCTTCAAAGATGCCATGATAAGATTATATGTATTTGTAACTCTTGTTGATTTTTATAAAATTTTCAGTTTAACTTCAAATAAAAAGTATGATAGTTATCAGTGTTTAAAATTGTTTTCTACACGAATTTTTAATTTAATCTATTTAAAATTAATTTTTTCATCTAAGATGAACTCTATGATTAAAATAATATTATTTTTTAAATGTTTAAAGAAAGTTTAGATGAAATATATCAAATGATTACGTTTATATTTTAATTAAAAAATAATTGAATTGTTTAGTTCTAATTAATTTTTAATATATATTTTTTAATATTTGTTATTAAAACATAAGCTTTATATTTTAATTAATATTCTAACACTTTTTTTAAAGTATTTTTAAAGTACTAAGAGTTTGTAAATTATGAGATTCTCATATAATTTTAAGTCATTCACTTATCAAACTATTATATTTTATTTACAAATTATCCTGATTGCCAAATTTTATATTTGTTAAGATCTAGTTGAAAATTAAAATTTTATATTCTCAAAATGTCTAATTCTAAATAGATTCACATGAAAATTAGTTTAGAAAGCAATTGTTTATGTTTCTATAACAATTATACTTTAAATTTAAAGATAAAGTTATATAATTAGAACTTGTAAAAATTATAAGTATCAAGAAAAATTAAACATGACATGTAATCTTAAAATGATATCCCAGTCTATTATATCTGAATAAGTCTAAGTTTTGTTGCCTTGTGGCTGTTGTTCTGCAAGAGCATGCAAACGCAACAATTCAAAAGATAATAATTTCTTTAACTTCAACTCAAAATTGACTTGATATAAGAGAAGTGTCTTTTTTATTAAGTTTGTTATACAATAAATTTATCACAACGCGCGGCATTTTTCTTTCTCAAGACCTTATCTGTGGGGAAGTGAGTCGACAAAGAGAAACCCATTAAGCATTTCCGTTACAAAGAAGAACTGAATGACATCTTTCGATCTTCACGCCTAATATGAACATAAATTCCCTAGGCATGTTTGTCCATCTAAGCCCCTATATAATTCATGTTTGACCTTGGGGTGCCAATATTTATCCCAATGCCATGACCACACAATTAATGATACAAGAAATTTATCGCGGCGGCCAAGGCCGCCGCAAACATTTCTCTTTGTCGACTCACTTACATATGAAGTTTTTTGTGAAGTCGAAATGGCAACAGAGAAGTATGATAATTGAATCACTGCCAGAATGAACACTTTTATATATCGCTCAATGGATTCGATCAAAAATAGCCCCAGGATTTGTGAACATTGCTAACAAATGGGTCTTAAGAATTTACCTTGGTGTATTGTGTTTTCTAAATCATATTTCGGGTGGATGTACGAAACTCCTCATGGGGATTTGTTGCCATAGTCATCTAGCAATGATTTTTAGACTAGCAATGATTGTTTAGACTCCCATGCTTGATGAAGTCCAAATATGTATGTCAAGTTTTATTGTGATCTCCATTCTCATTTCATCCATGCTCTTGCAAATGGTTATGTAGGATGAGTTTGAGTTGAACAATTGAATCATTGGGTAGTTTGAGTTGAGAGGAAATATATAGTTTTAGTTGAGAAGAAATGTAAAAGATAATGGTGGCATCGTGCGCAATGGTTGTGCATCTTGTAGGGTGGATGTCCTACTACACTATTGCTTAATCTATGCATTGTGTGTTTAATATATATAGTTTAGTGTACTGCTTCACAGCTAGGCTTGGCTTCACATCTTTAGAATGGTGACCCAAAATTTCCAGTAAGCTTCTTGGAAAGTGTTTGCAACTTATAAGCTTAGCAGAGAAAATAATTTGATGCAAACATAAGCACCTTCAAAAATTCCAGTAACACCAACCTTCGAGTCCTCATATGTCACATAGAATTCCTAGGAAAGATGAAAGGAGAATTATTACTCAAGGAAGTGATATTTTCAACATTTAATGTTGCAAGTGAACTGTAGTTATTTTAAACAATGGTTAACAATACAAACGAATCATATTATCACACTATAAAAACATGTTATTTTTTTAGTTTATGTTATTTCTTACCTTGTTAGAAAACTCTCAGGCCTGTTATTGGCTAAACTTTAAGAAATTGGGGCCATTTCTATCCCTTTATCCCATTTCTTCCTATCTTTGCAATGATTATAACATGAAATAAAGAACGTTAATCTGTAATGAAGAGATAAGCATGGTCTGCATGCATTGAAGTGCTTCATACAAAAACAAAGGAAGTCGTAGCAGATGCTTTACCAGGGCAGAATGTTTCAAAAGTGCGGATCCTCTAATCAGATTAGAAAGGAGGAGTTGGAATGAAGAGCAAAGAAGAGAGACAAATATCCAGTATTGGAAAATCTGCAGCACAACTCTAAAACAGAGAGGACTTATCTTGTGCTTGCATATTGAGATAGTATTCCCAAGCATCAGGAGATCAAAAGATATAACAGCATGAAAAAGCCAGCAAAAAAGTGCATTCAATATTTTTACCTATTGCAACCGCCTGATTCATTCAAGTTCTAAGTATACCGTTGGAGCTTTTTCCATGTAAACCTGCATGCAAGAATCTCAAATTCGAAATGGAAATAGGGAAGAAATCACTTTTACTTCTTTTGCAAAAATCCTAAAGGTTTGAAATGCACATCCTGCAAAGAGAGCTCTTTGCCATACATTAATATTTGTAAAGATTGAATCGTAAGCTCATTTCCCATATCCGAAGAAGGATACATGTAAGCTGGAGCTCATTGAATAAAGGCAATGAGCGAGAAACAAAGCGATTTGTGGCTATGGCACTGCCAGCATATACGGTGAAGATCTTCTCGACCGTCTCACCGAAAACGTGGCTTCTCAATATGATATAGATTGCGGCGGAGAAAAAATGAGGAGAGAACAAAAAAAAAAAAGAAAAATAAGAAGCTCGATTATATATGTGTAGATAAGTCCATGTGGTCTCCGCCTACAAAACAATTTTAGCATGAGCCCATGCTCCATAGTTTACACATTTGCAAGATAATAATATATTACAATATCTAATGAAAGTTTAAGGCTCATCCTTTATTTCATGTGTGGCCATGATCGTCTTTTCTTCCAAGACATAAAAAGCAATGACTGCTCTTCATAAACTTAAAATATTTACATCTTTAACTTGTTTGCCAATTGTATTTTAAGAATTTTTTTTTTTAATTATAATTATACTGATATATGCATACATACAAGATGGTGTGAACTGGAGCCAAAACAATGGTTTGGTGCTAAGTCAACAGTCTGCAGGGATAAGGAGACAATCCCAAGGCATTTCAAGCGTGAAGGTTTGTTTTGAAAGGGAACATGCTAAATGGAACAAGTGCTTTAGCCTATACAATATATGCATTCTTAATTTTAATGTTGATGCTAATGGGTACCATCAAAATTAATTCTTGATATACTAGAAGTGAATTCAGGCAGATACATTGGAATCTGGGCTCAGAGGCTAAGGTTCGTCTGTCGGAGCCATCAACTGAAAGCGTTAGCTGATTGTACTTGGGTTTAAAGAATCGAGTTACAACCATAACACGGTAAGTGATGACTTTAACAACAGTAAACAAAAATGCAAGGTTGCGCATTTTTTCTCTAATATTTATTGTCAAGGGTTGCCATTCGGCAAAAGTTATACGTATACTTGGATAAACATGAACTCTTATGGGTAGTTCTAGGGTTCCAGTGAAACAATTTAGGGTTTCAACTATTGAGGCCATTAAATGGAGACGTTTCCTGATGGAGGAACTGGTCTTCCGTCAAAAATACTGAGTGAGAAACTTTTGAGACCATATCTTCTCTTGATGCTCCTTGTTTCTCCCTCTGCAATTTCGTTTTATCTCCCTTTGCAATTTCTGATGTGAGATGGGGCAGAAAGAACGTAACGACAAATCTACTTTGGAAAAATGGAGCAGATAGTCATGAATACAAATCTTGGAGTTAGTTCAACAAAAGCGGCTGCAGAACCTAAGGAAAGTGGGATTTCCAGAATTACGGCTTATCAGCAAACTAGAGTTCTTTTTGGAGCGCAAGATCTTCAGGTTCTATACATTGTTTTGAGATATCATTGCTTAGAGTTGATTTATTGCATGATGCTGAGCTAAAGCTTAAAATTACAATAAGATATTACACAGATCTAAGTATTTATCTCAATTACAGTTGAATAGCATTGTAGTATGCACTTGTCTTATGAAAATGAGGTAAATCCATTGCATATTTGCATGTTTGAGCACAAAAAGGTTATTAAGCTTTGATTGGATAGGAGATTCTAAGATTAAGCAAATCTGCGACATGGGTATACGATCTGTGTTATTGCAACTAAGTTAATGAAATTGTTAGAATGATTAACCTACACATGAGAAATTGAGACAAAAGCTCTCTAGTGCATAGGTGTGCTTGTGCACGAGCAATATAGATGCAGGCATTTGCAAATTCTGAGATCATAAGAGAAGGTGGTCTCCAAGGAGCATACCATTCAAAAGTAGCTGGCCATAATATAATATGATTCACAGCAGGTCTGATATGGGATTAACTTGCTTGATGGCTAAAGCTTTTGGCTGTGGGAAAATTTAACGTGGTTGCACTGTTGTAAAATACATTGATGTTGTTCTTGCTGGTAATATTTAGGGAGTATACCAACCTAAACTAAATCCGCGCTGACCTGCATGCTGGATCAAAAATTGAAGGTGAGGTTCCTGCTAGAAAATAGGTATGATATATGGACAGGGTTGGTAAAGGGCTATACTGATTGAATGTGGCTACACTGATCTATGGCAGAAAATACACGTGTTTAAGCTGTACTTCAGGTTTGACTCTAAGGTAAGGGGGTCCATATTGTTACATGAAGAATTTGCAGGGCAATTCTGGCCACATATTATTCTGCTTGATATAACACTTAGAAATTTGAGCTGTTATCCAGGTTTGCATGCATACACTATTACCATTAAAGACATGGTGAATGGGAATACTTAAGAAACCTATAGCTTACCTGTTAGTAGCTTAGGCTTTTACCCTGATTAAGGCTAACTGTCCTTTGGTTCTACTGCATGTAACCAGGTTTCTTGCCCAATGCTTTGATGTATCTATCTTTCTAAGCTGGTGGTTCAAAAAACAAGACTGCAAGTAAGATTATTCCATTGGGAAATCAGAGATCAGATTTGAAACTCAGAACTATGTATTACATTATAGGCTTGTCGTATTATGTTATTGGGATGATTACATAAGTTTCAATTTGGAGATACTCATAGCATTCATGAGGAATATAGTTGTATTAATGTTGTATAGTGTTTTTTTTCTTTTGAAAAACATGGTATAATTACAAAGTAATAATGTTATGTCCTTATCCTGGCCTAGGAAAATTGTTCCTGTCAATTTTCTAGGGCTGCTAAAGGCAGACTTGGTATTTTCAGTCGGGAATATCAAGGATGGAAGTCTGGAAACATATTTGAAGGTTTTTTTTTTTTTTAAAGGAAAAGGAAGGATTTTATTAATCATAAATTAGAAACATACAAAATGGGGCTCAGAGCCCAAATAGCAAGTATCTGAAGAATAAGAACAGAACCAAAAAAACCATCTCATGCAAACTATTCTGAAATCTCATCTGCACAGAGGTCACCTTCAAAGCCATATTCCACTTGGGTGTTCTGGATTTCGGGAGGGGGTATGGATCGGGAGGGACGATAAGTTCAATAAGGAGGCCGGAACTGCAGGTAGATAAGGGAAAGAGTGGGTAGCAGTGAGGGCATGGCATAGGAAGGGGGAGCAATCCAATTAATTTCTGTCCAAGATGGGGTAAGCAGCAGCAATTCTTCAAGGGGGACCTGAATTATATCCAGGAGTACACCGGCAGCTGCTTCACATCTACCTTTATGGTAATAATACATGGATCTCAAACAGGAACCCAGGCTCTTAGAAAAAATTAATAGCCATGGGGGCAATTGCCTAAGTGGGAAAAATGGGGGTGCTAAGGATCTACTACCTTGAAAAAATGGTCTTTTATCGCATGGATGATGAATCAAGCACAACACATTGCATTCATCAAACAAGAAGATTAGACCATACTACATACCTTAAACTCTTGAACAAACCCATAGAGTAACTCAAGCTCAACTCTTAAACCTAAAACAAGAACCTACATACTTAAGCTACGAAGTTTCACCATTGCAAAGGGAGGCACATATCTGATAAGCGGGGCAAGAATTTAAAGACATGCAAGGAGTCTGCTAGAAATGCTCATTCCCAAAGTGGAGCTCCTAAAAGTGGCCCTAATAATGGCTTATATACTCTATAGTCCATACAGATATGCAATCGCATACAAAAGTCAATAGATGGCTATAAAGGAGTCTAGTTGATATGGTCATGGGGTATGGGATAAAGCCTAAAAAGGTTAGGACCTATCTGATAACAATTTTCATGAAGGATCCGCCCTTTTGATGTATTGGTTATCACGAGAGGTACTAGTGTTTAATAATTAGTATATTAAAGCCATGGTTCAATTCCTCGTGGCAACATTGATGCTGTTCCACATGCTTGAGAACAAGCATCTCGAGGAAGGGAGGGAACTAATATGGCCATGGGGGATTGAATAAAGCCTAGAATTCAATTTCTATGAAAGATTTACCCTTTTGATGTGTTGGTTATTAGTAGAGATGCTAATGCGTAACATTGGGAGGGAACTAATATGGTCATGGGGGATTGAATAAAGCCTAGAATTCAATTTCCATGAAAGATTTACCCTTCTGATATGTTGATTATTAGTAGAGATATTAATGCGTAACATTGGTATCTCCGTTCATGGGTTGATACTTGGTATAAATATATAAATGGCCATACTAATATTAACCTTAGGATTGGTTTTATGTAATCTAGATGTGGTTACAAGACATGGCATAAATATTTTCGTCTTTCTTTCTCTTTCTCTTGCTCCCCACATCCACTCTCCCAGCACCAATATATCAATTCCTCCCCTTCCCGGATTGATCGTCCTCGATGAAGAAATTATATGGCAAATTTAATACAACCAAGATGGTTGCAATCCAAGTTGAGTCCACAGCTAGAAATAATCAAGCCCAGTCCTCTAGGCTAAAAAGTTTATTTATTATAATAATATTGAACAACAAGATTAACAATTATGATACAGACATAATTGCTGTCTGCAAACTCATTGCAAACAAAATTATTCCTAGGAATTCACCTACCTCCTTCACGGAGCTACACACTTAATTAACAACTTAACTAAAACTACTTTAAATAGGCAATATGCAACTTCGCCTTTTCCTTTTGAACTTTGTCCGCAAATGCAACTTGTTAATTCATCTTGGTGCTTGGTTCAGGCAGAAGTTCTTCTATTTGAAACACTTGGGCTGGGGGTCCACTAGGACGAGGATTTGTTCTATATTCAATTCTGCCTTGATCCCTTCGTTCACCTTTATTGCCTCGGCCATTCCGGTCTTCTTTTGCATTTAACTTCAGGGCAATCTACTTTAAGATGTGGTCCTCCACAATAGAAACATCCTCTTTTCTTTGATGAAGACCGGTCAAATTGGTTGTCCCACCTTGATTTCTGAGATTGATCTTGATTATCTCCCATGCTTGGTCTGGATCTCTTGTTTTCTTTGTCTGAATTCTTGCTATTGCTTACTTTGTCATTGCCTTTATCATCAGAATATCTGTCCCATATGTTGCAATTTATAGAATAAGGATTTAACTTTCTTTCTGCAGCAATAGCTTTTTTTGTGGCCTCTTCTAAAGTCTGCGGATCTATAAAGCTCAATTCTGCATATAAAGAATTTTTAAGTTGCGTATCAGTTCCTTCTCATTCAATCCATCCATTTGAGTAGACAAGTATATAAATTCTGATGTATACTGGTAGACTGATTCATTGTCGTCTTGTTTGAAGAGGTCCCATTCTTATTTGATGTCGTCGTGATAATTAGCAGTCAGGTTATAGCCTTATAAACCTTTCTCATGTTAAAATCTTTGGATCCATTCTTTTTCTTCCATATCTTCTAGCCATATATGTTAAATATTTATCCATGGCTTGAAGCTTCTGTTTTTCTGTAGCTTTTACTATTTGGTTTGCACGGGAGGCTCATGCAGAAATTTATAGGCTAAACACAAATATTCTAACTGACTTTGGCGTTCTACTTGATTAGAAGAGGCAAGAATAACAATTTGGTCTGCTATGTAGCTGGCATTGCTAATAGCTTGGTTATATTGCTAATCAGGTATGCCGAAGCGATTGATAGACATATCCATTCAAAGGATTGGTTTGAGGATCAAGAAGCTCTGATACTAAAATTGATATGAATACAAAATATTCTAGCAAGACAATAATCACAGAATAAGTTTAAACAAGTAAAGATATCTGAAAAAACAATGTCCAGCCTCCAAGATATCTGAAAAAACAATGTCCAGCCTCCAAGCACAAGAATTCAAGAGAAAGACTGAATTTTGGAAAAGGTTTGACTTAAGGAAGAAAACAATTTAACAATAGAGCACCCGCTCCAGCATTATCACAAATTTATAAGGAAGAATAATTTAAATAAAAAGCTTGGGTCGGTATGGAAATCCACCAAAAGTGTTAATAGACTCGGCTATCCAACTTCACACGTATAGACAACAATTTTGATCTCAAAAGGGTTTTCTTAAAGAGGCAAAATTCTGGAGCTTGGTGTCGGATTCATGTCTTCAGAATTGCGGTCCAATCTCTCTTGTAACTGCCCGCTTGTTGGTCTCAGGTGGTCGAGCCCCTTTTTTAAAAGGCCCCACGCCTTATATATTAGGATAAAGGGATTTGCCTTTTATTGAACATATAAATGGCGATACTAATATTAACCATAGGATTGGTTTTATTTAATCTAGATGTGGTTACAAGACATGCGTAGATATTTATGTCTTTCTTTCTCTTTCTCTTGCTCCCCAAAACCACTCCCCGAAAAGCAAAGACAATATCATTGTCTCTCGCCTTAGATTCCACTCTACTCGAGATTCCACTCTCCTCGATAGCCTAGGTACACAATACATGCATATCTCCTCCACGCGTGCATGTGTGTACATACATATGTATATCCCTCCCATACACGACTATGTATACGGTCTCTTTATACCACCCAACAGTGGGCACCACGGTGGGAAAATGTGCCACTCCATGTCGAAGAACCCACAACAAAATGTAATATTATAGTCCTTGGAACATGTCCCCAAATGACACATTTACATGGATGTTTATAAGAGAACTTAACCTCCTAAAGACCCAAATAACTGGTATCAAGCAAACTGGTCCAAAATAACTGTGACGAAATATATATGTCTGTATCTGTGGCAAACTTTGAAAGATGATATCTTGAGTTCCAGAGTTCTGTTTGATGTGCACCATGGCTTTTTGAATTCATACATCTATTGATTTAGGATAGATCCTGTTTTATTGAATATCACCCTCTATTTTTATAGAAAAACGACTTGCTATAACCCAAAAATTCTTCACCATTTTCCTGTAATTGGAGCTATGCCAAAGCTGAATTCCTTAGAATAGCACTTCTCCTTCAAAACAAGGCCTGAGATCCTTTCCATTCCTGGGATTAGGCAACCATTCCCCTTCTGGAGTCATCAAGCACAAAGCCCCACCTGGTACCTCTTTATCAATCAGAACTGGGCCTTCCCATGAGCTTTGAAATTTGGATAGATGCTTCTTAGTGGTACTACACAAAACCAATTGCCCTTCCTCAAATGGATTGACTCAGAACTTATCGTTGATCGCCTTTACTTTTTGTTATGCTTCATATTAAACTCTGCTGCTTTTTCTCTCATCTCTTGCAATTGCAGCAATCATCCATCCTATTATGCACATGATGTGGAGATAGAGCTTCTCCTATTAAACATAATAGGGTATCTCCATGAATGAACACAAAGGAATGTCCAAATGAATAGGCATCACAACTTGCACTCCTTAAACCAATTCAAATGGTGTAAATCAGAGCCAACTTGTAGGTACATCTAAAACCCCATAAGGTACCAGTCAAAGCTTCATGCCAATTTCTTTAATTATCCTTCACTGTTTTTTTTTTTTGAAGAACTGTGTCATCAATATATTAAAAGAATGGTAATGTTACAAAGCAAGTGAGGAGGAAAGAGAACTGCCCCAAAGAGACAGCGATACCTCGACACTCCACAACAAACTCACAGAAAAACTGCAACTCTACTGCTGTACAAACTGACCATCACCATCTACAACACCCAGGAAGTCCCGCCAAATGGCAAACTTCCGCTCTACTAATCCCGGGAACACCAGAAAGCTTTGAAATAGCTTGTACCTGAGTCGAGGAATCAGAGAGGTTGCAGGCTGCTGAATCCCCTGAAAGATCCACAACCGCCGCCGCTTCCAAATCAACCACACCAACCAAGCCACGCACAGATGCAAGGCTTGCTGCCGCAAGAGCGGCCAAGCACCAGGATACACATGAAGCAGCAACTGCTGGCTAGTCAATCTCACCTGAAACAGAGCCCTAACCCAATCCTGTGCATAAACGCAAATGGGGGCATAAAACCGACAATGCTCCACAGGTCAACGATGAAGGCCACAACAAGGGGCGGAGAGGGCTCACACCCGCCTAAAAGCCCGACTCACAAGGGCATACACCACGATACAACGGTGCACCACCTGCCATGGAAGCACCCTAACCTTTTGGGGGAAGTGAGCTCCATGTCGCCCAAACCGAGCGCCATTGAGAACAGGAAGTCTGCGAGACCACTTTGCGAAGCGGCAGCAGTGTCATGAATAGCTAGCACCCAAGAATAACAAGACCGCACAAAACAAGAAGACACAACATCGGAGGATGAACCCTCAAACCTGCACCACCACATCATCATCCCGAGGGACTATAGGTATGTGTAGCGGGGCCTCTCCCGCCACTTGTTCCCGGATAGCCCTCCAAAGTAAAGCGAGCTCGAAGAACTCCCACGAAGCTAGGTGACCACCCCAATACCAATCCTCCAAGGTGAGGACGGCCGGTGGGTATAAAATCACTAGTTTGGGTACAAAAAGCGAAAAAGCAAAGCAAAAAGCAAAGCAAAAGCAAACTTTTTAGGTTCACATTTGGTTAGCTCTAATCGAAATTTTGGCGCCATAACTACCTCTGGCGATGGCGATGAAGCTTTCGACGAAGGAATGGTAATGCAAATGGATTAAATGGTTGGAGGATCAAATTCATCGACGAGGATTGGGAATGGACGGAATCATGGCTTCACCGACGGTAAAATTAAGAAATTTTATGTGAAGCCTCATTTAAAAGAACTGCTAGATTTTCTTATCTCCGAGCTTTATCCTCATGGTCAGGCGAACAATGAGCTCGGGGAAGAAATTTGCCTTTGCATTTACTTGGGAGAATTGTAGTCGAGCAGCTCTTAACGGACGAACACAAGATAAACGGGTTTCATTTAAAGAACAAGTTGATGTGTACCCAAGGAAGCTAGTTAAGCTCGAACCAAAACATTCCCTGGCGAAACAAGCCTCTCGACCAAAGCAGTGAGGAAGAACCACACCAAATCCCACACCATTGAAGCCAAGTAATGCAGGGTTTACTCTCGGGGCAAGTCTTTGTTCCTTTGCTAAACAGAGGTAGCTTAATGTTTAATGTTAGGGTCTTGGATGAAGAAGTGAATAGGTTGGAGGGTGAATTTGAATTGTGCAAGAAAGATCTGGGAGACATTGCAAGCAAGATCACCCTAAATGGGACATGTGAATGAGAGATATTGCGGGATCGGAAGCAAGCGAGAGAAGACATAAGCGAGGTTGCGGGCTGAGATCAATTTTGGAATCCAAAGTAGAAAAGTCTCGATTCGATAAGAAAAGAATTGAGGACTTGATGCGAGGACTTGATGCAGAGGAGAAATTCTATTGCAGGAAATTAGAGAGCCTTATTGAAAAGGTGGATGATCATCAAGTTGAGAAGAAGAATGAATTGGAAGCATTACATGGAGTGCTAGAAAGGGACCTGCTCAAATGGAAGAATTACAGGGGCTAATTGCTATAACTTGAGTAGTGTAAATGCCTCGTATTGATTCAAGTTATTGCAAAGCGAGGTTGCCATTGTGTTATGAAATACCATGTTACGCATGTGGATTAGCTTTCCAAGATGACTACAAGATTAGTGCGGTGCTACCATGCCAACATGCTTATCATTTAATTTTGCACTGCTTCTTGTAGAGAATAAAAATGCCCGGATTGTTCTATGGATGTCCCAATGAAATTCTTTGAAGAACTTGGCTTAGAGACCAATGCAAATGAAGGAGAAGAAAAAAAGAAAAGCGACAAGCGAGAAGAATCATCTAAGAAAGTAAGTATTATTTATTTGCTTTGCTTTATTTGTGAAAATTGCTTTTGTTGAAAAGTTTTGGTCATGTTATTTGCAGGAAAAGTTACCAACAAAAAGGAAACATGATGACTATGTGGATTTAGATGAATTTGGTGAATTTGCTGATGTGAATGAAGATCTTTGGTGATTACGACCGTGCATATGAAGGTATTTTAGAAAATATTCCAAGTTCTTGAGGGAAGGAGCTTCTTTGGGAATTAAGAGCAGGTTGAGAAGAGCTACAATCAATATCAAGGAAACTAGCCTTGAACCTCGTGAGACTATTCTTCTGATCCTGTAACTCCAACTCAGATATTCACATCGAATGCTGTGGAACAGACAACTCCACAGATTGTGGATCAGCAGGAGCTGGACAAATTGGTGGTCACAATTGCAGATGCCACAACAGAATTACCAGCAGTGGATGAGCAAGACAAAGAAGCTGATCAGGAGGATGGAAGAGAAGTTCAAGAGGATGCAACAAAGAATCTGACAATTCAAGGAAGCGTCTTTGGCGAGGCCAGCAAAAAAAGAAGAAAGCAATCAAACCTATTCCCAAAGTAGTTGCTGAGAAGGTGCAAGTTACAAAAGGTGACAAACGCACTCCAATAGAAAGAATATTAGATGCCTATAATGGGAAGGGCTAAACTATTTTCTGTATTTGACATTGTCATATTTTCAATTTGTAAGATTTCTGTTAAAATAAAATCTTTTCTAAATATTAGAATCTGTAAACTTTTCATTAAAATAAAATGTTTTCATTGAATATGTGAATCTGTAATCTTTTCATAGTTGACAATGTCATATCTTAGTTTGTGTCTAAAGTGTTTTTAAAATGTATCTCTTGTTTGTAGGGAGGCACAAAGACAAACTGTTGGTCCTTGATTTGAATGGTGTGCTTATGAAGAGTTGGCATAAGCATGACAAAACCTGAGAACACCAATACGCAAATCTGAAGAAAGCGTACACAACCAACAAAGTCTTTGGTTTGCGAGACCGAGGTTTGCATAATTTCATGGTGGGCCCTAGAACATTTTGAAATTGCTATTTGGTCCAGTATGAACCGCTACAACATCATTGAGTGCTGCGGCGGATGTTGCTGCAGATTATCTTATTAAGTTCAAGTTCATTTGGGAAGGAGCACAATGTTTGAAATTGCCTTATCCACACCCAGCCAATCGGACAAGCGGTCTATTTGAAGCCACTTTCTTATGTCATTGAAGCATATCCTGAAATGAAGAATGTCTTGTTGGTGGATGATTCTCTGTATAAATCTTTTTTCACCCGGTGTACCATTCTTTAATAGTTAGCTCATTTCAGTTTGATGAGGGAGCCTGAGAATGGTTTGAAAAGATGAAGGATGTATTGTTTGGTTGGGCTGAAAGTCCACGAGCCTACAAAATTTGTGAAAGAACATCTTGCCCGAAATTGTCAAACAAAGAAGACTTTGATATTTTGGATTTGTGTTCCAAGCATGTGCAGGAGAATCCAAGATGGGCTATTCTGTAAAGCAGGCAGTTGCCATGATGGAACTTACGGTAAGCAATTTATTTTTTGCTTGATTTGCTTGATTTGCTTGGCTTGCCATATCTTCTTACCTTAAGCGGAGTTACGCTCTTGCGAGGTTCTGGAAAACAGTTGTGAGGCAATGGATGTTAAGGAATGTCAAGAAAAGTGTAAGATGTGAAAAATACAGGTGGCAACCATAAAATTTTCTTCTGGTTTGCCACATTTTGAATGCACATCATTGTGCAATGTAATGTTAGATGTGAATATACGGCATACATAAATTTTTTTCCCCCAGTTTGCAGTTTTGAATGCACATCATTGTGCACTCTATTGTGCTATTTGTTGTAACAATATCAATATGAATGTCAATGTTTTGTACTATGCACTTGTGAGCTGAAACCCAAATCGAGAGAGCATTGAACTCATTCTGAGCGGTAAAGATGACATGATTTTTACGGCGGGTCTCTTCTCCTAACATGTACATGTTGCCACCAATATCATTCATGTCAAACTTAACATGCCTTACCAAGTGGCTGTAAATTGAAGCCACTGGCTTGTCCACCAGCAATTGAAAAGTTAGAGTGTCTAATTGCTGATAGTAGTGGCCTGATACTATAACCTCTCCAACATTGTATACATTCCCCCACTCATCAACATAAGAATCCAGCAATGTTTGCTTTGTCTCGATTACAACTGCGATGAAGTAAAAGTCGACACCCTCATCATTATTTTCTTCTGCAGGTACAGCAAAGTTATCCCCAACTTCTAAGATGTCACTGAGGTAATCAAGCTCACCCTCATCATCATCATCTTCTTCTTCCTCCTCCTCATTGGATAATTTGTCTTACGCATTCCTTTGGTTGTACTTCTTTTGGTTTTAATACACCTTCTTTCCAGCCTCCTATCCTTCTCTTGTTAATGCAATTATCCCAATCTCCATGAAAACATGCTTGGCAAAAAACAAGCAAGGCATCTGGTACTCACTTTTGTTGGATCCTTCCTATCAAGTGCCCTAATGCTATGTAACTTTGAGCTCCCATTCAAAGTTTTCCATTCCTTCTTTTTAGGACTTATCTATGTCCTTAGCTTCAATATTCCAAAAGTACCTGGAAAGCATTTACTCAAATCAAGTTAATGCAAAAGCAAAGCAAAGCAAATTCAGAAAGCAAATGCAAGAGCAAATTGTTAGCAAAGATAATCAAAGCAGAAATCAAAAGTAATGAGACATCCACCTGGAATTGAATGAAAGCCAACATAAATGCAGAAAGCAAATGCGAGCAAATTTAATGAATCAGAAAGCAAATGCAAAGCCAATTCAAAGCAAAAGTTAGTCAAAGCATTAATCAAAGCAAAAGCAAAAGCAAAAGCAAAAAGCAAAAGCATCAAAGCAATTCCATCGAGGAGCAAAGATAATCAAAGCGAAATCAAAAGTAATGAGACAACCACGGAATTGAATGAAAGCCAAGATAAATCACGAAAGAAAGCAAAATCAGGAGCAAATTTAATGAATCTGAGAAAGCAAGCTGCAAAAGCCAATTCAAAGCAAAGTTAGTCAAAGCATTAATCAAAGCAAAAAAGCAAAAGCAAAAGCAAAAAGCAAAAAAGCATCAAAGCAATTCCATCAGAGCAAAAAGATAATCAAAGAGAAATCAAAAAAGTAATGAGACAACCACACGGAATTGAATGAAAGCCAAGATAAATCAGAGAAAGCAAATGCAGAGCAAATTTAATGAATCAGAAAAGCATATGCAAGGCCAATTCAAAGCAAAAGTTAGTCAAAGCAAAAGCAAAAAGCAAAGCATCAAAGCAATTCCATCAAAGCAAACACTAGGCCAGCCTACGGAAAATACCTCTTTTTTTTTTCATTGGCACAAGGATGGTTTTCAATGTACCATTTTAGGAATTCCACCGCATCCTTAGCACATTGCAGCTTCCGGGAATCATACTTCGGTTGCTCCTTTGCTAGAATTAATTTCAAAACAGCTCGGCTCCATCATGTTCTCCTTTACCATGAGAACTTGCAAAAAACACCATAAATATTCGAGGAGTAGGATTGTTCACAAAATTTCTACCTATGTACGGAAGGGTGCGGCACCTTTGAATTGAGATGTGCAACCATCACTCAAAAAAAACATGGTTCTTTGTACTCTATATTCATTTGTTTCAGCCCTTTGTGCATGGACTTTCAAGCGATGGTTGACAAACTCGATTGAATGCTCCTTGCAATCAAAAATGTAAAAAAATGTGTCTCTTAATTATTCTTGATCGTAGACTGAACTTGTTTCTCGTCGAACAAGATCATTTGTGTTCCTAAATTCTTCCTCTTCCTTTTTCTGTAGGATGTCTATAGGTAATGTGAACAAGAATAGTAATTTGGTCGGTATGCCAATGGCATGATTGTACTTCTTCGAATTTTGAGGCTATAGTTCTCGGCAAAATCAATTCTTGATACAATAGTATTCTTTGGAAAGTTGGCTAAGCATTGCTTAAATTGCTTTGCTGCCAATGTCTGCGTGTAATTATGTGGAACAAATTGCACAAAGTGTCTTGTTGGCATCTTGAATAAACTCTTATCTTTGGAGCGGACTTGTATGCTAATCTTGTGACTTTAGTTGGTTTTCCTCCCCTCTTACGAATTGAACTCTCCTTCAAATTACGGGCTCTTCTTTTAATCACAGTGAGACAATTTGGTGATGTTAGGTCCTAAACAAGTTTCAGAAAAAGTAAATAACACTAAAACAAATTAATATACCTTCTCAAGCTGTTTCCACTCAAGAAATGTCTTTCATTGTCTTTTCCTTTGGATGATTGGCAATCTGAAAGCTTCTAGCGTTAGCTCATTTCCAAAATAGATATACATGAATGTTAAATGTACCTTTTCAAACCACAAGATTTACAAGCAACCATGGGGCGGGAATGCTTGTGCCATTCTTCTAAGGGATCTTGCTTTTCACATACAAGTTCCCTCCACAACTCACTAGTAGACTTGTAAGTCATCAATTTAGCTTTGCATTCATCTCCTTCTCCACACACCTTTGCAATTGCGGGAACAATTTTCATGAACACCTCTAGGGTCTGTTCTTATTACATTCAGTGTTTGAAGAACAAATTCCAAATGGATGTGATAACTTGGCAGCAGCAAGTTTCCCTCTCATGAAGTCTTCTAACAAATGAAGGCTTCAGCCTCTCAAATGTTTGTTGTGCAATGTTGATATGTGGATATTGTTGCTTGAAAGCCATATAGAGCTGGAGCTGCAGAAGACAACATGTAAAATTCATTTTGTAATGCATAAAGCAAAATCATGAAAAATCTTTGAAACAATGAAGCAAATCAATCATAATAAGTAATTAATCAAAGATCTTTGAGACATTGCGAGGAATGCAAATTTATAAAAGCAATAGGGAATTTGAAACAATGCGGATAGCAAATTCATACATAAAACATGTGAAGCATAAATTGTTCAACTTCAACATGAAAAGTTTTATCAAACACTACAAATTAACGGTGACGAAACATTCCGGATATAAATACGGGAGACCTCAAGCAAATGGATTGGATGGTCAACTTTATTGCCATTTTAAATCTTAAACTTCCTCACATGTTTTTGTATGGAGAAACTCTTGTGTTTTCAGTCCGAAGCTGCGGACAACCTTTTTCACTTCATCAGCAGTCGGACCTTTTTCTTCCTCAAAAACATAGACCGGGGACCTGATTCCCTTTCTGCCATTACTCTTCTTCTATAGGCTGCACAAATAGATTTTCTAGGCACTTCAAAGCGGCAGCTCTCTACTGAGAATGATTAAGTTTATTCTACGTGGATGTAACCATTTGTAAAGTTGACCTTTTCTTTGCGGAATGTCAATCTTTCTGGTTCGTTTGTCTTTTGCATAGTTTCCTTCACATTAGCAATCACTTTTTGCATAACCTTTGTCTCTCTTTTTATGCAAGCAGCTTACTTGTAAAAGGTACATTTGGTTTTATCTTTCTTACAAATCTGTCCACAATAGCAGCCTTATCTAAAGCATTGGCATGTTTTGTCGGATCCTCAAAATAATCATGCATATCCTTTGAAATCTCCTGAATTCTTCTCTGCGAGGCTTAATTCTTTGGAATTAGCGGCGCTTCCATCAATTCCCTTTTTGCGTTTCCTTGATTCCCTCTTTACGCAAAGCATCAATTTCCACGAAAAATCAGTCTCTTCTCATCTTCATCCATTCAAATTATGAATATGAGAAACTCCAATCCACTGATTCTCCACCGTAACCAAATTCGAGAATGGCAAGAGGGCAGTTCCGCCAACTTTGCCTCCTTCAATTTCGCGAATTACACTCCATCATTCCTCCGCCAAAAGCCAGCGTAACTGATTCCCCAATAATCGGACAGCCATGTCATCGATCCGTAGGAGTGATCGAGTTTGGGGAATTCCACCGATTATTTGTGTCTTTGAGAAGAACGAGCAAAGCAATTGATAAAGCAAAAGCAAAGCAAAGCAAGCGAGGCGTCCGGACACTACTTTTTCAACCCCACGGTGATTTTATGCATTCGCCTCCAGCGGCCTGCGTCCAGAGCATGCGGTGGTGGCCAAAGGGCAAGTCTTGGGGGGGTAGAGGAACCCACAAAGAAAGGAGAAGAGTGGTGATAAACTGAGGCATAATCTGGCTGGAAGAGCACCGCACATGATCCAGGCCCGCAGCACCCGTGAGAAAAGGGGATGCATGTGGAAAAGGCGGGAGACCATACAACAGCGTGCCGAGGGGCAACTCCACATGCACCCGACGGCTTCCCAAACGCCACACAATGGCGAAAAAGACTGCAACAACAGCGCCGACCAGGAGAAGATGCTCCATCTGCAAGTATGCTCCAAACAAACTTGGAGACCAACACCTTACCATAGCGATGCCAAATCCGGAATGGCCAAGCCCCCATCCTCCCGGACGGACACTTCCACCAAGCCACTTTAACAACCGCCCCTTCATCATCCCGCCCCACACAAAATTTGAACAATCTTATCCAAAGCACCAGATCTTACTCGTGGAGCTAACATCGCAGATCTTTGTATACACATGAGTGCTACAAATCTTACTGACTTGGCAACGGTGATCCTACACCGCCATGGACAACTTGCTACCCTTCCACCAATTGAGGTGTTTTACGCAACCCCCGCAAAAATCTCATCCCACACCCTCCCCATGGAAACATCCTCCAAAGGGAATACCCAAACGACTTAGTACACACATTACCGGAAGCACCTTCCAAGGGAATAAAGCCAAACAAGGGGGGATGGAGTCAGCTGGGCCCATAATGCGGAGCACTTACCCCAATTCAGAAGAATGCCCGAGGCCAAGGAGAAAGTATCCAGCAAACCCTTCACATTCTACAAATTCCTCTGTGCGACCAAGAAGAGGGAAAGTGTCATCGACAAACTGGTTAATAATCACATTTGGCTACCATCCACGCATCCAAGCCCATCCACCACCCCCTCCTCCAGCTAAGCAAAAACAATCGAGACAGTGCCTGCGCCCCAATCGTAAACAAAGCGGCCAAAGGGCACCCACGGCGGAGGCACCCGCCACGCCTAAGGAGAAAAGGCATGAGGGTTCACCTACCACACCCAGAAGTAGCGTGGCCCCTGACCTATGCATAGGGGCTAAAAACACCCAGTATTTCTTCTCGTAAAGCGTGGACCCACAGCCACGCTAACATCATAGCGGACAAGAACTCCCATTGCGGACACTATCGTAAGCTTTGGCAAAGTCAAGCTTAAGATAGGCAATGCCTTGACCTGTTCTCCGGCCCAATAAAGGCCCTCATAAGCCGCGGCAACATTAGTCAAAATGTTCCTCCCGGGGACAAACCAGTGCACCTTACTAATGGAGGAAGTCAACACAGAGGCTTCAACTTCTCTCGCGGGGCTTTTAATAATCTTATACACAGAGGACAACAAGGAGATAGGCCTCCAATCATTAATAGTAGAAGGTGCTTAACCTTAGGAATCAAGGAAATGCATGCGGTATTCAAGGTCCTATCCATTTGAGAAGACCGCGGCAACTCAAGATACACGATACGGACTCACCAGCCCACTCCCAATAAGTCTGAAAGAACACCACAGGAATGCCATCCAGTCCAGGACATTTATCCTTGGCCATGCACATACATGCCTCCGCTAAATCCTCCCCGAGAGCTCTCGCTCCAAGCTCATCGGTGGAGGCGAGAATAGATGGCTTAACAAAGCACCCAAAACAAGCTCCCGATTCCCGCCATAGGGAAGAGTGCGATGTGCAAAAACCCCGAGAAATGAGCATGCACATACCTCTGCAAATCAGCGGGATCCTCCAAAGTCCGGCCATCAGGCAAAGCAAGGGACGCCATAGATGCTGCATATCGCCGCTGCCTAGCTGCTCTGAAGAACACCGACGAAGCCAAGATGATTGTAGAATTTTGTTAATAGACTCACCTTGCCTATTTCCCTGTGGATAATATGCAGAAGCTTGCACATGTTGAACACCAATGTTTCTTGTTAGCTGAGCTACTACGTTTCCTATGAAATGAGTTCCCCAATCAGACAAAAGAATAGTTGGAACACCAAATCGAGAAATCAGATTATGATAAAAAAAGCTTAATGTGGTACTTTCTATAGCATGCTTTGCTGGAATTGCTTCTACCCACTTTGAAAACACGCATGTGGCTGCCAAAATATACTTATGTCCCTTTGGAAGATGGAGGATTTATAGGCCAATGTAATACAATCCCCACATATGACATATTATTATGGCCTGTTAACTGCTTGTGCTTCTGACACTTTTCACATTTTGTCACAAAGTCTCTAGTATCCTTGTAAAGAATTGGCCAATAATACCCCCAATGAAGGAGCTTTCTAGCTGTGGGTCTAGCTGCAAAATGCCCCCGACAATCATCGCTAAACTTCTTTGCGGTCGGTGACCAAGAACACACCTCAACAAGAGACCTTCTATAGTCTTCTTATATAGAACAGACTCGTGCACCACATAACCAGCTACTTGTACTATAAGAGCATGCTTTTGTTTTTGTTTGTTTGTTTTTTTTTTTTTTTTTTTTTTTTTGGGTTGCCCCTAGGGGGGCAAACCCTTGTTGATGTGGGTTTCTGGCATATTTTAAGTATATGCTAGAATATGCTTAGGATATGCCAGAAACTGCTCCAAACCTGATGTTGCATGTAAACTGGCAGTCGCCAATGTTGTTGGGCAGCCTCTGTGAAAACCGGGTAACCGGCTTCCATATTCCATGTGCTGCTACGCTCTTCATAAGCCTTGTAGAAGATCCCAAGAAGAAACTGAAGAAGCAGAAGTAAAAGAAAAGGATTTTATAGCTCTTCTTGCCGGTATCTTTCCCGTGTTGTTTTTGGTTGTAAATTTGGACTATCGGTGGTGCAAAATTTGCTTCCAGGTTCTAAGATGGCATTCGTATAGTATTTGATCCTGAGCATATGAATGTGGTATTAGGTTACATAGAGATTGGTATTCCTGAGAATTTACTAGCAAATGAAAATGGTGTATTTTCTGGAATGGTTCGTTGATGATAGTATCTTTGGCACAACGTTTTATAAAGCTTGCAAAGCCTGATTCTTTAACTTGTAGGCAAGTCGTCCTACATTCATTCTCTTAACAACCATTGGCATGACAAATCCATTGGAAGTAATGTGCTTTTCTATGTGTAGCCCTGCAATTTCTGAATCTCTTATATTTTGGAAGTAATGTGATTCTTTACGAAGTAGCCGTGCAATTTTTGAAGCTCTTAAGTTTTTTCTCTCTTTGTGGTTCTTATTACATCATTTTGCAATGTGCAGTGCATTGGCTGCTTTTTATTCATGAGGTATATTGGATAAGCGTAATGGCACAATGTTAGACCATCTCTTGAGGTGCATCATCATATGCCAAGGTTTCATCCATATTATGCACAAATTAATGGCTGTGGGCGTAACTGTTGTTTTGGAGTTTCAGATTGTGCATTTCTTATAGAGATCATTGTGTCCATGCCTGGGAAGGGATCAGACATAATTGTACAGTTCTTTATATTTTGTCTTAAAGTTATGTGCAACCTGGGTTGTTGGATACGTGGTTTTGACTGTTGTAGTAATCTGACAGGTATGTAAACGACCGATAAATAAAAAGGAATTGTCTCGTAAAGAAGAAAACATCATCACAATCGAAGATAGTGACTGTGCTATAATGGTTCATGAACCAAAGTTGAAGTTTGGTTACTCACTTCAAAGAGGACGGCTCACTACCTTAGACCAATGTCATAGCGGATCTTACAAAGCTTTCCATATATATAGGAAATCAGAGAATCCTACGTAGTGAATCTTAACTAAACTTTTGTTGATATCTTAAGGTCCTGTGTTTGTGTTTTTGAGTGTCATTAATGAAAGTTGGGGCATTTGGTTATTGCAGGTGGATCTAACTGCATATGTGGAAAGACATGAGTTTGTCTTCGATGTTGTTTTGAATGAACATCTCACCAATGATGAAGTATGAAACAGTGTACCAGTTGCTAAGTACCTTTTTAATGCTTTTGATTTCTTATTTTCGTCGCTTCTTTTTCGTCTAGGTACAGGGTGACCGTTCAACCAATTGTTCCAACCATCTTTCAATGAACTAAGGCTAGTTGTTTTGCATATGGGCAAACAGGCAAGTTGCATTGTGAATTATTTGTTGTTGTCATTAATAACAATTAAGAGAAATTTGTTATATATAGGAAGTGGAAAAACATACACAATGCAGCCATTACCACTTAGAGCATCTAAGGACATGATGGAGATTATGCAGCTTCCGCAAAATAGAAATCAGGGATTTCAGTTATGGCTTAGTTTTTTTGAAATTTATGGTGGGAAGCTTTATGATCTTCTCAATGACAGAAGGTGAGTCATTGGACAGCTGACTTCTCTATTCTTTATAAGGTTCTTTGACCTCATTTAGAACTTTTTCAGGAAGCTATATATGCGGGAAGATGGAAGGCAAGTTTGCATAGTTGGCTTGAAGGAGTTTCAAGTGTCTGATGTGCAAGTTGTGTGAGAAGGGGAACTCTGCAAGAAGCACGGGTTCCACTGGTGCAAATGAAGAATCATCAAGGTCTCATGCACTCTTGCAACTAGTAATAAAGAAAGGCCAAGAGACAGCTAGGTTGGTTGAGAAAATGTCTTTTATTGACCTTGCTGGTAGTGAACGTGGAGCTGATACAACTAACAATAATCCGCCAGGCAAGGTATGTTACTATTAACGCTGTCATATTCGCCTAACATATGTGTTAGGGAATTTTTAATGATATTCTAGTTGTTTCCCGGAATGGAAGGAGCAGAAATAAACAAGAGCCTGTTGGTACTAAAAGAATGCATTTGAGCACTTGATAATGATCAAGGCCATATTCCATTCCGAGGAAGCAAGTTGACAGAGGTTTTGCGGGATTCGTTTGTTAGGGATTCACGCACTGTTCTGATTTCGTGCATCTCCCCAAATACTGGTTCCTCCGAGCACACTCTTAATACACTCAGATATGCAAACAGGTACATCTGGGTAGTCTGGAATTTTATAAATAGGCTATGCTTTTAAACAACAGGCTATTGGATCTTTCTAAACAAGCTATGTATCTAAATGTTTCGTTAAGTATCTACCATGGACTACAAATATCCTTTGTAGAACTTTTTGTCTACAATAGAGAAAAAACATCATTTAAATCCTGGATACGTTATTGCAGAGTCAAAGGTCTTTCTAAGAACAACAACGCGAAGAGAGACACTAGTGCCTCACCCATAGCAAGAGAAATAGCATCATCACCTCCATTGTTATCACCATTGCTACCACAAATATCTGAACAATCATGAGAGTATAAAACTGTTGAGAATGGAAAGCGTCCTGTTGAGCAATTTGGGTGGCAAAGCTAGCGGAATGACAATGAGATGCACCCAAGATTTCGTGCAGATTTTGGTAATGGTGGTAGGGATGATGGGCTGGTGCCTTCTGCGTCTTCGGAGGGGGAACACTTAAGTGTTAGAGAGTCAACGCCAAATGGCTTTTCTAATGGCAGTTATCAAGAGAGAATGATGTCTCGGCCGATGGGCATATCAATGCTATTCTTGAGGTAAATAATGCTATCAATTCCATTCTGATGTTTAATGTTGTTGCTTTATCACTAGTAATGCCATTGAAAACTTCCACAAACACTTTCAGCAAGGCCACAATTAAGCAACTTGACAATAGCTGGAATGACATATTGACGCAAAATTTAAGACATAGGGCATAATGTTGAATGAGAATAATAGCTTGGTTCATCCCTAGTTTTTGCAAAATTTTATCAAGTACTTAGTGCTTTCTGGTTTTGCTCTGTTTGTGAAGTTTCTCAGCATTGTCATATAGCCCTAAATGTGGTTGGCCTTTAGAAATGCATTTCTGTTAAACATCTCCAAAAGTCTCTGCTGATAAATTTAGAGGCAAGATTGTGATTATTACAAATGTAATGACAAAATGCCTAGCAAGATTTTTCCAATTCAAGATCTACATGAACACATGTAGTACAAATGAGAATTTAGTGGAGAGCCACAATATGGTCTCTAATCTCCACTAATGTAAACTAGAACACAATGTTATAGGAAAATAGTTCTAATGGTCAATAAACCATTGGCTTTAAATCTTTAAAACCATATAATGCAGTTACTGTTCATCGGGTATTGACCCGATTACTGTAGCTCAGTTGACTTGAGCATTATGCATTCTTCTCAACCGGATCAACTTCGTGAGCACCGCCGTTCTCCTTTGTTCACCGTGTTCCCTTACATAATCTTCAATCCGGCGGTTAAGGAAAACTTCTACTTTTTTATCCGGGCCAATTTTCATCTCTGTATATATCCCACAGGACAAACGTACGAACCGAGCTGGGTGCACAATATCCCACAAGATCTCTGCTAAAAATTTGCCTTTTAACCATTGAATCTTAATTTTGAATTTATTCACTTTCTTCTTCAAACCTTCACCATGGTGATAACGTTAGGTTCTCAATGTTCAATGATGAAATTTACTGGGCACTTAACTGGCAACCTAACATCAATTACTGTACCCTAGATAATTACATGATTGCCTGTCCTACTGCCACTGCTTCTCATAGGCAGGCACATTAGGATGCTTGAGTCATCATTCAGCTTAGGTTTCATGCAACAACTTGTGTGTCCATCTGGATCATTGTCTGCTCACATGTATTCTGGATGCAACCACTGCCATTGCTTCTCATGATTGCATCACAGACTTATCAAGCTGAAAACTTATCATCTGCCCCTGTCGTCTGTTCAATGAACTTCTTGGAACAATTCCCTATCCACCAGGACTGGTCCATCTTTTATGTACGTGCATGGCTTTTTGAGGATCTTTGTTTTGGCATGTCTGTTAGCAGTTAATATCTTCCAAAGTTGATATGTCCTCAAGTTATCCCGACGAATAGTTTGGTACATTTGTAACCACTCATCATTAGGCTTGTGTTAGGACCATAACAATATCCCGTAATCTTATGCAGGAGGAAGAAGAGGTTATTTCTGCTCATCGTAAAGAAGCGGAAGACACCATGGAGATTGTTCGAGAGGTATAAAATTTCTGGTTGAAAAATGCATCTCAACTATGGCTGTTATTAGGATTTGCTAATAAATTACAATTTAAATAGGAAATGAAGCTGCTGGCTAACGTTGATCAACTAGGCAGCAGAATACACCGTTACGTGACTTAGCTTAACTATTTGCTTTCTAAGAAAGCAGCTGGAATTGTGAATCTTCAGGCTCGGCTGGACAGGTTCCAACGTCATTTGAAGGAACAGGAGATTATTAGCCGGGCAGGGGGTCTTAGATGATTTCATGTTTGAAAAGTTTGCTCAATTATTTTGAGCACTAGAATGGGTATGATATAGCAGATTGCGCTTCCATCATTTATCCTACAAGGCTTTCTGATTTTGTTTTTTTTTAAGCAGATAAAAGATGATTTGAACATCATCTATACTAATTTTTTAATCAGACATTTTTGGAAACTAGCTTCTCAACGTACTGTACAGTTTATGGCTGCTGCTTTCAGTGGCAGATGGTGAGCAGTGCTGGTGAAAAGAGGCATCAAGCCAATTCTTTTAGCGCAGAGCTAAGCTTTGATTTACAGAAAGCTTGCCACTTGGTTTAGCAGTTTGTTTTGTATTGATTGAGGAATGCCTCATTTATAAAAGGCAATTCATTAGCTCTGCGATTGTTTGTGCTCGAAGCAGTCTTTTGATTTTGACTCTTGTGTTTCTCAAGATAATGAAATATTCTTTGTTTTCTTTTAGTATAACTTTGTTTTACACATTCACTTAAAGTGAGTCAAAGGTGAAGAAATTAACCTGAAGGCATGTTCCTACTTCTTTCTGCCCTCGCTTCATTTCTTTGTATGGCAAGTAAAGTCATTGGATAGCTTCCAGATATAGGGCGTACCACAAGATATAGCAATATGGTTTCTTGCAAGAGATGTGCAGTAAAATATGGTAAAAAATATATCAGCGAAAAAGAAGAGGCTTAAATTGATAAGAGGCACAACGTTGCGAGATTGATTAAGAGGTACTACACCACAGGGAATCAGAAGTGCTTAGAGCTTTTCTATTCCAAATTCTTGGCTATTGGTACTACTTGTTCTAGATCATTCTAGAAAATATTAAAATTTGGCCTTCTTTTCTCCAAGGACGTTAGATCAAATAGCTCATGGAAGTGTATCTACTTGTAACCTCCTCAAGCGCATGCTGGATTGAAGGCAGAGATAAATTACAAGCACAAATCTTATATTATAATGTTATACTGTAATTCTTGGATTGGATCAAGCCCTAATTTGAATGTTCGAGATCATCTGAGTGCATCCAAAGACCGAGATTTATTGCACGACTTACCATCACCATGATTGGTCGTACTTTGATCTTTTAAGGGGAAAGGGTAAAGGAAAAAAGGGGAAAAGGAAAAGGGAAGAGACAAGAGAGAATGTGAAGGGCGAAAAGGCACGGGAAAAGGGAGAAAAGCAAAGGGAAAAGGGTGGGGATAAGAGAAGAGAAAAAGGCATGAAAAAATGAAAAGGGAAAGAAGAAAGAAAAGGGAAAGGGGAAAAGGTATCTGGATAAAGGGCACGAGGGAAAAGGGAAGAGATAAAGTGGTAAAGGGAAGAGGAAAGGGCACGAAAAAAAAGAAGAAGGAAAGATTGAAGAAAGGGGAAAAGGAAGGAGGAAAAAAACATGGAAAAAGAGAAGAAAAAAAGGCAGGGAGAAGAGCGTTGAAGAAAGAGGAAAAAGGGCATAGGAAAAGGAAAAGGAAAAGGAAAAGGGGAAAAGGAAAAGGAAAAGGAAAAAGGGAAATGGAGGGAAAAAAGTGCATCGAGAAAAGGGGAAGAGTAAAAGGTTGGGAAAATGAGGAAGAGGGAAGGGAAAATGGAGAACAAGAAAAGGATGGGGAGAAGGGAAGAAATAAGGGAAAGTGAGAAGAAAGAAAAAGGAAAGGGAAAAGGGGGAAAGGGAACCTAAAAAAAAGGCATGAGAAAAAGGGAAAAAGGTAAACAAGAAAAGGGAAGGGGGAAAGGGCATGAGATAAAAGGGAAGAGGAAAATGGCGAAGAAATAGAAAAAAGAAAAGGAAAAAAAAAAGGGGGAAGAGAGAAAGGGTGGGAAAAGGAGGAAAATGAGTATAGGAAAATAAGAAAAGAAAAAAAATGTGGAAAGGCATGGGAAAAAGGAAAAGGAAAAGGAAAGGAAGGAAAAAGGGCACGAGAAAAGGATCGGGAAAGGAGGAAAACAGGAAAAAACTCCATTAGGAAAGGGAAAATGGAAGGGAAGCGGGGGAGCGAGGGAAAAGGGGAAGAAAACATGGGAAAAGGAAAAGAGAAAAGAAAAAGGAAGGGGGAAAAGAAGAAAAAATCGCACGGGAAAAAGAGAAGTGGGAAAGGGTGGGAAAAGGAGGAAAAGGAAAGTACAGAAAAAATAGAAAGAAGAAAGGGGTGGAAAAAAAAGGGAGGGAAAAAGGGCGTAAGAGAAGAGAAATGGAAAAGAAAAAAGGAGGGAAAAGGGAAAAAGGGGGAGAGGGGGGTATGGAAAAAAGAAAAAGAGGAAAATAGGAAAAGGGAAGAGAAAAAAGGGAACATAGAAAAAGGGAAGGGAGAAAGGGTGAGGAGATGGGAAAAGGGAAGGTAAAAAAGGCATGGAAAACGGGAGGGAAAAAAGAAAAAAGGGAGGAGAAAAGGGCACCCAAAAAAAGGAAGAGCGAAAGGCTGGGAAATGGAGGAAAAGATAAGGGAAATAGGCATGGAAAAAAGCGAAAGACTAAAAGATTGAGGAAAAGGGAAGGCATGGCAAAAGGGTGGGGAAAAGAGAAGGCATGGAAAAAGGTGAAGGGAAAGGGAGAAGGGCATGGAAAAAGGAGAAGAAGGAAAGGGTGGGGAAATGAGGAAAAAGAAAGGGAAAAATATTATTGGAAAAAGGGAAGAGGGAAAGGAAGGAAAGGGGTGGGGACAAGAAAACATATGCGAAAAAACGGGAAAAAACTGAAAAGGAAAAGAAAAGTGTATAGAAACTAAGAAAAAGTGAAATACGGGATAGAGCAAAAGGGAAAGGGAAACGGAAAGGGAAAGGTATAGGGCTTTTCTCACTACAGCCAAAAACATTTATAGGCTCTCAACTTACGCCCAGCAACGCTGGGTACCATTACTAGTAATCCATAGAAGTTTTAACTAAATTGGTTGAAGAATACATGAATTTTTTACAATCGCGCCAAAATAGTCTTAGACAATTTCTTCACAAATTGCTATGCATTAAGACCATGGAGGGAATATAAAGAATCGTAACCATATTTTCCCATCTGTTAGGTGGAAACTGTTGGATTTTAACCTGTTTGTTCATTCCAAGGAACCACAACTCAGGTGGAACCGCTCGATTTGAATAAACTACTTACATTTGTTGGGACTTTCGTTTGCATTTTCAACAGGCCTGTTGTTTCTTTGTTCGGCCATTTTTAGCAGGCTTGTTGTTTCTTTGTTCGGTCCGGTGAAGTTCCAACTCCCATGTTCGAACCATCCATGACTGGGTGTTAGCCAATTAGGACTGGGAATGAGCACCCATCTTTGGTCGTATGAGAACATTGAAGCCTATGCTTCTTGGCCTTCTTGATTCTGCTTTCTCATGGCCATGACTGCATTCTAAATTGTGCAATTGACACACTCAGATCCATTGTTTAATTTACCACCAACACTGATTGCGCACAAATTGCTATCGGCAGTATGATTTTTGTAACATGATTTTTGTAAGAGGCTCCAAGCTCACCTAACTCCATCGCTAGAACCCCTGATAAAGAGTTCTCTGTGAAATTGCTGGTGCAAAGTTAAGAATACTTGCCAGTCCGTGAACAAGTGGAACCCCTTGTTCCATGCCGAGCACCAAAGATTTCTTCAGGCAATTCCCATAAAGTCATGGTATCAAGTATTCTATTATTATTGTTTTGAAGTAGCAATTTTGATTGATTGTGAAAACATGACTTCGAAGTACGATTTAAGCCACCTTACCCTCCGCCCATCGGGGGCAACCTTCCGTGCGCAGCACCTTGTTTTTTTTTTTATGAACGTAGACCTTTATTACTCAAAAGAATACAAAGAGTACATGGGGGACTCAAAACCCAGTGGAGAAGATGTCTACTAGAGCAACACTACCCACCACATACATGACATATAAAAGCAAAGAATACGTATCACCACGAGCACAATTGTTTGCTATGAGTAAGCTTGAATCTGAAGATATCGTTCCCAAATGACACTCGTGATGTCATCCTTTAAGGAAGAACTCTTGTAGCCTTTACAATGCGACTACGAGCATCACTAAGCACTTGCGTATCTGAAAAGACTTGTCCCTTGAAGATGAGGAGATTTCGTCTCGTCGAGATGGACCAGATGATCCAAGCAGATGCTAAGTTGAAGCCCTCTTTGCCAACTTGTTCCAAGAACTAGAATAGACTGACAATAGGACCTGCTAACTATTCAAGAGAGCATGCTTTTGTTGCTTTGAAAATAAGGAAGGAGAAGTCCGATTTTGTAAATACATGTATATATGAGCATACCAAAGATCCACAGTCTCAATGAACCATTATAGTACTGCATTATCCTGAAATGCTACTTGATGGTTTCTTCTTCTATTTCAACACCACTCCTCACAAATAGACACTTGGATTATGAGCTCCTTGAGCCATCCATACTTCAACTCAAACTCTTGTATGATTATGCTCAGATTCCACTCTCTCCGAAAACGTGCATATCTATATATATATATATATATACATGTGTATGCAACTCCCATATATGACCATATATATGGTCTCCTATACCACTGCAACACATACATATATTCTTACCTATAAGGGGTATTTTTGGACGAGTCTGGATGTAATATGTGGTTGAAATAGAGCTTTTTGGCAGATTTTTGCGGCGTATACAAAGGGCTTTTTGGCGGCCCCTTGCACGTACACGAGGTACCCCCTATATGATAGGTGCACCTCCTCGGAGGTCCATTTGACATGCATGATTTCTTCCCTCACACACGGCAGGATCCTTTGGTTGAACTTGAGATGGTGATCTAGCAAGAAAGTAACCTTCCACCATCTACTAAGAAAATGAAAGCATGTATTCATACAGGCCCGGTACAATTTCCATTACTAATATAACTACACAAAGCATTCTTCATGAATGGCTAATGTGTTATAGACAAAGAACATGATCACGTCAATCCCAATTGGTCTAGGCACTGAGCTTGACAAGCATCTTCTTGGTCCATGTACAATTCATAAACAAAAGAAAACAAAACCCCCCGTTCAAACCATTAACAAGCCCCGGCACATGAAATGATCCAACAAGAACCATGAGCGACAACAAGAAACATAAAAACACACTCTCGGGCCACCGGAGGCAACCCCCTCCGTGCGCAGCAGCTTGTTACAAAGGTCTTGTAATCTACTCATAGCTTTCAAATTTCGAGTATCTTTAGATTTAGTAGAAAAGCTTTTTACAAAGATCTTGTAATCGACTCATAGCTTTTCGAATTTCGAGTATCTTTAGATTTGATTTGATTAGAAATTTCAAGTATCTTTAGATTTCTCTTTGTTTTGATTTCTATGTACTAATGCAATGGGAACGTACTAACAACATGGCAACTAGGTTGCTGCTTCTGTCTTCAGAATGGAAAACGACTCAAGGATTCCGTTTAAGCGGTCACCTGCAAGCAAGCATTAGGTCACATCCCAGTTGCCATGTTGTGGCGGCCTGGAAGTGGGTCGCTGATTCCGGACCTGCTCCCAGCTCCCGCCAGTCGCAGGGCCCCTGGAATCACCTCCCCACTTTCCATGCCGCCATACAAAAAGCTCCATTGAGCGAGAAGGATGCATTTTCTTCTATGTGAATCCTAGTTGTAGAGCTCGACTTCTCGTGTCGTTTGTACTGGAATGAAGGCGAAAAAGGAAAACGCAACATCACCATTTTCCAAGTTAGAGACGGATTTGGACTACTAATGTCAAGCGTACACGGCAAAATAAATCAATGAATGGGAATTTGAACCATTTCTTTATTAAACTTGTCCAAGAATTTCCAGGTGTATTGTTTGACAACATAAGACAATGAAAGAAAGTTGTGATGTGAACAAGTCTCTTATGTGGTCCTAGTCCTACCATGTTAAAAAGTTAAAAAATCTAAAAAAATTCAGCCCATTGCCTGGCAGCCTTGGAATTGGAACTTGCTGGATGTCTCAACAGAAGAGTCGTGTTTCCGAGACCGATCCTGACAAAGAAATGAGTCCTGTCTTGACCTAGAAAAGACAGGTATGGATGGAACCCCTAAATTTAAAGGCCAGCCAGGAGCCAAAACATTTCGATCGAGTAGAAGCTTCTGATTTGTTTCTACTTCGTGTGGCTTGGGCTTGGGCCTGCTGGCACCTTTCAGGGCGTTAACACGTCTATCAATCTGTCAGGTAAAATAATGCTAATCGTTTGTATGATATTCATAAGTAGTACATCGTTAGGAATCTAGGGCCTATAAGAACAGGGAGCAAATTCTCATTTGTATTCTGATCTAAGCTATGGAGGTGTCTAACAAGAGCCATATGCCTCATATTGTGGCATTTCCTTTCCCAACACAGGGACACATTAATCCCATGCTAGTTCTGTGCCAACGTTTAAGCAGCACATTTGGGTTTTGCATTACATTTGTGAATAGCAATATCAATCATGCTAGGCTGATGGAAAGAGGAGATCCTCTTTTAGATGCAGAGCAGAACCTGAAGATCAGATTTGTTGGAATTCCTGATGGTTTAGATTGTTTGTCTCCAGGAATGGACGGAGTGAGGGAAGCCATAGCTGCTTCTAACAGCATGAAGGGGCCTTTCCAGGAGCTGGTTGATAACATGATCCGTGATGGACCAGGTGTTTGCTGTATACTATGTGATACCATGGTTGGATGGACCCAAGACGTTGCAAATGAGTTTGACATACCATTGGCTGCTTATTCTACAACTTGTGCTACCAATGATCTCATAGCTTCTTCATTGCCTCAACTTATGGACCAAGGATACGTTCCTCTCAATTTCAAAGGTAGATCTGTTACCCTTTCTGCCAAAATCCAAATTGGAACATTTTTTCCATCTTTTTCCTTGCATAATGAAGCTCTGTTCCTGTACAAACAAATCATGACCCCTGTACTGACATTTTTCTCTGTTTTTTGTTTTTCAATGCAGCTGACTACATGGAACCTAACCATCGCATCGCCTGTATTCCTGGTATCAGACCTCTGCATCCTATGCAGCTTCCATTTGCATGCCGTATGAAGCATCAGATCAACTCACATGTCTGTGACACATATACCAGGTTGCCAGAGGCAGATTTTGTTTTGGTGAATTCCATAGCAGAACTTGAAGAAAATGCTGTTGAAGCCATGAGGAATATTGCCTCTAACTATCTCCCCATTGGTCCAGTTCTACCCATTGTTTACACTGATTCCAAGCAGAGGCACTTGTCTGCTGAAGAAACCAAGTGCTTAGAATGGTTAAATGGCCAAGACCCTAACTCTGTATTATATGTCTCGTTTGGTTCCATAGCCTGCCTGTCAAAGCTCCAAATAGAGCACCTTTTGTCAGGTCTACAGGCAGCAGAGCAGCCCTTTTTGCTGGTAATGAGGGATTCATTAGTATTTGGACTCTGTGGAAATTTCTACTCAGATTTTCTAGATGCAACTAAGGATTTTGGTTATATAACATCTTGGGCTCCTCAAATGGAGGTGCTGGGACACTCTGCTGTAGGAGGATTTTTGAGTCACTGTGGATGGAATTCTACACTGGAAAGCATATATAATGGAGTGCCAATGCTGGGATGGCCATGTATTGCAGAGCAGAATCTGAACTGCATGTTACTGGTGGAAGAATGGGGGGTTGCATATGGATTCAAGGAAAGGGAAGATAGAATTATAGAGCAGAAAGAGGTGGAAGAAAAGGTGAGGAAGCTAATGCAGAAAGAAGAGGGTCAAGTATTGAGGAAGAAAATGTGGGAAATGAGAGACAAGGTTAGACAGGCAGTACAAGAAGGGGGATCCTCTAGATCAAATCTAGAAACTTTCGCCAATGCACTTAAAGCTAACAGCGCCAGACTGTCTGTCAGAAGGAAAATTGGGGAGGAGAATCAGGAGATCATATCACCTCCACCTGCAGTCCTCCATTCATGCGAAATTGCTACAAATTGCTGACCTACATTGAATGCTATGATAACTGACATGTAGAGAGGCAGTTCTTTTTGTCTTATTATTTACAAGAACTTATCGCGGCGGCCGAGCCGCCGCGAACGTTTCTCTTCACCAACTTATGTATACGTGTTAGAACATGCAGGATTTGAACCTGCACTTTTTTTTTTTTGCCCTGTGTCCAGTGCCCGCACGATAGAAGGATGCTGATCATAACGACTATAGGATGCCCCTTTTTTTTTTACAATCATGTCATGCAACAATAGCCAGTGGGTTTTGAACCTGGACAGGGGAACACCCATATCCAATGGTCTAACCACCAGGCTATGATCACCATGACATAGATCATCCATGCCACCCAATAATGGTCAGTGGGATTTGAGCTTGGACAGGGGACACCCATATCCAACAGCCTAACCACTAGACTACTACTGCGATAAGCACTTTTCATAGATCAATCATGCCACCCATTGATAGCAAGTGGGGTTTGAGCCTGGGCGGGGAATACCACTATACTGCCAATGCGATAAGCATTTATGCCATGTAAGCAAAGGGAATCCCATAGTAACTATGTAGCACGTCGTCTATTGAACAGGCTATATATGTATAGGTATGCACATGTACTTTATTGTTTTGAGATGGATATCTCAGTTCCTTCCTTTTTCTTTTTTACCCACCCGATGATAGTCAGTGGGTTTTGATCCTGGCTAGGGGCCACCTATAACCAAAGGATTTACCACTAGGCTATCACCGCGATGGATGGTTTTTATTTGCTCACTTTGATCAAACTTGGTCGAGGGAAATCCCGTTATAATCAAACAACACGTCATATTCAAATAAAACACAATGCGCGCAAATGACACCCTCATATTGAAGCAACAACATGTATTGCCATCCAGCCAATGGGATAAGCATTTTATTCAAACATGCAAGCAAGAGAAACATCTATATCATATCCAAAGACTAGATCTCCATACATCTTCTCATTGCAAAGGTAAAGAGAACGTACCTCAATGCATTATCGCAAGCAACACTCGATGCATTGCTACTTGTGAACACATCATATATCCCATTGGAGAAAGGAAAACGAAGGAAGAATGTACACAGATAGAAAAAGGAAACACAGAACACAAGTCAATAGTATATAAATCGTACGCAATCAACACCTACTAGTGGTCCTTTAGCATAAATGAAATCCAAGGCATATTCATAGGAGGATACTGATTATTCTCGCTCGTGTTCTCCCCTTCTCAGCATCAGATACAACAAACCTGTATTCTACACAAATCTACATTACATCTAGTGATAACTCCTTTCATGGATTAGGCGGAGAGAGCGTACCTTATTGCTAGAGTAGTTCCTTGTAGATGACATTCACTGTACTTCTTATGCGTATTCTGCGGGAGAGGAGGATTAGCACATCTTGCACATTTCGCATACGAGTAAAGGCCGTATATAATTGACCATGTGCAAAGACATTTTATGCGCAAGTCAATGACCACTCGATCAATGTTAAACCACAGCAACTATTGAATGTGGTTGAATATGCAAGTCGAGAATTAGTGGTAATTGTCGTCTATGAATAGTCCATGGGCGATTTTACAGTTGATAGAAGAAATCATTCTTGAGATCGGGTAAGTATTCCCTTAGGATCACCCAAGACTCTCACCATTACAAACTTTGCATGCATCGATTCGATCACAACTCTAGCATTCTTCACAAGACCCTTCTCCATGTCTAATCGTTTCATCCGTGACAAATTGCCCCCACCTTAAGTCTAAGTTCATGGTTAGGAATCGAGGAGTCGTGAAATTGTTTAAGAAATCAAATTCGCATACGGATGATCATGGATGAGTTCATCTTGTTGATAATATGATCATAACGTAATACTTTCTATCACGGTTAGGAACTTTGTTCAATATACGACCATTGAAGTCATCAACGTGTCTATTGATCGGAGCGAGGGAAATTCGTTTGTCGCATTCCATTGGATTGCGAAGAACATCTGGAGGATAAAGGAATTTTTTTGTATACGCAATGTTAGTAGTTATATTGAATAAATTCAATGATACTGTAGTTTGTTCCCAGTTCTCTCCAAGATTGTCAACAAAACACATGAGCTCTGGATCTCCTGCATTTCGTATCGGCTGATGCAACCTCAAGACACGAAAGACTCTCCATAATGACGATGATTTTATAGATGCATTGAATGCTGCAATCCTCCCTCCACCCTTCACGACAGGTGCAACTTGTCTGAAATCACCAGCAGCTATGAAATGTTTTCCACCAAAAGGAAGGTTGTTTCCACACAATCGTTGGGCGCATGATTTACACATTCTATACGCGGCTTTGTTAGCCATTGGAAACTCATCCCAGATAATGACCTTGGCTTCAATAATGAGTTGTGCTGCTCCCGAATCATGCTCTAACATCGAATGAAGGCCGGCATTGTTTTCAACTACAGGAATTTGAAACAGGGAATGTGCTGTTCGCCCGCCTGAATATAACCGAGCTGCCAGTGCCGTCGTACCACATGGAAGAACTATGCCTTTGTTGCCGCGTATGAGAAAGCATATGCATTTCAAGACAAATGTCTTTCCTGTCGGCTTTTCCATCTACAAAGATGGGTTCATTGCTTTGAGGAGACTCTAACCATTGCCTTATGAAATTAAATATTTCCAAGCGGGTTTGTCATTCATAATACTTGACATTTGCAATGTAGAATTTAAATATGATGAGTGATCGAAAATTTTGCTAGCTCATGCATTACATCTCGTCCAAGGCGATCTCTAGAATGAAGGCGAGCGCCATGATGTTAGTGCCGTGCTGAACTAGAATATTATTGACTAAATGCAAGGATTCATTGAAAGCAATCACATCATCATTTGGATATTCGTCTAATAAGTCGAGGCTCATAGGCACCTGGCCCCGGGTCCATAGATGGATTCTTTGGTCCCCTGGTCAAGTAGTAACATGGCAAAAAAGAAACGTAATTGCGAGGGGCCCAATGATAGAGAAACTGCCTCTTCCATAACCAACATTGCTTCATTGTGTGCTGCAAGCAGACCCTCTGCTTCTGCAGCCTGTTGATATGTTTCATAATATTGATCATTAACAACCTTTAATTCACCCCATGTCCTTGCAGGACGATGCAACAAAATTTGTCTTAAGTAAAACGCCTCACCGACCTTAGGTAATAGTAAACGTATCCTACATACTAATGGTTGCCTCGTCCTTTTCCTCACAATGTTTTGCGTAAATCCTTCTTGCTCCTGTTCTATGTAAGATCCAGCTTCAGATGCTAGAGATTGATTAAATGTTGTTAACGTGTATTGTTCATAGTATTGGATATATGTAAGTGTATTAAATACTTGATCAAGAGGTCGTAGAAAGTACCTGTCCAATAATGATCTCGTATTTGGTCGCAATAAATGCAAAGGTAGACATTTAACAGCTGGACTCTTGTTTGTTATGTCGTAAGACATTATTCTCCAAGATGCCTCCGTGGCAGAAAGATAGCGTGCCTTTAGGTACTCATGTATCTCATTTCTAGGATTTGCTCTAGTGGCATGCCCTTGTGGAACGTCATCAAAACATTGGCCTACGCCACTATTTGTATGCTCGCTATTCATATGATCTTGCGTAGCCTGGCCTATTCGTTGTTCAGGACCCGACGACAAATCTGCATTTGTATGCCTATCTTGGGTTATCACGGAAATCTCGCATTATCAAAACCCTTATATATATAACCATCACCGGAAGAGAAGACATGCACGGTGGATGCAATGTCAACCATAATATGGCAATCGAGCTCATGGAGGAGGAATGCATTGTATGGAACTACCCAAGCATCATCTATACTTCTCCTCATGTATTGTACGTAGCCTTTAGAGTCAAGGTGTGTTGTTGGATTAACTAGTTTTGGATATTTATAGCAGCAAGAAGAATTACGGGGAGCATCATTTAGAAATGTCGTGAATCATGAATTTTTCAACCTCGTGCTTTCGAAGAATTGGATCACTAGGTAGTTCTGCAGATATAATTTCATCAACACATTCTATTGGTATATCCGGTTCAAAGCGTAACACAAGATGTGAATGTGGAAGTCCTCGCTTTTGGAACTCCACTACTTTTGTATTATGTATGATATGCGCGTTGGAAAAATTCATGTAACAACTCTTTTAATCGTTGTAACCTTCCATGAAAACATCATAACAAGCGATCCATAGGTATATCCGGATGCATTCGCCCGTGTCCAAGAGCAGCCTTTATTTCTGGCCAATCCGTATTAAATGCGTCATCGTAATGAAGAAAAAGTTGGACGACCCTTTGATCTAGAGAGCACCAAAGCATCGCGCTCTGTACAGAACACCGGCGTTGACAACCCAAAAATAGCGAAGGCAAGATAACATCATTTTGATCGCCATTTTCTCGCTCGAGAATAATCCTCATCGTATTGGATTCTCCTATTTCGGAAGGCGGATGTTCTAAAGTAATTCAATCTTGCATCCTCAATCCGTGAATACATGTCAACCAAGTACTCCCCACATAAACGGCCTAGTCGAAGGAACCTATCCTCATGCAATGATCGTGATCCGTACCATTGTAATTGTGTGAGACCAGTATTCATTTCCGGGACCCCAACCAAGGCCCCGGTGGAAAAAGAAGTGGATATTGTAAAGGTTCATACATGGGATCAAGAATGTTCATAAAAGTTGGTTCACCTTCAGTGCGAGCCCAAAATCCTGTAACTCGAGATGCAATATCAGCCGTATCGTTGACCTCTGCAATTGCCGCTATTTCATCACTTCCAATAATTCCTTGAATCGTAATATATGCTGAAGGCATATGCATACTTCCCATTGTCCGAAGATTTCTAATAAATGGATTTACTTGATCAAGTACTGAACCAATAGTTGCAATCCACTGAAAGGGCACATTTTGTTGACCTGCTTGCACATAACGTTGTGTATCGTCATATATATACCAATGTATGGGATTTCCCGTGTCCCTTGTTGGAAGCAACCGATGATATGTACGCCCCATGATCGTCACAGATGAAGGGAAGTCCAAATTGACAAACTCTCCATCGACTCCAAGCACACTAAAGCAAAATAATCTATTTATCTTTCTACATACTCCATTGAAGCCCGACATGTCGTATAAGTTAAGTAGTGCATTAGGCAATGGAGGTAATCGGGGAGCAACCACTTACCCTTATTACAATGGAATCCATTTTGCTCAACGTTCAACAAAGGAATTTGACAATACGTGCATCGCTTATTCCATGCACACATCATGAATTTATTAATGCACGATCGCATATGTTGCATACACGAGCCCGCCAATGCGCGAATTGTTCTTGACAATGAGTTCTCCTCCACACTACCTGCTTGCACATCAACATAGCTGGATGATGTATCTGCATCATCTATGTTCATGCGACGTTCTCTCTCTATTAGACGTACACGATCCCTCTCCTCATCAGGCAAGTTTGCATAACGCTCCCTTCGTTTATGGCGTACTTCCTCTCTACCCTCTTGATTAACCTTGCATACCACCCCGCTTTCGCATGTATTCCGGTTGCCCACAATTGTCAGCGACCCATCGAGCAACTCCCGCATTGGTTGATAAAACGTTTAGAGCTGGATCAACTTCTTCCATTGTCATTGAATGTAGTTGTCTTGATCGTTGTCTCGATCTGTCACGAACTACCTCTCGAGCAGTTTCACTCAAATTTGCATACTTCTCTCTTTGCCTACGTCGTACTTCCTCCCTACCTCCCTCACTCAGTCTAGCATACCATCCTCCGGGACGTATCTATTTTGCTGCTTTTGCAACTACTGCATGACTCCTCGAAAGTGACTCACGTCCATTAGTAGACAAAATGTCTAAATTTGGAGCATTTTCATTTATTCTAATTCGGGCGTGGACGAGGAAGCTCGGGTTGGCACGCTAACTATCCTGGATTGACGTTTTCTTGGTCGCTGTCCCATTTTCTCACACAAACGTTGTCTAGCATGCTCTCTCGCCATTGCTCGCAAATTTGCATATCGTCTCATCCCTCTCGGCTCTGTATGATTTTCAGTTGAAATTGATGCACTATCATCCATATTTAATTCTATGTGATTTTTCGGTTGGATTTGATGCATTATCATCCATATTTAATTCAAATATTCTTGTAGCACAAAACAATGTAGAAGAACAACTCACATGTTTATATCCTCCAGAAAATCGCAGACATTTTGAAATAACACCAGACATCATTGGTCATGAGTTGCAATAAGAGAGAAATGGCATTATTAACACGATCCATCGTTCGATTTCTAAGACACGAAGTCGTTATTTATAACATCAAAAAATAATATCAATGTACTACATAGCATAAGATCCATGGCACACTTTGAAATTCATATCACAACATATTTCTTGTGATGGTTCTAACACAATTCATTTAACAACTCACATGTTTACATCCTCCTAAAATCGCGTTTTGAAATAACACCGACATCGCTGGTCGTTTGCAATAAGAGAGAAATGGCATTATTAACACGATCCATCGTTCGATTTCTAAGACACGAAGTCGCTATTTATAACATCTAAAAAAAATAATATCAATGTACTACATAGCATAAGATCCATGGCACACTTTTAAATTCATATCACAACATATTTCTTGTGATGGTTCTAACACAATTCATTGTTCCTTCTACAACATAGACCATTGCTTTTAAGATCTAAAAAGTACCGTCTATTTATTATGTAACATGAAATCCATGGCATAATTCACGACTCACTCATCTCATAATACATGTCTTATAATCGATTCATTATAATGGGCTTATACCGCTAACATATATGGTCTGCAAATATCTATCTTATAACACATCCATATTAATAGCATGGTTATTTAAATATCACAAGCAAAGATGTATCTTATAATAATATCAATAATAATACCATGATTTTCTAGTTATCACACAAGCACACAAAGTGATCAATTCATCTAAAATCTCCGACGATACTCCCATCATGACAAAGATCATTAGCCTCAACAACTTGCAACAATCGATGGAGACGAAGTAGGTTAAAGCGGTAAGCCTTTTAGTACTTGATTGAAAGAGTCATAGAATCCTTGGACATTTTTCTAGCTCTTGAGAGCCTATCCACTGTGATTGTAATTTCTTCGTCATCACTGGAGGACTTCTTTTTATTGTTCAAATGTGTATTCATACCATGTCCAGTTGAGGATTCATCAATCCCATTATCTAGTTCAACTATAGCCTTAGCGGTCCTTTCAACTAATTCCGCCATGTACTACAATGCAAGAGAGAAAAACCAAATTAAAATAGATCTAAACATGCACATATCAATCCCCACATATCCCGTAACATTAAATATGTGTCAATATCACTATTAAAATATTCAAAGGTACACTCGATAATCCACGCATGACCAACTATCAACTAATAAATTAACTGTCACTAAATATCCCAACCTCTATCCTACCATCCACCATTTCGGCCTCCACTTTGAAGATGCCTACATGTTTTTTTCAAGGTAGTAGAATATGGCGCTAGATGGATAATTTGTTTCCATCACTTCTAGTTTATTAAGAAACGAATTAGGGAGAAAACGATCCACAGCTAATGTATCAAAAAGAAGCTTTGAAGATCCTTGGATCCAACCACACTCGACGTGGTATAACTCATCTCCCTTCCCTTTAATTGTTATATATAGAATTTTTTTTATCTTAGATGTCATCATAACAAGGGCCTCCGACAATGGCATGCCCATCTGAAATGAAGGGCCATTGTCAACTCATAAGCATCTAAATAACTTAGAGTATATATTTAATAACTTGAAATAACAAATAATACTAAAGGCCTATAACATTGTAAGAGGAAAAAATCGATGAGAAAAGGGGAATTTAGCAATGCAATGAGCAATAGGGCTACCTTAGAAATGTAAGAAGTGCAAAGTCCAGCGCCTCAAATAACCCGAACCGTGTTCGAACATTTGATAACACTCTCTATTTATATGGAACTATATGGACACGTTCCCTAATTTCAAATTAGCACAAGGGCACATGCACAATCCCATTCCAAATCTAGGTGATATGATACGATGATATATATTATAATAATGGAGAATCGCCAATAAACACAAGGCATATATCCAAATATTTCAATCCCATATTACATTACAATGATTGACGATAATAATAATTGACATGAAGGTCACATCAATCATCATGGTGTATTTACTGATCTCCATCTAGTTGACCGTGCTATAATTCTCATAGATGTGCTATAATTTCTGTTGGGATTGCATGAAAGGATAGGATATATAGGATTGCATGAAAGAATCTGTTGGATGCCCTCACATGCTCATCTCGCCTCAATTGATAACACACAAAAAACAACCTTTTTCTGCAAACGAATGTGAACTTTTATGGATATCTGAGATCTCTTGCCACTATGTTGTATTCTGAGAAAACATCTTCCCAATTATGTGATGTTTGTGGCATAATAATTCAGTCTATATGTGCAGATTTATAATGCACCATAAACCTCCATACATTGAAATGCTAAACATGAACATCGCGGAAAGAGGATTTGGCAAAGCGTTTGAAGCTTATTGTCATGTATCATCTTCTATCAGGTTATGCACCATCCTCGAAAATATTAATGTTCTATCTTCGTGGCCAAATTCCAACAAGAAGAAATCGGAAGAACCATAAAAAGAATTGTGGTTGCGAGACTTAAAAAGGAATCGGGAAAATCAAAGTCCAACGGTCTCTTCAAGCTTCGTATTTGATTTAGAAAAATCCAAGTCATCGCCAAACACATGCATCCAAGATTAGCTAGTTCAACCATCATGCATCGAAGTTTTTATACCATCACCATCACATGAGGCTTAATCTTAATCTGAGATGTTCCAAACCCAAAGATAAAATTTTAAAGGTCCATCCGTTTCTAAGAGTTTTTCAAAGCAATGATCAAAAGATCCGAATAGGGATACTTGCCGTCGGGACGTGGTTGCATCTTACGTATTTGAGTCTTCACATAGTCAAATGGTAGACTCCGCATGCGGATGCAAAGAAATCGAGACCGCACTAGCGCCTAAAATAACATCACAATTTGCTTTTAGCTCGATTAATTGCAAGATTATAGCTATGCATTAACGTTATATAATATATCTTTGCAAAATCACCAAACCTTGTGATCCTTGAACATTTGAAGTGTCAATAATCGAGCAAATATAACTTTGGCCAACAGAGGGACAACTTGGCCTTACCAAGAACAAGTGGGGACCTCGAGAAGCCCATGGAATCCCTGAATAACTCAACACTTTGATCATAAGAAGCAAGCATGCCCATGTTCAATGCCATTCTTGGCGTACAGAAGTGGGACCTGCTCCCTTCCATAGAGCTAAGACACCTTCATCTTTTGTGATCCTATAGAGTGCATGAATTGCATTCTTATAGTTTCTTCTTTGAGCAAGGGGCAAAGTGGCATCTGCTTGCATCCGAATCAAAGACAAATCTGGGGTTCCCGGACGATGCTCCTATTGCTCCTATTTTCCAACCCACAAAGCTTTTCGGTATAGTGGTAGAGGTTTCCCATCATTTCTTCTTTGTAGCCTTAGTCGTTAAAACCCCTGTATGACATACATTACCATTGTGCCAACATTGGAAAGAGTGAACCACTTGCCATTCTTTGCTTGCCCATGGCGATCAAGAAATTAAAAATTCCCCAAGAACCCTGGCTCCAAAAACGAGTTTTGCCAAAAACCAAATCTGATTTTTCTAGTTGTGTGAAGCTAAGCGAGGGAACTACGATTGATGGATTACGGTTTCCAAAGTTTTCTTGCTTTCAATCGGTGGAAGTACAGCTCAAGAACTCTAATATATTCTTATAAAAGGCTAGGGCATAGATTGCCGAATTGAGCTCTGCAAAACCTGATCTGTCTTGCGCCATGAATCATGCAACTTTTATTCTTTGAAGAACACAAACAACCGCGTGCTTCGGCCCAGTTTTTCCCGATTGGAGCCTTAAATCAAGTTTCTTTTTGATCAAATCGATCAACACCGTAAATTTTTGATTAATTCCGAAGTGGATCCATGCCGGCGCGGCCGCTATTTGCGGTGGATCCACCTCACCGAGCAACAAAATTTCTTGCACCAGGAGACAAATTGAAGAAGCCCTTAAGAAGCATAATCCAAAGCTCGGATTGCTTGCATAGCAAAAAGCAGGGGGCGGAGTTTTTGTTTCACGGTCATTTTTTTAGTTTTAGGTTCCATATATCGTGTCAATGCGAGCTCCTCAAAGAAATATTAATTTCTCAAACAAAAATGAGGCGCCTTTATATATGTTAGGATAGTGTTGTGATATGTTTGCTTGTCCATGTTCACCATGGTCCTTGAAGAAGAACGCTAAAGCAATGTCATTTAATAGTCCCAAAAAGTACATTCTTTGGTTTTAGTACATTTGTTGAAAGGTAGGTCCACATTGTAGGAGTCATTGCCTCATTTTCCTGTCAAAGATTGTGGAAAATATTATATATTCTTGTATAATATAAGTGTCACTCTGGGTGACATTCTCGAATAGAAACATGATGCTTGGAGGCAGGAAGGCTGTGGCACTCGAAAATGTCATCGTGAGTGACATTCGATAAACGCGATGGAAAGCAACTTGGTTTTGCGTTCTTCTTGGGCGAAGAAAATTTCTTGGAGCTTCGGAATGAGAGGTAAAAGCTTCAAAAATAAGAGGTAAAAGCTTCAAAATGAGAGGTAAAAAGCTTCATAAAACAAAGTAAATTCAAGAATGGTTTTGGAATGTAATGTAAATCCAAGAACTCCCGTCACTATTGAACTGATTAGCATTCGGGACATAAAACCGTGCCACATGGTGCAAAAGATTGGATGAGAAGGTGAAACGAGGCGGAGGTCTGAACTGTTAACATCCCGAGGACATGTAACATGGAGACCACTTAGTCGTCCATTCTATGACACGTGTCAAGCATGCAACGGAGCCTGTTAACATTCCAGGAATGTCAAGTAAATGAACATGCCACGGCTAATGCCAAGAAGTAAAAAAAACCAGACACGTGTCAAGCATGCAATGGCTAATGCCAAGAAGTAAAAAAACAAGAATGCAAGCATGTGACATTCTTGGAAATGAAACTTGCCACGTGGCGATATATCGCTGGATGATGGGATAGAATGGAGACTAGGTGGTTTTTACGTTAGTATCTTATTGGCCTTTCAATGTTCTTTCATTGCGCTTATGTATGAGTTCAGAGTTCGAGGGATCACATTCTGATGTGGACGAGTGGGGCCTCGCAACCAGAGTTAGCAGACAGAAGGTAACCGCCCATGCTGGAATATAAGATCTAAGATTTTTCACTCGGAGCCTACATTTTTTTAAGCTCCAGCGATGGTGATGCCTCTCGCTTCCCTCCATTCTTGTAGCAGCTTTTAGGTTTAAGCAAGATTGAGCTTATGCTTGTTGCAAATGGTTTAGTTTTGCAAGGACCTAACATGTTTTTGGCATAAGGAAGAAGATCTGAGGGCAAAAATCTGTCATTTTGCACAGGTCTGAAACAACAAAAGGGAAGAAAGGGACATGGAAAAATCAAATTTCTAAAGTCACTTTAGGTGACATGGAAAAATCCAAACTCTTCTTTTGTATACTAAAAGAGCAATTAAAAATAGGATGATTCAAGTGTAGAACATGGATCAAGAACTTGGTTTTGTAGCTGTTGATAACAAATTCGTCCGACATTCACAACGAAAAACCCTTGACGCGGAGGAAGTTCTAGAAGCTTTACTAAAAGAGCAATTAAAAATAGGAAGGAGACATGGATCAAGAATCGTGCAGGCCAGCAAAAGTTCTAGAAGCTTTTATGTGGCTGCCATTTTGCTCTCTCTCTCACGCACGACACCCCTCCCCCTTTTTGGCCTAGGAGGCTTGCCCCCCCCAAATGGACAACAAGCAATTCCTGCAATTCTAGCCTATCCACGTTTCATGGCACGTTAGACAAAACTCCTGAACATCGTTGGATCACAAATTACTTACATCAACAGCTAGGAAAATTAGAACGCTTTGCACACTTCGACCTGTTCGAGTTGTTGATTGCAGAAGTTTTGCTCATAGAAAGTTCATAGAAGCGAGGTGAATTGGCTTGGCATTTCAAGGCCAATCCGTTTGCACCTTGATTTCCATCAGGGCTTTTTCCCCGCGGTAGCTTATTCTTGTTTGATCAATATTTGAGTTTTCTTGCATTCTGTTTGATAATTGCAATTTATGATTCCGACCGTGGTTCCCTTCTGTAAACCTATAGAATTCTCATTATTATTAGCATGCACAAGGTTCTTCACTAGACATGTCTGGACTCCGGCCAGCTGCATAACATATTAGATTTGGTCAATGTCCAGAACAACTTTGCACTGGTCCTCATCCTGCAAAATCTTCTAATTCCCAAGCATTAACAGAAATTGCTGCAAGGATTTCAAATTACAATGGCTCAAAAATCCCCCCTACAGCAGAGTGCCCTAGAACCTCCATCTGAGGTGCCCAAGGTGTTATATCGCCATAGTCCTTTGTTACATCCAAAAAATCTGCATATAAATCTCCACACAGCCCAAACACTAAAGAATCCCTCATCACTAACAAAAAGGGTTGCTTTGCTGCCTTTAACCCCAGCAAAAGCTGCTCAATTTGTAGCTTTGATAGGCAGGCTATGGAACCAAATGAAGCATACAGAACGGAGTTTGCTTCCTGCTTATCTAGCCATTCTAGACACTTGGTTTGCTTCTAAATCGACAGTTGACTCTGCTACAATTTGAATTCTTTTACAATAACCCTGCACAATAGGTAGTTGTGAGTGCAAGTTTGTTGAATTCACATGGCTACGAGACATTTAATGAGCATGCTTCAAAGGTCTCATTTCTGGCTTTTGCACCAACAAACATGGAAGCTCCCTTCCAAAATGCCATAATAGATAAACAAAATGGAGTGGTTTGGAATCTTTTCATTTGATGGTCGTTCTCTCGCCATTGTCATCATCACGACTGATATCAAGTTCGTGTCTTCTTTTGAAACATGGTTTCTGCATCAGACGTTAAGGAGTTAATGACTTGCTGGGCTAGAGAGTGCTTTACAGTCGATTATTTAAGCATGTTGCGGAGTTTTCCTACGGGAAACTTAGAGCTGGGGGTTGAAAAGGGTAATCAAAGCAATGATGGAATTCAATGCACAAAACGTTGGAGCAGTTAAATAGCAGTTTGCCTTTTTTCATTGCTGATATCTTCGACCTGCAAATTTTGGTCTTCACTATTCATGTCCAATTCTTTCTCAGATCCTTCGTCGCAATATGTAAGTAATCAATCCCTTTGTTTTTTCAAAGATCCCTAAACAAAGTTTAAATTGAAACGCACTAATTTGCTCCAAACGCACTTTAAAAGGAATCTTTGAAAGATTCCCTAGCTCCCTTTTCTTGGTATATTTGTGACAAGTGTGACAGTTTGAATATTTTAGGCACCATTTTTGGAGGGAAATTTGAATTCAAGTTCCATTCAAAATTGTTTGGTACCATTTTTTGGCCCACAATTTGGTTTGGAAAATAGTAATATTTTTAAGGACTAACCCAAATAGACATTGAAAAAAACAGCAAGCGCACAACAGTACCCAAAAACATATTTAGTTCAAAGCTTATGAAATCACTACAAAATTATGAACAAAATTGCCAAAATGCAACACATTTTGATTTGCCTCGCTGAAGCAAATATTTTCACCTTAAAGTATGCCTCACACGCAAGTTGAAGTCGAAGATGCTCGCTCTTTGCTTTATACACTTGCTCTTATTTGCTCCTCCTTCTGTATACTGTGATGGTGACGTATATATCCAAGTTGGACAGAATCGATCTCTAGTGATTGATTCCGATGATAGGGCCCTAACATTGCATATTGTTGGGCTCCAGAGGTAGATGGGATGATGGTCAAAGAGGAAGCTGAAGAATTGTTCACTTTCACTATGCATGTACGGAAGGATGGAATTGTTGCAGCGTATCGAGTACGAATGATACAGAAGAACAAACCATGTCATATCCTAGTTCAATTTTCTGATATGGCTAGTTGTCTTCGTATCTTGTAGCATGTACTTTAACTCGGTTCAGAAAGATCTGACATTACATCAACCAGCCCAATGGAGTTCTGAGTTTAACCAAAGTACATGAAACTCGCTTATCACGTAAGTGGGCAGCATATAAAGTGTGTCGCATAGTTATTCTTGGGCATCCACCTTGCTTTGGTTATTAGATTGTATTTCTGCATAGTAATTGTGAGACTAAACGACTTGCTTAGCCGCATGGCTTTTGTTCATTATACTTGATTTTATGTTGGGGCCTTGCCTTTCTTTGTTTAATTTGGGCTTCACACAATGTACGATGGAGGAAACCGCATTGGGGAGGGTTTTTTTTTAAAAACCCCCTGGCCAATGCGGTTACGCCACATAAAAATCCACAAGGCAGAATTTTTCGCTAAGAGAAAAAAATTTGGTCTACATTTCTATTTTTGTCTCTTCCGCTTCTCCTTTCTCTGACGAGTAATGGAGATGGTGCAGTGAGTGCAGGTTGCACCAGATGATGTTTGCCTGTACATTTTGTGATGGATTTGGTGGTGCCAAAGCATAACATGTTTTTCCATCTAGTTTTTGTTGCAAGATTAGACAAAAATACTAGTTCTGCCATAGCCAAGCATTTAAGCAACATAGCCACAGAGCCAAGAAAAGGTGCGTCCAGAGTCAAAACCACTCCCACTCCGGTGCCATCCAAGTCCTAAATCGAGCTGGAACTCAGAAAGCCTTCTGGAGGTTTCTTCTTGGAGCTCTGGGGTCGCCGCCGCCTAAGCGATGGTTTATTGTTTTAAACAAAACATTATAAGGTGCTGAAAATGTACAAAATGTACAGTCTTACATAAGATTGTTAAAGGTATTTCAGGTGTATTCGTAGACAAAGTAGTAGGATGATGACGGTGGAAAATGAGTTTGAATGCATCGAAGGTTATAGAGTGGAGATAGTTTGGGAAGAAAGTAAAAGTATTGGCGCAATAGAAGGAGTCGGAATCGGTGTTTCTAGCAGATAGGGTTCAGTCGGTATGAGAGTCAGAATAGGCGTTTCTAGCAGATAGGGTTTAGTCGGTAGGATTTTCTAATGTGAACGGCCAGGTATGGCGATGGAGGAGGCTAATAGATGTAGGACGAATACCTCAGTGTTGTGAGTTGGAAGAGCCGGCTTTGTTGATGGATCTGGCAAGTCACTTATTCACAGAGCCTATTACCTTCTTTCTTCTTGTTGAAGATGTAAAGTTTTAGTATTGTTTAGGATTCGCATCTAGTCTGTTCTTCACATGCATCGGGCAGAGTTGTGTAAAAGCATATTATTCGTATCCAGTTGTGAAAGGGCTGTGGGAGCACAAAGTTGAATCTGCCATACATATCTTTCATGCAGGGCTATGAAAGGTAGGAACAGATGAAAACCTGAAAGCGGCTTCCAGTCTGCCCAAGTGTCCGCCATAACTTATGCTTTGGAAATAAAATCGATTGGAGGAACTTTGCAAATACATTTCTAGATCCAAGACTCTTCCTGACTAATAGATCTCCATTGTCTATGATTCTACTCAGTCTTGGATTGAAGTTTGAAGATTCCTGGATCCACCTAAGATGTCCTTTTCTTGTTAAATTGTATCCTTTGTTTGTGCAGAATTATTAAATATTTGTCAACAGCCAGTGTTTCTTCTCTAAAGGCAAACAAAGAAATTCTAGAAACTGAGCTCATGAACATTATGTTGGGCTTCTTCATAGAGTGATTCATTTGGAAGAAGTTTCTTTTATATAGCGATTTCTTGCAGGTTTAATTCGACCAGTCTTGCTAGTTAGCACAACCTATTGAGGCGATGGAGCAGGACAGTAAGATTGACTTGGAAACCCATTGGCACAAAATCATATGCTGACATGAAAATCACTATTTGACCCCATCAAGGGTCAACGGACGGCTATGGTGTCTCCAATTGGAATCAAAGATGGAATATTCATAAGATCAATGGTCCACAATAAACGATAATAGAGAATTAACTTTGTGGATGTTTACATTCATTGTCCCATATCCCAGACGTTAAAATGTTATCTATTTTTTTTTTTTAAAAAGCATGGTATGTATTACGTGTCTCTTGTTCCTTTTATGAATGTGACTTCCTTTACGGGTTAATTTCGCTTGTGAGAAAGTGAAATGGAGAGATGACCATTTGAGTAGAATTGTTGAGGCCAGGGTTCGAAATTGGGGGGGTTTGACCGTGAAAAATCCAGCGATTCTCGAAACTTTTTGATAACCAAAAAACATTCCCGGCATTTTTTCAAGCCATTTTTGTAGAAGTTTCTAAGGATTTCTAGAAAACTACACTATAATTTCGTGTATTTCCAGCAGCCTTAAATGTAAGCCGGCATTTTTACTGGTTAAGGTAAATTCTAATTTTAGACCCGAGCCCTTTTCCATTCTGGAGGCGGAACAAACAACAATAAATGATGTAGAAAGTGGATCTTTAATCCCCATAAATACGGAATGGCGATGTGGGTGCGAGTAGACCCGAATCGCCATAAATACTGAATGGCAATATGCTTGACCTTGTAGATATGCTTGACATTGTAGCCATAGCTCTTGTTGTAAAAGCTTTTAAAAAGTTTTCTTGCAAGCTATATATTTGATCAATAGGAAGCTTCTTCTTCATTCATATGCCATGTCAATGGGCTTCCTAAATGCAACAAGCTAGTCCACTCACCATTATGTTAGAGATAATGTTCGCCCGCAGGCCCTTACGCGGGGTAAGGACCTGGCGAGCCCGGCAGGGCGAGCCTGGTCCGCACCCCGCGTAAGGGCCTGCGGGCGAACATTTTTTAACGTAAAGTTAAGGGGGGAGGATATTTCCTGCCACGTGGCGCCGTCGTAGCCACACAACTCTGATTACTCCGTTATCAGCCAGCACCGGAGGAGATGAAGCCAGCATCAGAGGAGAGGAAGCCGGCTGCAGCACATTATCTGTTTTAGGAACGCATGTAATATGGAGAAATATCCTCCCCCCTAACTTTACGCATTGCAATATAGGCCACTAATAATGCAAGGCAACCTAAATATCAAAGTCTGATGGTATGCCACGGAAGTTCATATTGACATAAATAAATGTACAATAAAATACAATACCAGATCCTCGTGCCTTGACAAATGCGGCCGCCTAGAACCTAACAGGGATAGCAATTGGATGGTAGGCATCACACTGCAGATCGTTTTCATTAGCCTGCTTAATAGAATTTGTTTTGAAATTCTCTTTTACTGCCATAGCAAAAGACTCTAGATTTGATCTGGAGGACCCCCCTTCTTCGACTGCCAATCTCATCTTGTCTCTCAATTCCAACATTTTATTCCTGAGTTCTTGCCCCTCTTCTTGCTGCATTAATCTCCTCACTTTCTCTTCCACTTCATTCTGATCTATAATACCATCTTCTCTTTCCTTGAATCCCAATGCAACCTTCCATTCCTTCACAAGTAGCATGCAGTTTAGATTCTGCTCTGCCATGCAGGGCCATCCAAGCACTGGCACTCCATTATAAATGCTTTCCAATGTAGAATTCCATCCACAATGGCTCAAAAATCCCCCTACAGCAGAGTGCCCTAGAACCTCCATCTGAGGTGCCCATGGTGTTATATAGCCATAGTCCTTTGTTGCATCCAAAAAATCTGCATATAAATCTCCACACAGTCCAAACACTAAAGAATCCCTCATCACTAACAAAAAGGGTTGCTTTGCTGCCTTTAACCCCAGCAAAAGCTGCTCAATTTGTATTTTTGATAGACAGGCTATGGAACCAAATGAAACATACAGAACGGAGTTTGCTTCCTGCTTATCTAGCCATTTTAGACACTTGGTTTGTTCAGAGGGCAATGGCCTGGGTTTGGAGTCAGTATAAACTATAGGCAGAACTGGACCAATTGGCATATAGTTTCCTGCAATGTTTTTCATTGCTTCAACACCATCTTCTTCAAGCTCAGAGATGGAGTTAACCAGAATAAAATCTGCTTCATGCAGCCCAGCATATGCTTTGCAGAGATGTGAATTTATGAGGTGCTTCATTCTACAGGCAAAAGGAAGCTCCAGGGGATGCAAAGGGGGCATTCCAGGCACAAAAGATATGCGGTGATCTTGATCCATGTAACTAGCTGCAGAAAAGAAAAGAAGATACTGTCAAAACTTGTCACAGAAGAAGATACTGTCAGTCACATTTCAAAAGAAAAAAAAACACAAAACAAGACGAAGCTCACCTTTAGGGTTTAAAGGAACATATCCTTCCTCCATAAGGCGCGGCAAAACAGAGACAATCTGATCATTGGCAACGCAAGTAGTAGAATAAGCAGCAAAAGGAATGCAAAAGCTTTTTGCAATACCTTGAGTCCAGCCCACAAAAGTATCAGACAAGATACAATTAATCTGGGAGCCCTCAAGAACAAGCCGGTGGACAAATTCCTGAAACGGGGCCTTCATGCTGGTAGAGGAAGCGACGGCTTCTCTGAGCCCGTCCATGCCGGGAGAGAGGCATTCGAGGCCATCAGGCAGGCCGACGAATCTGATACCTAGGGTTGGATCCGTTAGGGCAGATCCTCTGGTTTCGAGCAATCTGGAATGGTTGATATTGCTATTTACAAATGTGATCTGGAACCCAAATGAGGTGCATAAACGTTGGCACAATAGAAGCATAGGATTAATGTGGCCCTGAAGTGGGAAAGGAAATGCCACAATGTGAGGCCTTTTGGTGTTCTCCATGTTGGCTCCTTTCCTTTGCCCCCATCTTGGTTGAGTATCTCGTTTTATATACCAACCAAGTAGCCTCTTGCCATATGATACAAAATAGAACGTTCTTCTCGAGTTTGAGATACTATTTAATTTTAACTTAGAAGGAGTCCCTGAACTTCTCACTCTCCTTGTCACCGACCCCTCCTCCCAGTTTTTTTTTATCGATACGTGTTGCATCTCATCTCTGAAGGGTATATTCATAAATTGCTAGTGTCCAAGTGCAAGTGTACGAGCCTTTATATGGCTCACACATTGCTAGTGTCCAAGTGCAAGTGTACGCGCCTTCCTATGGCGCTGGTTAGCATTTGTCCTGCCAAAGCTTGGGCCCATATTACTGCAATATGGGAAGAAAAAATAGCCTACGCTCACTTCCACTTGGACACATGTGGGTTCGATTCGTAAAAAATTCATGCTGTATTTTATATTATAGATAATGTGCCAAGACAGGCAAATTCAACTGATAAGGGCCTGGCAAGCCCGTTAGGATGAGCCTAGTTCTGGTTACCTTAACGCAACAAGCATGCTTTTTAGAACAATACCTGCGGCATCATTTGCTTCAAGTACGCTCATGTGTTCATACAAAATGATAGCGTCAGCTCTCTCCTTCAATACATCTCTTATATATTTCTCCAAGGTGATGGGGAGGATGATGTCATAGACTCCGTAATGTATCATACATGTTCCCGTATATGTTCATATGCCGGACATGCTAAAAGTGTGTGTTGTTCAGTCTCAACTTGTGGGTCAGCTATACAACATGGGCAAAGACATTCACTAGGGAGAGTATCCTGCCATCTCCCGGTCTCTATTGCAAGATGGTGGAAGCTCAACCTAATTTGCGAGATTAGCTTGTGTAATCCTCTTCTGATATCATGCTTTAGATAATTTTGCTCTTCATATGTGTCCATAGCATTTATTTCATTTTTGTAAAATTTCTTCTTGGCATCGCCATCTGTTCGCAATGCCCAAAGTTTTTCTAATATCTGCTCCTACACCTCCTTGTCTTCGCAGCCAGTCTTCTACTTTATCTATATACAAGCCAAACAGAGTTTCACCCTATACATAGCACATGATTTTCTAAACCAAGTCCTATGCTCTCACCCACCCTCGTTTAATAACTCATTGCAGTTGAAATATTGTACATAAAGTTGAAATATTGTGTGTCTCACATCTGCCATTGTAATATTCATAAATTTCTAACGTCCAAATCCCTCGTCTACACACTTGCACATGCTGCCAAGAACCTATGCCTCCCCAAGAACAATCTCTCACTATTTTAGTCTCTTTAAATATTGAGGGATTGATGAGAATAAATATTCTCATGAAACATAAAATAGGATTGTTTTCCTGTTGCATGAATTTGTGCCTTTTTTATTTGAGAAAATAATAATAAAGGTGTGAAAAATGATACTCAATCCAAGTTGAACTTCTCAAATGCAAGCCTTCACAATCAAAGCTTTCAAACGGTGCAATAAATTCAATGGCCATGCTTCTAATTTCAACTCTAAGCATAAAAGTTGGCTTTTACTTGTCAACAATTTTGTGGGTCATTTCAGAATTGACATATAATATGCTTCAAATTTCAACTCTAAGCATAAAAGTTGGTTTTTACTTGTGAACAATTTTGCAAGTCATATCAGAATTGACATATTGATACACTCTTAAATTACAACTCTTCAAGTTACATGTGCTTGTGGATGTCAAACCTTGAGGTCTCAATTTATGAAGATACATGTGCCAAGGTCTCAATTTATGAAGATACATGTGCTTATGGACATCAGATATTGAGGAGTTAAAATGAAGAATACCTCTTAGAGCAATAACCTACCAAGTCTTCTCCTGAATCAACAATGTGCTGGATATTGACGTGTGGAGCTAAATTGCTCGACCTGTTATTTAAGGGGGGTCAAGTCTTCTCTTTGTGGGTCTGCACAATAACCTACTGACCTTGTCGGTCAAATGGGTTATTACGCAGAACGTTCATGGAGCTTAGCCTTTTTGGTAATGTCTGTCTATGCGTACGTCCTGCCGTCCGTCCTGCATGCATGCATGCATGCGTACGCATGCATGCATGCATGCGTAAATGCGTAAATGCGTGCATGCATGCATGCGTACGCTACATGCAGCATACATGCATACATCATACATGCATACATACATGCACACATGCACACATACATACATACATACATACATACATGCATACATACATACATACATACATACATACATACATACATACATACATACATACATACATCGCATCGCATACATGCATGCACATACATACATACATACATACATACATGCATGCATACATACATGCATACATGCTCATACGCATGCATGCATACATGCTCGCATGCATGCATGCATGCATGCATACATACATGCATGCATACATGCATGCATCGTCATACGCATACTCGCATACATGCATACATACATGCATACATACATACATACATACATACATACATACATACATATACACGCACATACATACATGCATGCATGCATGCATACATATGCATACATACATGCATACATGCAGCTGGCTCATGGATGCATGCATGCATGCATATACATACATGCCCGCATACGCCATACATGCATCCATACATACATGCATACATGCATGCTCGCACATACATGCATGCATACATACACACACATACATACATGCATACATACATACATGCATACATGCACATACATACATACATACATACATACATGCATGTCGCATGCATACATGCATACATGCATGCATACATACATGTTCGCATACATACATGCATACACGCATACATACAGGGGCCATCGCTCGCATGCATACATGCATACATACATGCATCGTCATGCATACATGCATGCATCGCATACATCGCATACATACATACATACATACATACATACATACATACATACATACATACATACATACATACATACATACATACATACATACATACATACTCGCATACGCATGCATGCATGCTCGCATCGCATCGCTCACATGCGCCGCTCGCTCGCATGCATACATACATCGCTCGCTCGCCTCGCTCGCATGCATCGCATCGCTCACATACATACACTCGCATCGCATGCATACATACTCGCACATACATACATCGCTCGCATGCATACATACATACTCGCATACATCCATACATCGCATACATACATACATGCATGCATGCATACATACATACATCGCTCGCATGCATCGCATCGCTCGCTCGCACATACTCGCATATGCGCTCGCTACATCGCTCGCATGCGCTCATACATGCATACATGCATGCATCGCTCGCTACATACATGCATACTCGCATGCTGCATGCATGCATACATGCGCCATGCATGCATGCATACATACATGCTCGCTCGCTCGCTACATCGCCTCGCATGCTACATGCTCGCATGCATGCATCGCATGCATGCATGCATGCATGCATGCGCTCGCTCGCATGCTCGCATCGCATGCATGCTCGCATGCATACATGCTCGCGTCGCATGCATCGCGCTCGCTCGCATCGCATGCATCGCATCGCATGCGCTGCATGCGCATGCATGCATACATACTCGCTCGCTCATACATCTAATCCCTACGTATATAATTACATGGTTCACCCTATATCTTCTCATCCTACTTTTGGGTCTTCTTCGACACCTTCTTCCTCTATGTTCCATCTTGCCTACCTCGTCATGCTGGAACCCGAGATCTCAGGAGGCATCCTTTTCTTTTGATTTGAAGACTTCTAAGCCCTCCTTGTCCACCACTTCCCCATCCGTCACTCCATTATAGCATGCCTTCTATTTACTTTCTGGCCATGGGGTTTTGCCTCGTTTTACCCTACCATACGTTCCATCTCGTACCTATCCCATCTTTTACCCTTCCATGCATGTTCCCTCCCAACTTTTCGTACCTCTGCACATTTTCCCCCATCTTCTTTTCCTACAGCTTGCCCTACCTCTACTTTCTCGCCTCTTTGTCCTTCGCCTACTCCAGTGTTTCATGCCCCCTTTTTAGCTCCTTTCTTATATCTCTTGACCCAGTTGCTCTAAGAAATGCAATCTCCACCTTAAACAACTTTCAATTCATCTTGACTCAGCAGATGCCTTTGCACTCTCAGTTAGATCACCTTTAAAGGGGACTCGGGCAGAAAGCTTTGCTACCAACACCGACTTCTGAGTGAGACTCTACTCGTTATTATTACGAGTTTGTTGCAGCCATGGAAGACGAAATTTTCCTGGATTCAGACGTTTATCCTTGATGAGTAAACCTATTCCAGATGATGTCTTTCAAATGCGCGAAGATTGTAAGCATCTAACAGAGCCACTGATGAAGTTTGTGGTAGTAGCAGACCAACATGATTATAAGGTAGCTCTTCACTTAGATGGTTCTCAAACCCTAAGATTAAATGCTAAGGAATTTAGATGCCTGCATTAAGCTACAAAACTTGCTCATGACCAGTGCCTCCAATGCCAGTTCCATTTTTCCGCTACTACTACTTCTTTGTCCGCTGTTTTTCTCCCTCTCATGTTTCTCGTTGTTCTATTTGTAGTTAACTTGGGCATCTTGACAGTACGTGTTTCTATGTCGTGCTTACATATAAAACTATTGCTCTGGCCACTTTTTTTTTTTTGCCATGCTACTGGCTCTTTCTGCTCCATCTCCTTCTCCACCTCAAGATTAGCGTGGTCATCTTCACTGATTAACTTGATTTCTACTTGTATAGTCAGTTGTGATGTAATTCTTTTTAATTGAAAGCAGTATGTTGTGATGTAATTCTCAGTTTGCAATATTGCTCATAATAATCAAAATTATTTTTTGGATTTTCAGATTGTCTACTGCTTATTTTAAGGTTTAGCTCTTGTTGTTCAACTAATTAGGACAGCATCCTCCTGCTATTTTTTGTTGAGGATAGCCAGTTGAGGATTCAAGTTTAAGAACTAATATGAAACCCAAAAGTGATTAGACCAGACTATAGGAAATCGTAGAAAATGCACAATCTATGTAAATGTCATGTAAATAAAAAAAACTGTCTAGAAAAGCTGATTCGTTGCCTCTTTCCCAGTGGAGCACACTAAAAGAACAACCATGAGGCATGCTGAGGCATTACTTCAGACAGAAGAATCACAATGAAGCTTTTAGGCAATTCAATGAAGCTTTTGTGCTCTATAAGCACATCTTGTGGAGTGGAAACTTTGGAAACTGCATAACTGCATATTCCTACTTCCATGCTCCACAGATTCTGTAAAATGCATAATTCGAGCTAAGATTTTGGCACATGAGCTGGATGGAATTCTACATTGGAAAGCATATATAATGGAGTGCCAGTGTTTGGATGGCCCTGCATGGCAGAGCAGAATCTAAACTGCATGCTACTTGTGAAGGAATGGAAGGTTGCATTGGGATTCAAGGAAAGAGAAGATGGTATTATAGATCAGAACGGAGTGGAAGAGAAAGTGAGGAGATTAATGCAGCAAGAAGAGGGGCAAGAACTCAGGAATAAAATGTTGGAATTGAGAGACAAGATGAGATTGGCAGTCGAAGAAGGAGAGTCTTTTGCTATGGCAGTAAAAGAGAATTTCAAAACAAATTCTATAAAGCAGGCAAATGAAAACGATCGGCAGTGTGATGCCTACCATCCAATTCCTATCCCTGTTAGGTTCTAGGCGGCCTCATTTGTCAAGGCACAAGAGGATCTGCTATTGTATTTTATTATACATTTATTTATAACAATATGAACTTCCATGGCATACCATCAGACTTTGATATTTATGTTGCCTTGTATTATTAGTGGCCTATATTGCAATGCATAATGGTGAATGAACTAGCTTGTTGCATTTAGGGAGCCCATTGACATGGCATATGAATGAAAAGAAGCTTCCTATTGATCAAATATATAGCTTGCAAGAAAGCTTTTAAAAAGCTTTTACAACAAGAGCTATGGCTACAAGGTCAAGCATATCTACAAGGTCAAGCATATCGCCATTCAGTATTTACGGCGATTCGGGTCTACTCACACCCACATCGCTATTCTGTATTTATGGGGATTAAAGAGCCACTTGCTACATCATTTATTTTTACACAACATGGCAACTGGGTTGTTTGTTCCGCCTCCGAAATGGAAAAGGGCTCAACTAGGGTCCGAAATTAGAATTTGCTCTAACCATTAAAAATGGCTGCTTACATTTAAGGCTACTGAAAATACACGAAATTGTAGTGTAGTTTTCCATAAATCCTTAGAAACTTCTATGAAAATGGCCTGAAAAAATGGCGGGAATGTTTTTTGGTTATCGGAAAGTTTTTAGAATGGCCGGATTCCTCTATTTCGAACCCTGGGTTCAATGATTCCGCTCAAATAGTCATCTGGAGGTGATCGTAGGTAATTCGCCCCAGTTGCCACGCTGTGGCGGCCTGGAACTGGGTCGCAATTCCAGACCCACACCCGGCTACCGCCGGTCGCAGGGCCCCTGGAATCTGCTCCCCAGTTTCCATGCCACTATTCAAAATGGTAATTGGGTCATTAGAAGGGGTTGAACTTCATTGTGGTGGCGCCATACATTTGCATAATGGTAATTTGGTTCTCTATTTTGCACCACATGAAGTGGTAATTGGGTTCTTCATTCTACCCGTGTTCATTGTGGTGGCGCTACGCATGTGCAGAATGGTAAATGGGATCTTCATTCTACACATATTGGTGGCGAGGAATCTTGACTTGACACATGGCAACTTACAATTACGCATTTGGTGGCAAGGAATCTTCACTTGCCACGTGGCAACTCAAATTACGCGTTTAGTGGCAAGGAATCTTCACTTGCCACGTGGCAGCTCACAATTATGCATTTTGTGGGAGAAAGACAAAGGGGTCTCCATTTTGCCAACCTGTTGAGGGTAGTGGGTCCCCACCGCCGTGGCAAAATGAGATCTCCATTTCACTTTCTCACAAAAGAAAGAATCAATGGGTCAATCATTTAACCCGTAAAGGAAGTCACATTCATAAAAGGAACAAGAGACACGTAATACATTCCTATGCTTTTTAAAATAGATAGCATTTTAACGTCTACGAAAATCCCAAAGGGGTATGGGACGTTACAATGAATGTAAACATCCACAAAGTAGAATATTCTTGTTTTTTAGCGGTTTGTTTAAAACAGTAAACCATCGCTCAAGCGATGCTGCCAGAGCTCCAACGAGAAACCTTCAGAAGGCTTTCTGAGTTCCTGCTTTGGCGGAGGCGGCATCTTGCAGGGCATTTTCTTGCAGAGCATCTTGGCGATGAAGGTGCTCGATTTAGGACTTGGATGGTTGCTAGAATGGGAGTGGTGTTGACTCTGGATGCACCAGTTCTTGGCTCTGCGGCTATGTTGTTACATGCTTGGCTACGGCGGTGCTTGGCTATGGCAGAACTAGGAATTTTGTCTAATCTTGCAACAAAAAACCAGGTGGAAAAACATGTTATGATTTGGCGCCACCAAATCCATCACGAAATGTACAGGCAAACATCATTTGGTGCATCTGCACTCATCGCAACATCTCCATTGCTCCGCCTTGTGGACATTTACGTGGCGTAACCGCATTGGCGTGGGGGTTTTCTGAAATAAAACCCCTGGAGGTGCTCGGGGCTGCTGCCATGGGATTTATTTCAAAAACCCCCTCCCCAATGTGGTTTCCTCTATCGTACATGGCGTGAAGCCCAAACTAAACAAAGAAAGGCAAGGCCCCAACATAAAACAAGGTATAATGAACAAAAGCCATGCGGCTAAGCAAGTCATTCAAGAATAACTATGGGACACCCTTTATATGCTGCCCACTTACGTGATAAGTGAACTTCATGTACTTGGCTAACTCAGAACTCCATTGGACTAGTTGATGTAATGTCAGATCTTTCTGAACAGAGTTAAGGTAATCCACGTACATTACAACCATGCTACAAGGTACGATGACGACTAGCCATATCAGAAAATTGAACTAGGATATGACATGGTTTATTATTCTGTATCATTCCTACTCGATATGCTGCAACAATTCCATCCTTCCGTACATGCATAGTGAAAGTGAACAATTCTTTAGCTTCCTCTTTGACTATCATCCCATCTACCTCTTGAGCCCAACAATATGCAATGTTAGGGCCCTATCATTGGAATCAATCACTAAAGATCGATTCTGGGATGTCAATTTTGCATTTGGCTCTACCTCAAGAAGAAATGAATCTGTTTATATTGCTATGTCTATTGTCTCACTAGACGTTTGCACTGCATTTCTTGTCGTCTCAAGAAAGAATTGTTCCTGCGAGGTTTGTGTAGACATGCCTACCATCTCCACTAAGTCTGCATATTATTATGTTGGTGTAGGTGAAGGGAGATTCCTCATGTGGAGTATGCACCGCTGCAATCATCGAGCTAAGTCTAGAATTGCTAGCAATAGTAGAGTATAACATAGTTAGCAATTGAATCCAATGCCCGATACACAGTCCTATTGTTGTGCCTAACCACACCATCCGGTATATCAAGTAACTTTACCTGGCCTGAGGTTGACATCATTAAGAATATCCTTTGACGTGTCGGCCAATGTGTCGCTAAAAATTGAAGTTCCAAAAATAATGCAGGAGGGGATAGTCAAGGTTATATGTTGACTTTTTTTTTCCTCTTTTAAGATATTTGCATGCATAAAATATTTGGACCAGTATTCGGCTTGACTGTAGGTTTTTTACATGCACTAAATCCTTGGACTAAGGTGTTTTGCCATCTAAGCAATGATCTGTAAGCAGAAAAGTAGAAAGGAGAAAAGTGTACCTAAATTTACAGGTGACGATGCTTAGTCCTGGCACTTAGATACATGATTAATACGAGCCTTGGAAGAAGCTTTAGAAAAGTGTTGCATACTTCCATTACCATAAGTAGTAGCAAAGGGAATCTGGGCATGCCGACTACATAAACAAGGTGCAAAGCACTACGGATTGCCCCCAAAATGCCATGGGTAGACCAACAACATGCATATATACAATACAACCACCAATACTTTCATAAAATCTTCAAACTCAACAAGAGACTTGTCCAACTTTATTATTACTTTAAATTGCATCTCCAAGATAGAACTCTAGAATAAAGTTTTATTCTTGCTTCACCTTGAAAATGATCTCAATTTTGATCTTACGGACTAAGCTTGATGAGGGCTCCTGTTGTTCTTGCTTGAGCTATGGGGGGGATTTGTGGATTTTGCCTGGGCTTTTAGGCGCGTAGGTGGGTTTTTAAGCAATCATGAAATGTCCATGCACTTCTTATGGAAGATGATTAGAGTCCATGAATGTGGATTATATGAATTGCAATGATTAGAGATTGCAAGCACAAAGCAAGCACATATAAGATATATCTATAATATGCCATAATATACCAAAACCCACCCTCCTCCTAACGAATTGCCCACTTAACATGGGTTGTGACGTTCCCCGGAAATATACGCCATAAATACGTATATTTCTAAGACTCATCGTCGTACAAGCCTATCATTATAGCCTTGTACACCGTAGTAAGTGGAAAAGGGAGCATAGCTAAGTTATTTATATAAGTTATCCAACCTTAGGCTTAAGGCCATTTCCACATGGCCTCAACCTATTGGGCACCCCCACATGGAAGCACCTCATTGGAGCCACGTGGCATTGACATGGAACCCTAACCTATAAGTATCCTAACCCTAACCCTAGGCCACTTTTGTCTCCACCTACCTTGTGACCTGTTCTTCACTCAGAACTCTGTTTCGAACATCATTTGTAGTGGTGTAGCTCAGATCGACAACCCCAAGCTAATACGCTCATCAGAGGGAGGAGGAACCACTTGACTCATCATCAAGTCATGGAGACCCTAGGAGTTGGAGGAAGTGGCGATAGCTTGGGTGCGGGATAGATGGAGGGCCCATGCGGCCAGAGGGTTGGATGGGGAATTTCCTACGAGATGTACGACCGGGCGTCGTATATTGAGTAGGGAGCGTCACAGGGGCAATCCAAAAAATTAACTATTAATAATGCGGAGACTTTACATAAATTTATGTATGCAATGGAAAAAACTTCAAGATAGCTTGTGGTGGGCCTGGAAAACGTTCCATAGCCAACTGATCATTTTAGACTAAAAGAAGAAAGAAGAAAGCCTTTAGAGAATTGAAGAAAACATATTGCATTCCTCTGTATTCAAAGCTGCAATATGTGCTTTCATTGCAGCTATGCCCAAGGAATGAAATGAGCTGAGACTCCTAAGGTATAGTCATACTGTTATAACATTATTAGAATGACAAATAATTTCCAGCTCTTGCAAAATGCATTTGGTGTTCCAATATGAAATATACAATTATGAAAAGAATTAATACCACCACATTAACCAGTGCAACCTTTAAAATACTATCTATCTATCTATCTATCTATCTATCTATCTATCTATCTATCTATCTATCTATCTATCTATCTATCTATCTATCTATCTATCTATCTATCTATCTATCTATCTATCTATCTATCTATCTATCCTTGTGTCAACTCCTCTTGACCAGTTGCAATATGCCTTGCAAGAATTGTAGCTATAACAATATCCTCCATCGTTATTCCAAACATTGCATTCTATTCTTGCACTTGCATTTTATAAATCCATCTAATTTGTGGCATAGATATTGTTGCAGATTGTTGCAGCTTCATCGCAACCAGACAAATAATGTTGTGACTAAATGCCAGATCTGTGCAGGAAGCAAAATTAGTAGCGGCAAGAAATTCATCTGACGTCGTGATGGCTATGGTCAGCAACGCTGTTCGTAACAGAGAACCTTGTTTTAAGGGCTCACAAATAGAAACCCTATGCCCTTACCAAAAAAACACCATTAAACCTAAATACATATTATTAAATACCCCTTCACCCCGGCCCCTGTTTGGGGTTTGGAGGGATCCAATAAGACCCCCATCGTTAGAAAGGTTTATAGGGATCCATGAAACCCCCAGTTAGATCTTCTTTGTGGCAAAGAAGACTAACTTATTGTATTAAACATATGAAAACTTTTGAAGTAAGAAGGCCGAGGAGACCGGCCCCTTTTTTTTTTTTTTTTTTTTGAGATAGATGTTGACTGGGATTTTGGCACCTGGTCAACATAAAAGAAAAGAAATTCCGGGGGAGGGGGGGTAAGAAATTATGATCATTGGGATAAAAAATTTGACTTATGGGCTCAATATATAAAGGCTCTTTAAAATGTTTTTTAATAGTTGAGATGGAGAGGTGCATGTTCTAAGGTTGAGATAAAGAGATCCATGTTCTCAGTTTGAGATGAAGAGGTGAATTTGGAGGATGAAATTAAGAGGTGCATTATGAGGAGCACGAGCTCCTCCTCTCTTTTCCTTGCTCCAAGTTTTTGGAGAGGGTGGCAGCCTCTCCTTGAACTGGATCAAAGAACCCTCCATGGTTCAGAGACATGGAGGGATTTCCGTGTACTTTAGTTCTTATATTATTAAGAACTTCTTTAAGCCCAAATTTATTCGTCAAGTCTTGTTCAAACGGAACCTTAGAAATTTACCTAAATGATATGTCTTTTGTTTTTGTTAAAACTCACAAGTTGAAAAAAAATGACATGCTAAGGTGCACAAAATGCCACTTAACTTATAGAAGGCCTTCTTTAACTCTCCTTTTAGTTAATGAAACCCATAAAGTGCAATTGATTGGAAGAGCAAATGTATCATAGAATATATTCTTGAACTAGGTCCCCACAATACTGCAACTTTTGTGGTGTTGTCAAATTGGTAAGGAAAGAAATTTGAGGGCAACAACATTTACCATTTGAAGGGAGAACTTGATCGATGAAATAGCTGGCATGAGCCATAAACTCTTTTCTAGCTTATGATTTCAATAAGTACAATCCCATAGCTATAAACATTGATTTCTTGTCTATCACAAGTCAACAAACATTTCTTGGCCAAGATAACCAAGTGTCCTCTAGCTTGTATAATTACAATTGAAGAATGAGTCAATTGTAGCATCAAACATAGAGTGAAATGTAGCGTCAATAGTGGCATAAAATGTAGCGTCAATAATAGAGTCAGACTTAAGATCAACGAGTGTCAGACATAGAGTCATTGTTAGCGTCAAACATAGAGGCAGAATTAAAGGTCAGCATTAGAGAGAGATATAAAGTCAAACTAAGAGTTAGCGTTAGCATCAGACATAGAGTCACCAACAGAGGCAGTTTGGTGAGATGAACTAGCATCATCCATAGAGTCAGTCGTAGTGGCAGAATTAGCAGCAGAGAATTAGCTAATGCATATCTGTTGCAATTAACTGCAGAACACCATTTTTACCTCAAAAATCACCAAAAATAGTCCTCTGACTCTATGGCTGACGCTAATACCCCCTTCCTCTTGTAGTGCCCATTGCAAAACATAAGTCCATCTCGAATCTCAAAATAACTTGAGACAATTTAAGATCTTTAAAGAGCTCAACTGCTATGGTGAGGCCAAGATCTTAAGCTCATTTTCTAGTTTCAGATCAAATAAATGAGGTCACATCCTACCTAATAATTTTGATCATGTACAATTCATAACAAGACTTTAATAAATATAGAGCACAATATTGCAATACAAATGTGTAGTCAAGTCTCTTAGGCCAAGAAACTGTCCATTTAAGGTTACTCATTTGTACTGCAATCTTGTATTCGTGCTGCATATGGTTATCATGGAATATACCTGCTCCACCAAATTGACCAGGACACCGAACTCGAGCCGTATGCGGGGAAACCCTCACGTATGGTTCTCAGGAGGGAAATCGTGTTGAGGCCAGGGAGATGTGGGGAAAAAACACTGGAAATTGATGTTTGGATTAGAAAGCCATCGAATGTTTTCCACGGGGTAAGGTTTGGCTGTAGAATTATCAAACCTTACCCGGAAAAAGGGAGGATGTGATGAGTCGACATCGAGGTCTCTGACATGTCGTGCTGGCCAGTTCACCATATGGCCAGCTCCGATAGTGTGACAGGTAGTGTGTACAAGCCCCAGGAATGGATTCACCGCCATAATAATTCCATGAACACCTAGAAAAGGAATGGCGAATAAATGAACTCTGATTTGGAACAAGAAGACCTACGCTATCGAGCCCCAGAGTTCACGTTCTCATGTGGTGACTCAAAATATTCCATTTCAGGTGCATTCTCCCCCGGAATATCATTGTTTGGGTATGACTGTCCAATGAACTAATGTGAAGCTCGGGGATCTCATCAAAGATGGGGATTGATTCCGGATAGGGCAACAAACAGGATAGGAGGGTAAAAACACAATAGTTCGATTAACTAGAATCGGTGGGTCAAAATGCTACCTTAATTCAATGAAAATGCACCTTTATGTAAAATACTGCATTGTAGCACAAGGATTGTTTGTGTGCCATTCAAGAAAACGTAGAAAAAATGCACAATCCAACACAAAGACAAGTTGCTCCCACACAAGGATTCAAACATTCCAACCCGCACCATTTCATATAGACTACAACATTTCAGTAGATTAGCCAAATTAACCCCACATATTTTGAATGCAAATACATGCACACTTACAGATATTATAGATATGTCAGAATTTCTAGTTCATGGACTAATACTCCAGATAGTGATGCTTGAGAAAGATATCTAAAATCCATTTCAGTAAAATTACCCCATTCTGTTTGCTGTCGAACTAAATTGTCTGGCAATGAACTTACAGGTTTATCACATAACCTTCACTATTACAAGTAATGTGAAACAAATTATAGGTGTTAACAAAAGAAATGCCTCAGCTTTCTAGCCTATTGAGAGGATCATTCACAGCCGGCTTGAATTGTGCCAATGCAAGAGCAGGAAAACGAAAATAATAGACATGTTAAGAAGAAAGAAAATAAAAATAAGAACCCTAAAGAGAAAGAGTAAGAAATTCCTAAAGAGATTATCCAAGACCTGCCTCTATATTTGCATGAAAGACAAGCATGGCAAATAGAATGATGGCTGCTAACATGATTAACAAGTTTTCACAATCCGAGACGTGCAATTTTTGCTCTTTATTCTTTCGAGTTATCGGACTCTTTGCAATAAAGTGGTCCTTTTTTGCATTGAGTAAAATAATGCATTTGTCAGAATTTTGCCACTTTGGCCCTTCATTTTGACACTGTTCAATACTGACTAGAACTGACAGTAGCTCAACACAAAGAAAAAACTCGAGGATAAGAAAAACATACAGTTTAAGAGCTATTCAAGACACATCTTTGAAGAGAAATATGCATAGCAACTTACAACATATGCAGCAATTAGAGTAGTCTAAGACACATTGATGTGAACCAATGACATATTAAAAAAACTTCTCATGCCTTTAAGGGATTTCTGTATGCATTTTTTGGTCCTTGTCTATGTCTTCAATTCTAGTGCAAGCTTTCAGGCTACACTACAGACAAACGTAAGCACATTTGGAGAAAAGTCTTCTACTTTCATAATATAGAAACAATTTAATGCTTCAATGGCATTCCCATTTTCAATATATCCTGCAATTAGAATAGTCTAAGACTTGGGGGTCCATGGTAATATAACTGTACATCCCTATTCTTTTGATAGCTTGCATGTATGCGGTTATCCACTCTCAGCCATTATACAAAAAATATGCTGAGATGAATGAACCAAAGACCATAATTTTGCTAGTTTATGCAAGCCTACCATGCAAATCAAAATACTGCTAGTAGTGTATCCATTGTATGGCAATATATACAACAAAGCTCTAAATGCTTTTGGCATCTACAGACTATAACATGGTTAGTGTCTTATAGATTACTTATTGTTCTTCTCCTCTTATAATAGAAAGTTATTAGTTAATTAGGAGTCAGCAAGTCTCTTTTTCATCCCTTTGTTACTTCAGGGGGCATCCCGTTGTTATCCGTGTTATTCGTTATTCAACATCTAACAAGCTCGGGTGGATCTTGGTGTCGCATTACACTGGCATAAATGAGTAGAAGTGACTGTTCATAGATGTCTAGATAGTTTTGCTTAGTTGATTAAGGGCATGTCAGTTAGGAACATTACATTACGTTGGTCTACGGTTTGCGATGCTCGAGGTCGAGCATAGTTCTAGTGGGAGAGATTGTAACGGAGACATGGGAGACCGCTTGGGTGGATCTTGGTGTCGCCATCCCGAGACACCGACATAAATGGATAGAAGCGGCTGTGATGGATCTTGGTGTCGCATTCCCGAGACACTAACGTAAATGAGTAGAAGCGACTGCTCATAGACGTCTAGACAGTTGAGACAGTTTTGCCCAGTTGGTTAAGGGCATGTCAGTTAGGAATGTCACATTAGTTGGCATATAGAATTCATCTTCTAAAAACTTGAAATCATGTAACTGCAACACCAAACAAGCATCTAACTGCAACACCAAACAAGCACCAGTCCATTAAAGAGCAATCAATTTGACATCTCAATGGATTTTTTTTTCGATCAATTTGACATCTAAATGGATTTCTAGTTTAGATCTCATTCATAATTGAGTAATTGAGGTGGCATCACAAATTATAAATTTTGACTACTTGAGTGCTCTTACTTATGCTTTTCCAAGCACACTTGCACAAATGCGTCTAAATTTTGGGCAGAGCTTCCACCCTTTTCAGTGGCTATTCTAGCCTGCCGCTGCAGCAATTTAGCTCGATTCATCATCTCAGCAGCTTCATTTCCCTGCATCAAAATTCGGACAGCTCTTTCCACTTCTTGCCGATCCACCATGCCCTCTTCATTTTCCTTTACATCCACCCCAATCTTGAGCTCATCCACCAAGTATCTGCAACTAAATGGCTGATCGATGGTAAAAGCAAAGAGACGTAATGGAATTCCGCCAAGGCGGATGCATTCCAAAGATTGAATTCCATCCACAATGTGTCACAAATCCGCCTAATCGATTCATGACCTAGAATAAATTGTTGAGGCGCCCATCCCCCGATTATAATCCCCGTTCTCGGTTCCGTTCTTCAAATCCTTGGGAAGAAGAATAGGGGATTATCCGGCAAAACCCACAAAAATTTCTGCCCGCTTGCTTCTAATCCAAAAGCCAGCTCTTCAACCTGTGATTCCTTCAGATTTACCCAGCTTCCAAACGATAGAAATAGGACGGAGTTGGGCGCTTGCTTGCTGAGCCATTCTTGGCACTGGGCTTCCTTTTCAATGCCAACTACATACCCTTTTTTTGCCGAATCATTTTCATCGCCTTTTAGCTGAAGAAGAGGGCCAATTGCTCTGAATTTTGTCTCTGGAAATTGCTTTTCTAGGGTTTATAAAGTTTTGCGATCTAAATCGAGAAAAGTGTTAACAAAAACTGTTTCTGAATCTTCAAACTGCTTACCTATATCAGACAGGGTAAGGAACGTTTGATTGGTGGGATCCTTCAAGAAAGGCGGAACCTGCTTCCAAGGAATTGGTGCGAAATTGGGCAGAAGCAGATTCTCGTCTTCATTTGGAACATTTTGGAGTCCTCTGATATGCACAAAAGCTGTCATGAACATGACCCCTGCTGTATAGAGAATATACTTGGGAAGACCCACTTGCTGCAGCGGCAGATGTGACCAGATTAAGAGCATATCCACGATGGCACACAACGGAGGAGAATCTGAAGCCAAAGACTCCCGCAATATTTCTTCCAATCGGCTCTGTTTTGCAGATGAATTTGAAGGCGCGAACACCATCTGCAGTAACGCGGGGCCTGGGTTGAATTTCATTGTGGCCCTCGACGTTCATTTCCATGATCTGGATGTCTAGATCTCCGATTATTCCTGCAAAGGTCATGCAGACGATGAAGAATAAAAAGGAAGCTTTGAATTATCAGCTGGAACTCTGTTACAAAGATAGGATTCAAAGATCCTTATATGCAGAAAGGAAACAGACTAAAACGGAAACTTCAATAAATCAAGCCTCAGATTCAGACCTGAGATCAAGGCACCGAGAAGGTGCACTACCCACTGGAGGATGCCACGTTTCAACACTCCTGCTTGGAAGACTCCAGAGGGGTAGAGCTCACTTTGTCTGAATCTCCTGCTTGAGCTGAGCCCCGTGGAAGAATGCAAAGACTGGTCCTGTGCTGTTGGAACTTGGAAGGAGGAAGGGGTTTGGTGAACAGATCAGCTACCATGTGATGAGTATTACAGTAAGGCATGCGGATGATCCCTTCCTGAACTTGTTCCCTGAGATAATGAAAGCGCACTTTCATGTGCTTGGACTTTGGATGGTACTTGGAATCTTTGCCAAGTGCTATGGCACTTTGGTTATCACAAAAGATGGTGATGGGAAGCTCCTGCTGAAGCTGGAGATCATTGAGAATTTTGTGTAACCAAGCTGCTTCTTTGGCAGCCTCACATGCAGCTATGTACTCAGCTTCCATGGTAGATTGAGCAATGACTGATTGCTTTTTAGAACTCCATGTGATAATGCTGCCATTGAAGAGAAAGCAATAGCCTGATGTGGAGCGAGATTCATCCTTGTCTCCGGCATAGTCAGCATCAGAGTATCCGAGGAGGAGATCCTGGGAGGAAGATGGACCAAAGCGGAGGCAGTAGCTGCTGGTGGCCTTCAGATAGCGGAGGACTCGTTTCAAAGCATGCCAGTGGGCTAAGCCAGGATTTGAGAGAAATCTGCTGAGAAAGCTGACAGAGAAGCTTAGGTCTGGCCGGGTAGAAACCATCAAATAATTGAGACAGCCGATGATACTTTGATAGGGAATTTGGCGCATTTGTTGTTGCTCTTCTGGAGTTTGTGGGCAATGTGAAGAAGAGAGTTGAATGCCGGGTTCCATGGGAGTCGAGACACCATTGCATGAAGCCATATCAAATCTGGTCAGAATGTTGAGACTGTATTGCTCTTGATCAAGCCATAGCAGTCGCCTGGAGCGATCTCGTGTGATTCGAAGACCCAAACAGCTGTGGATGTCCAAGAGATCATGCATAGAAAAACGTTGAGTGAGCTGCTGCTTGAAGGTGTTGAGAGCTTGCATGGAGTTGCTGATGATAATGGTATCATCAATATACAAGCCTAGCAGGATAAGTGCATGGGAAGTATGAAGCTGATAGAGGTTGGTATCTGCAGTGCCACTGTGAAAGCCTATTTGAGTGAGGAATTGATGCATTTTCTCGTACCAGGCCCGCGGTGCTTGCTTGAGACCATAAATTGCCCTGTGCAATCGACATACAAGCTGCTCAGTGCCCGGTTGGATGTATCCTTCGGGCTGTTGCAGATAGACCTCTTCTTGAAGCTCACCATAAAGAAAAGCTGCCTGGACATCCATCTGATGGATTTCCAGGTTTTGAGCTGCTGCAAATGCTAAGAGAAACCTGATTGAGGCCATTTTAATGACTGGCGCAAACGTTTCTTGGTAATCGATGCCTTCCTTCTGAGAATAGCCACGTGCCACTAGCCGTGCTTTAAAGCGATCAACCGTACCATCTGCTTTGGTTTTGAGTTTGTACAACCATTTGGAGCCAACTACACTTCTGCCTGCAGGCAGAGGACATAAGGTCCAAACCTCATTGTTGGAAAGTGCCCGCATTTCTGCTTCCATTGCCATCTTCCAATTATGGGCATGGGGATCTTGACATGCCTGTGAGAAAGTTGCAGGGATCATTGGATCAAGCAAGTTTATGGCAGCGTGATGTTCCAGGTAACGTGCAGTAGGCTTCCATGGGCGTTGTGACCTTCTTGGTTGTGCATGCACTGGTGATGGCAGGACTGCGATTGCAGGGGAAGAGGGAGATGAGCTGAACAAATCAGAGGTGGGGATGTCTACAATGGGGTCTGTAGGAGGTGCAGATGGACCAGCTTCTTCTGGAAGTGAAGGTGCAGAAGGTAATGACAGGGTAATGAGATCTTGAGGAGAGGGCTGTGGATCTAAAAGAGAGCTGCCTAGTTCCTCTTCAAAGAATTGGACATCGTGACTATAGAAGAATGTTTTCTTGGCAGGATCAAATAGCTTATAACCTTTCTTTGTGGTGGAGTAGCCCAGGAAGATGGTAGGACGACTTCTAGGATTGAAGGCACTTTGAGCTGGATGTTTAAGGTAGAGAGCATAAGCTAGACATCCAAAAATGCGGAGATGGGAGAGATTTGGCTTTTCTTTGGACCAGAGTTCAAGAGGAGTGAGAAGGGAGTGGGAGCAGACCAGGCGATTTCGAATATAGACTGCTGTGCTGAGAGCTTCAGCCCAGAAAGATTTGGGTAGCTGGGCATGGATCAAGAGGCATCTAGCTTGGTCTTTTAAGGTACGATTCATGCGCTCTGCCAAGCCATTTTGTTCTGAACTTCCAGCCACTGTGGTTCTGTGCTCGATCCCCTGGTCCTCACAAAATTTGGTGAAGACCTTTGAGCAATATTCTCCCCCATTATCTGTCATAATGCTCTTTGGTGCAGTGCCAAGCTGGGTATGGACCCATTGACAATGGGCTTTGAAAGCAGAAAAAGCTTCACTTTTGTTTTTGAGAAAATATAGAATCACAAATCTGGATGCATCATCTATGAATGTGAGAAAATACTGAGTACCTCCAATAGTGACCGGGTGTGGCCCTGAGATATCTGAGTGAATTCGATCTCCTGGTGATGATGCCCGATGGTTTGAAACTGGAAATGGCAACCTATGTTGTTTGCCAAGGGTGCAGATGGAGCAGGGCCCTTCAAGAGAGAAATTCTTTGGAAGTCCTGTGACAGCATCAATTGTGCGTTGAATACTTCTTTCTCCTGCATGCCAAAGAGAGTTTTGAGATGCGCCATGTGTGGAAAATGCAGCTCCTGCTGCAACAGAATGTAGCTTATACAGATTTCCTTGGCGAATGCAATAGGCTAGGGTGCTTTTTTGTTCTCGATCAATGATAGCAACTCTTCCATCTGCTATAAGCAAGGCATATCCCAAGTCCTCAAGTTGGGCTACACAAATAAGATTGTGTTCCAAGCCTGGAACCAAAAGAACATCAGATAAGATGAGAAACTTATCCTCAGATAAGTAAATCTTGGTTGTGCCGATTTTGGATGCTTTCAGGATGTCTCCATTGCTTGTTTTGACAAGCTGTATGTTCTGCAGATCTCGGAGTTGAATGAAAGCATGCTCCTCAGCTGTCATATGATTTGTTGCAACAGAATCAAGCCACCAAACATTTCTGCTTTTGACACTTGAGCAGGTGGTCTTGAATGCACGAGCCTCCTTCAAATCGTCAGCTGCAGTAAAATTGGCAATGGCTGGTGCAGGAGCAGCATTGGACACATGACCTTCATTATTTTTGGCTGCCAAATCAGCTTTTAGCTTCCAACATCGGTCTCGGACATGATTGCGTCGCTTGCAATAATCACATCGAAGCTTGGGCTTGGTCTCCGCTGGTCTGGCTTCAATTTTTGTCTTTGTTCCAGAGAACAAGGCCACTTGAGCATCTACTGCATTCTGCTGTTGAAGACGAGATTCTTCCTGAAGGAGCCTGGCAGTAACTTCTTCCCAATTCAGCATCCCTGGGTGATTGGACAAGACCACAACAAGATTTCCATAGGATGGAGTTAGACTCGAGAGTAATGCCAAGCAATTTCTGACCTCAGAATATGCAGAACATTTTTCACAAAGCTTGATTGGTCCCGACTCATCCAATTGGTCCATGAGGTTGCGCATATTAGCAATGTGAGCACTCATTTGTTCTCCATCCACAAATCTAGTGGTATAGAGCTTGTGCTGTAGCATTACTTGGGCAGCAATGGATTTTTCTTCACACATTCGAAGCAGTTTGCTCCAGCACTCATGAGCCGTGTGAGAAATCTTCAGTCGATGCAGGATAGTGGGATGAATGCTGCTAATGAGCACAGAATGCGCCCTTGAATCCTTAGCAATCCATTTCCTTAATGCATCGGCATTCACTGTCTCCCCAACTGGACGCACAGCCTTCCCATTGACCACTTCCCATAAACCGGCTGCCATGAAGTAAGTGGAAATCTGGTATTTCCACATATGAAAGTTCTCCCCTTTGAATCGTTCAACGCCGAACTTTTCAAATCCTTTGGTGGGATCGATGAGATCAGGCGAGGGCGGAGATGCAGGGGTCATGGCAGTAACGGCAGCAGAGGAAGTTTCAGAGCTTGGGGCCATCTCTTCAAAGTCTATTTGCAACCTTGCTCTGATACCATGCAAAGGTCATGCAGACGATGAGGAATAAAAAGGAAGCTTTGAATTATCAGCTGGAACTCTGTTACAAAGATAGGATTCAAAGATCCTTATATGCAGAAAGGAAACAGACTAAAACGGAAACTTCAATAAATCAAGCCTCAGATTCAGGCCTGAGATCAAGGCACCGAGAAGGTGCACTACCCACTGGAGGATGCCACGTTTCAACAATTCCAGAGTTTGAGACCAGATTGTAGGAAAAAGTATTGGGCAGGAGTACCGTGAACATTCCAATAAAAAAATAGTTTGTTTTAAAAATAAAAAACCCAAAGATAAATTCTAAAAAAGGAATCTCTAGCCCAAAGGTTAAAAAAACCAATAATTTTTCAAAAAAAAAAACGAGTTTCCGATCGCCGGGAAAATAATTTGGCGTCCAAAACACGGAAAACCTTAGCGTATATTCATACGCAAAAAAACCAAAAAGTTTTTCACCGCCGGAAAAACAATCAGTAATGACGGCCGTCAGATTATCAGATATACCCCTGATATGCCAGAATATGCCAAAACCAACCCTCCCCCTAACGAATTGCCCCCTTAACAGGGGCAATCCAAAAATATCTTCCTATATATATGATTACTAGTTGGTTTTTGGAATTATAAATATGTAACTTTCCAGCGCCAAATTAGAGTAAAAGTCCAATTTCATGTGTTTTTAGAATTATGTGCATTTTTCCGGCGGCCCTTTTCCGGCTTAAAGCACGCACAGGGCTATGGCATGCATTTTTGTTTGGAAAAGCCCTACGTGGTGAGTCCCAAACTTAGAATTACATGTGCTTTTCTGTAGTGTGACGTGCATCCCTTTGTTTTCCGGCAATGGTGAAGAGGTGGCAACGGCTCCAAGCACCATGTAACTGCTCCATGTAACTGTTGTACTCCATCCAGAATCACCCTCATGCCTCCATCGCCACATAAAGCATAAAAGATAGCCGATCAACCTGCAGGTAGGCTGTCCCACCCAGAAATTGGTTTCCATAAAATAAATTGGCAATTAGCCCTATTTACTGTACTCCTTGTATATATATATATATAAACAAGTGTTTGTACTATGAAGGACTGCTTGAAGCCGACCCTGAAAAATACACAATGTGGAAGATTTCCCTAGATTTTTAAGATTCTATATAGATCTTTCTAGATTTCCAAAAACTGTTCCAAGATTCGCATACATTCCTCAAGATTATATATAGATTCCTTAGATTCATTCAATTTTTGTAAAGATTCACATAGATTCCTCTATATTCTCAAAGAGTTTATGAAGATTCCTCTAGATTCTCAAAGATTTTTCTAGGATTCCCATAGATTCCTTAAGATACTATTGACATTTGCCCTAGATTCCCAAAGATTGTCCCAAAATTCACCTAGACTCCCCAGGATTCTATGTAGATTCTCTTGGATTTTCTTAGATTGTATGAAGTTTCCTTTAAGTTCTATAAGAATTCATCAAGATTCCCTTAGATCCTTGCTCTGCTTCTTCTGTCTCTGCTTCTTCCCGAGGAACGCATGTTTTGTCAAGTTGTCCCAATTTGCCATTCGAATAGTATCCTGCAGAATATTCCATGCAGCAAAGCATGTTGTTGCATCTCACTTCTCGCGATATATTGGTCACCAAGCTAAGCTAGAAGCAAAATAAACTACATAATGTAAATATATGCAGAAGACTGCACAAAAATCTATCTTTTAGCAATGGTGGAATGATTTGCGCTTTCTCTTCTGTCCTCCTGTTCGCATTATAGGCCGTTTCGCTCCCAGCAGGCACAAACTTCGAATGCAACTCCAAATCAACACTAACAAAATGCATATGCTTACAATGAATATTAATTGCACTTCATGGAATAAATTACTACTCCTATATTTTTAGTATAGCCACATCCTTTAAATTGGAGCTAGAAGTTTCTAAGTCTAACACTTGGCTAAACTAAATGGTTTTTCTCCATCATGGTTTCTTGTCTTTGGCTAAACTTTCACAAAATGTAGGTCAAATATTAGGCATCACACTATCCTTATTTTACAAGAAATTTATCGCGGCGGCCAAGGCCGCCGCGAACATTTCTCTTTCCTCACTCCTATGTGTGGGATGGTCTAGTTCATTAGTTGCAATATAACAATAAAGAATTAGAGACAAATGCACTTTTAATGACGGAATCAAAAGTAAGGTCATTGGGGCATGGTTAGGTTACTGAATATGTTAAAGGGTCCATAAAAAGATGCATCTATCCAAATATAAAAACAAACACTTCACAAACTAGAAATTCACCAGATTAAAAGAAGAAATGCAATTGCATATTACGTTACACAAACTTTTGATGGTCGCTAATGTCGACAAACAATCAAGACTAAAGAAGGCTTTTATCAAGGGCAAATCAACTTATAAACACAAGTCAAACTTGATTTTTTTCTTTCTTTATGTAATGCAAGGGCTATTCATGCTAAGCATAACATGCTTCCCTTCCTTATTGCCACCCTTATGCATCTTGTTAAGGAAAACAAACATGTTGTAAACGCCCATCATGTTAGGGTAACAATAAAGGACAACAATAGAGCATGTTCAACTCGTTCAACAACAACTATTGCAAAAAAGCTGAAAATTCAGCAATAAACTATATTTAAAATTGTAAGTTGTAAAACATATCTAGATTTAAAATTAGTAAGTTGTAAAACATATCTAGATTTAAAATTTGATTCTAATTATGGATAGCCTTGCAAGATCGCACGATGTTGTGTCCAAGTAGACAAAATTCATTCAAATTCTTAAGCAAGAACATAATTTATGAAAAGGCTCTAGGTGAGAATTATCAAGGCTTCAAGTGTCACATGTTCCTTCACTGTTTCAGTCTCCATTTCTATAATGTATTGGTGAGAAAATTTGACATCCACACGTCATTTGTTTTAGGATTTCGCCATCTTACCACATTTTCAACTGGATTTCTGAGAGCATTTGTAAACCCTTGGTATGCTGCATTACTAATTAAGCTGTCATTTATATCCACCTCCATCTGTATTAATTTTTTCTTGTTCCAACGATGGACTGTGTTAAAGCATCAAACTTGTTTACACGTTTGCAGAATGCCCTTCTCAGTTCTTCAAACGCATGCGCAACTGCCTTACCAGCAGCTAAGAACCTCTTGATGCGAATTTGTGTGTCCTTTGTACGTGATAATCTTCTCGAATAATCAAACGCAACTTATGAAGGAACCAATGGAAGAAATCCCCTGAGTTCATGATCTTCCCACAAAGCTACTCCAGCTTCATCATCAGCAGATCCAGATGACATGTTAACATTCTCCAAGCAACTAGAAGAATATGTAGAACCACACTCAGATTCACACCATCTGTTCAAATGTAATTAAACAATGCTTTGGAATGAAGTTCTTGCAGACTAATCTGCTGTTCATCGACCTCATTTCCAAGTGCAAGTTCCGGCCCGCATGCAAGCCACTCTATGAACACCAAAATGGATGGAAAAAGAGGGCTTTGCTGATATATCTTTGGATTTTAAGCATGAGGTCATAAAGCAAGCCGCAAATTCAAATCCGCAGATAAAAGCATACTTAAAAAGAGCCGTATTTGTAAAATGTCAAGCATAAGTATGTTGATGGGCATCAAGACCCACATTATGCACAATAAATATCAATATCGAAATGAGTCAAGCGCACCAAAAAGAGACCCTATTTATATTTGGAAGACCCGGTTGAACTATCCGAAGATAATATAGCTTCTAAGACAGTTTCATCCACAGAAAGAAACTGCTCTAGCTCATGCAAAGTTGCCGAATAGACCTCTGAAAAGGTCTCAAGACTGCACAAACCAACCACACCTCAATTCTACCTTATAGAAAAAGGACAAATTCATATAAAAAAAAGCTATCAAACTCACCTCGTCCGTGTAAATAAAATGCCATTGAGGCGCACAAAGCGCACATAAAAACTTTTTCTCCTTTCTAAAGCTTTATTAACATTATTTAACAAAACAACAAGGATAGAAAGCCAGTACGTTCGGGTTTTATAATAGAGGAAGAATGCACCAATAACTTCTGCTCAAGCAATCAATCCAAGCTACAAAGGTATCTATTGCATGGCTTAACCGCACAAATGAATATATCCCAGAAACCAAAAACTTCAAATCAGATGTTCCAGAGACCAAAACTTCAAATCAGATGTTCCAGAGACCAAAAGCTTCAAATGAGATACAGGAAAAGAATACCTTTTGTTAAAGAAGCACCGGACAGTTTTGGGATCTAGAGCCGCAACATCATTGCTTGGAGAAGGGCGGCGGACTCAGAGAAGGGGCGTGGATTCTGCGGCAGGCCGAAGCAAACCAAACGCGGAGAAGAAGAATGGCACTGATCTGTGCCCAGCTATGGCGGCGCCAACATATTGCCTGGTTCATCTTGCCGCACGTGATTCTCGGATTTCACAAACAAATTAAACACAATTGATTGACGACGGGGAGAAAATAAAGATTTTTTTTAGGCGGACGAAAAAAATGAAACTGCTTTATATATGTTTAGAAAACATCCAAGCCTTTTGACAAAGACATTGAACTTATTGCTATTACAATGTAATTCAATATAAAAAAATAAATGGCGCAATTATAATCATTCTTATAACTTCCTTAATATAATAATAAAACAAAGACATAAATTGACACGTAATCATATATGCACATGTTCAACTTCAAAGCTCAAAGAAAAAGTGCAGTGTTCCTTCTATTCTATTCTTCTAGGTGTGATCTCCCTCTGATAATTAACTTCATACTTGAAATAAGAAGTCTCTACTTCAGCTTCGTACTTGAAACAAATTCTTTGGTGATTTCCTAAAGTTCCTATATATCTTGGTGTCAGCTACTAGGCTAATCCATCCATTTTCTCAAGTCCACTCTTTCTTAAGTTTGGCTAATTGTTGTCCTAGAATAGTTATCTGGGAGTGGAGTTTCGGCTATCCGATCTAAAAATTCACTTAGTCGGCAAAAAAATTAGGCTAAAATTTTCTTTTTTTGGGCAATTTTTCCCATTTACTTTAGCCGTTTTTCTTGGCAAAAATGCTACACAATAGCCATTTGGCTAACCTTAGCCATTATTTTATTCCATGTTGCACTTGAATATGAAATGATAGTTTTAAGCTTCGGTAAAAAGGAATAACTTGGCGTTTTCCCACCTTAAATGTTGTTGAGTTCATTATACATAATGAAAGTAGGATTACTGATAGCAATCAACAAATGTGTATCAGAAAGCTCAAAAAGGTGCCTGAGCATTGTGTGATATAATTGAATCTTCCTCAAAATATCCCCTGGTGATGAAAATATTGTTCGTATATTTCTCAACTGTGTGGACATTTTTGTGTGATATATTCATAACATATAACTATGGTTTTGAGTTCACAAATTCAATTAGCCAGAATTGGCAACTTATGGCTGAAACATATTTTAGTTCAAATATATTTTAAAATTGTTTTCAAATTGAGATTCTTCCTGCATTGTAAATTGCTTTTCCAGTGTACAGTAATGGTAACTGTAGAGAATAAAAATTTAAGACGTTATTGTAAAGAATAATACACAACTGCATCTGTACCTTTTGGGCCTGAGGTGACACTAGAAATTCCGTTGTGGGGCTTCGCGAGGGGGGACTATTCTGCAATCTTCTCTCGAATTTGATCAAATACAGCATATTTAGGTTTCGTAGTTTCGAAGGAAAAGAAACAACGGGCATATGTCAAGTATAGTGCATCACATGAATTGTGTGTTGTGTGTAGTGTAAATGTCTGCTAGCGATGCATCAGGATACTATAGACAGAGGCAACCTATTCTAGCTGGATGTGGACTTAATAAACCATCTTCTCACGAATATCAAAGTTCACAACAATATTAATAGGGTTGAATTCGGTCATTGTTTTGTCCTCCACAGCTTTAAGTCGCCATACAATACAACAACTTTTGTATAATATGATGAATGGTTTCTATTATGTGCTTGAAAAAAGATGATGTCAGACCATAATTTTTTCACATTGAGGAGATTGTGGGTGTGAATACACATTATTGCGACAAAACACATTCTTTGAGACAACAATATTGCAAACATGTAATTGAAGAGCTTTATTTTTTAGGATTTCATAGGACAAATATAGTTTTATTATTTTTAAGGGCATTTTGAAAGGGACATGGAATTCCAAAACGATGGCAAGTGTTTAAAACATGTATGCTCGTTTGCATATAATGCTTTGCATAACAAAACAAATCCCTAAAAAATTTAAATAATCATATACTTTCATGTACTTGCAAGACTAGCAAATACATAGCAAAGAAAGTTTGCAATTTTTTAGCCAGTACAACGCACTTGGGCACGACGTAAACTATGCTGGCCTCAAACTAGAAATGGAGTAATCGAAAAGAATTGTTATTAAAACCCATCTTCAAAAAAACAGAATTTCTGATTGGCAAATTCAAGAATTGTACGCCGCTTTGTCATGAACCAAATACAGAAGCACAAAAGTATAAAAGAACAGTACATAGTAGATTTTGTTCTATGCTATAGATTGGTGAATGCATCCCTGCTCCATCTACCAGTCTGAACCACATTGTGGCGTCTAGATTGTCACTAACAAGAGCATACTTAAGAGAGTATTTGGCCAGTGGATAATGGTAATATAAAAGTATATTTGAGATGCATATGGGAATCGTTGCAATTGACTCCACTTCTTCAGATGCGACCCGACAACCTGGCTTTTCTAATACTCCTTGGCAGTAGCAAATAAGAAGTGCAATTATATCCATACAAAATGTTAGGAATACTAAAATGAGAAGCGAGAATCATGTTGTCAGGTTTTAGTAATTCCTTAAGTTATGACCTTAACCTTAGGAGCTTAATTTCTGGAGCAATTCATGCATTAGATTCAGATGACATTGTGTACTTAAAGTCGTAGCCTTCTGAGGTAAGATCACTGAGTTTTTCTCTTATAATCAAGCATTAGAGCGATCTTCTTACTTCTCTTGAGTTCTCTGAGTTCTCTGATTTCCTATTGTTCATTGTTTACCTTGTTCAATTTTCAATAGGTTATAGGCCCACTCCCTCAAAATTAATACTTGTACTCATCAGTCGCCTTTGCCATTATTTGCCTTTACACTCAGTTATTGTTTGTCCTTTATCTGTCCTTTGTTATTTATCTGTCTGCATCTATGAAATCCACCGGAACCCTGAGCTCATTTGAATGGAGGATGATTCCAAGATTCAACGGGAGAAACTTCCAAATATGGAAGTGGCGCATATAGATGATTCTTGAGGATAAAGATCTTTGGGATGTTGTCAAAAATCCTAACCTTGCTCTGGAAATGTCGAGTGAACCTGTGTCTGTGTCACTTACTGCTCCTGAAAATGCCATTGTCGAAATGGTGCTTGATCATTCCGTCAATCCTTGAGAAGGATCGAAAGACGAGACTGATCATATGTTCCAGTCTGGAATATGTTCCAGCATGGCTTGTGAAGAATGCAAATACTGCATGTGAGATCTAGAAGATTCTATTGAGTCATTATGCTACAAACTTGGCAGGAAATCGGCTTGTACTGCGTAAGAAATTGTATAACTTATAGTTGCAAGAAGGAAACGAATTCATGGAGCATGTTTGCCAACTGAAGGATTTGCTTGATGAGTTACAATCCACGGGCATGGATGTAACAGAAGATGAGAAAGTGTGCATGCTTCTGAATAGCCTGCCACAATCCTTTGAAGAAATTGTCATAAATATGGAAGGGAGACTTTTGGATTACTCCTTGAAAAAAACATTAGACCGGTTAAAGGCAGAGGTAATCCGAAAGCAGGGGCACGGGACTCCAAATGCAGATTCCCTGATGTTCGCAGATTCTAAGACCAATTGGCCTGGGAAGAATCCAAAGAAAGGAAAATTTGATAGAAACAAAATTACTTGTTTCAGATGTCAAAAAGGAGGCAATTTTGCTAAGGAATGCCGAGCTCCTGCGCCAGTTCCTACCTCAAAAAAAACCACTCAAGCAAATGTAGCTGAGGAGGATAATGTTTCTGTCCATGAGGACGCCCCAGCAGAAGAACAAAGTTTCATGGTTATTGAAGAATTATTTGGAGCCTTGGAGCTGACAGACAATGCTTTTGATCCCAACTAATATCTGGATTCTGGTGCGACGAGTCACACGACTCCACAGAAGGAAGCTTTTGTATCTTACAAAGCGTTAAAGAATCCTAGGGTCATAAAGATGGGAGCTCACCACACATAATGGCTGCGGGATTAGTTACTGTGAAGACCCTCTTTGATCATTCAGCAATATTTATGCATGATGTTCTCTATGTTCCTGGGTTGTTCAAAAATCTGTTAGCTGTTAGCAGACTAACAGATGCAGGATATGAAGTAAAGTTCACATCAAATGGGTGTGAAGTTCTTGACACATGCAGGCAACTCCGAGTTGGAGCCTCCAGATTTGGGAACTTGTATCAAATTGAAGGAGCATCAACATACAGTGAGTGTGTAAATTTTGTTGAAGACCCGCCTACTGAAGAATCCTTATGGCATCACCGCCTTGGGCATATAGCATACAAAAAGGTAAAACTGTTGAAGCAGAAAGGTTTAAGAAGAAGACATAAAGTGTCCAATTTAACATGCAATGTCTGCATGCAAGCAAAGTTTACGAGAGCTCAATTTCCTCTTTCGACATCACATGAAACCGAGAGGTTAGCTTTGATCCATACTGATCTATGTGGACCTGTGAACCCTCCAACAAGCTCTGATGCAAGGTATTTCTTGGTGTTTTTGGATGATTTTTCAAGATATATCACTGTTTTTATTCTAAAAATAAAAGACCAGTGTTTTGAACATTTCAAGTTGTTCAAACAATTTGTTAAAAAGCAGACAGGGGAGCAGATCATTGCTATATGTTCTGACTTGGAGGAGAGTTTTGTTCCAAACCTTTTGAAGTCTTCTTGATTGCAAATGCTATTGAGCATCAATTGACAACACCCTATAGTCCTGAGCAGAATTGCAGGGCAGAAAGTGTAGGTAGAAGACTTGTGGAGATGGCTAGAGCTTTATTGATTGTAATGAATGTTCCTGCTGCATTTTGGAGTCAAGCAATCACAACAGCTGCATTCCTTATGAAACTTGTGGCTCATGCCAGCCTTGATTTTCAGATACCACTTATCTTATAGTTAGGTAAAGTGCCTTCTTTAAAGCAGTTGAAAGTTTTAGGTTGTAGAGCTTTTGAAATTCCTGCTGGATCTGGAAAAATGGATAGAAAAGCACGAGCATGCATGTTCATTGAATATTTTTCCAATAGAAAAGATTTCAGGCTTTTAGATTTGAAGACCAACAAACTTATGATAAGTTGCCATGCTGAATTTAATGAGTTTGAGGCCTGTTTTCCAAAACAGAAAAACTCTATTAAAACCTTTATAATTGTTCCAGAAGAACTGCCTTCTTCATCACCTTCCTTGCTCCCAAATCTGTCTATGTCTCATGATGTAACTGAAGCACAGACACCTGCTGACCATGAAGTTGCAAAAGATGTCCATTTAGAAGACTTGACTGTTGATGAGCAAATTGAAGGGATGCCTTTTGTTGAGACAGAGTAACCAGAGACGAATGCACTGCCTTCCAGGACCAGGAAGCTCCCATCTTGGCTCAAGGACTATGTGTTGAACACTGAAGAAGTGATTGTAGAACCAGTGTCTTATTTTGAGGCTACTAACAACCCCCAACAAGAAAAATGGCATGCAGCCATCCATGAGGAACTTGGGGCTATTGAGCAAGCAGGAACTTGGACCTTAGATCCTCGACCAGCAGATAGAACCATTGTAAGATCACGTTGGGTCTTCAAGCTTAAATACAATGCAAAAGGAATCATTTAGATTCAAAACACGACTTGTAGCAAAAGGTTTTACCCAAATTCCAAGAGTGGATTTTGACAAGACTTTTGCTCCAGTGGTCAGGATGACAATAATTAGAACTCTTCTTGCTTATGCATGTCTAAATCACTATTTTGTTTATCAACTTGATGTTACTAATGCCTTTCTGCATGGAGATCTACAGGAAGATGTTTATATGGAACAGCTCGAAGGATTCGAACAAGGAGTCAATCTAGTTTGCCAACTCCGCAAGGCCCTGTATGGATTAAAGCAGGCTTCAAGAAACCTGGTATTTTAAGCTTAATTCTGTTCTTCATGATCTCCATTTCTTCATTAGTATAGCAGATCCAAGTAAGCCTTTATTTTCGTCTATCTCCTTTTCCTATTTACATTCTATGTTATGTATTATTGCAGCTCATGAGCCCGATCTATCTTTCGTTAAAACTCAATTTGAAACCAGCTTTTGCATGAGAGACCTTGGTCCAATCCACCACTTTCTTGGTTTACAGATCACCTATGACAGAATTGATGGCTCCATTTCATTCACCAAGAGAAATACCTTTTAAACTTCCACAAACTCTGTATGACTACCTGCAACCCAGTAGCCACACCACTTGAAACTGGCCTATTTCTTCATTCATATGATCCCATATGTTCCCCTCAATATTACCACATCAAAGAAAAATACAGACAAATACTTGAAACTCTGAACTTTGCTAATATATCCACTCGACCAGACCTATCCTACCATTATCCAAGCTATGTCAATTTGTTGTTGATCCTCATCAAGCCCACTGTATCTCACTCAAAAGGTGGCTCCGATATTTATCAGGTTCTCTAAAACTAGGAATCCATTACAGGGCCGATGGGGGTAAAGAAATTCTAGGCTACTCTGACTCGGATTGGGGTGGAGATGCAGACAAAAAATCAATTTCATGACATATTTTTATGCTAGCAGGAGGTGCTATCAGCTGCAGCAAGAAACAGTGTTGTGTAGCACAATCAAGCACTGAGGCTGAGTACTATGCCATTGCAAATGCATTCAATGAATGTATCTGGCTCCAGAGAATGGCTATGGAAGTCCAAATCCATTGAAATACAGGCATGACAGTGATGGCTTCTGAGACACCTTCAACTTCCTCCTTTCCAGTCCATCAAGTTGTTGGCAAAAAACTTTGTTCTCATTATGTTTGAAAGTAGTGATGCAGTGGACTCTTTGGTATCAAGAGGGATTGATCCACTTGGTGGGGAATATATAATGTACCAGTATTACTCTCCTGGCTTTACACCAGATATGTACAGTTCGTGGATTAAAGATGCCTTGCTGGTTCTCGAGAGATAATCAAGGAGCAATCCAGATTGCAGATGACCCTCGAGATCACCAAAGGATTAAGCATGTAGATGTGAAATTCCATTTCATCAGAGACATCATACAGCAGGGAACCATCAAGTTACAATACTGTCATACTTCAGACATGCTTGCAAATGTTAAGATAAAAGCATTGGGAAAACCCAAATTTCAGAATTTTCTACAGAAGCTCGGGTTGGAGACTATCAATCCATTGCTCTCATTTTAAGTGGGGGTCATGAAAAGCGAGAATCATGTTGTCAGATTTTAGTAATTCCTTAAGTTATGACCCTTATGAGCTTAATTTTTGGAGCAATTCATGCATTAGATTCAGATGACGTTGTTTACTTAAAGTTGTAGCCTTCTGAGGCAAGATCACTGAGTTTTTCTCTTATAATCAAGCATCTGAGCGATCTTATTACTTCTCTTGAGTTCTCTGAGTTCTTTGATGTCCTATTATTCATTGTTTACCTTGTTCAATTTTCAATATAAAAAACAATTCTCTTAAGACATGTGGTTGAAAGAACTTATTTGATGTTCTTTTGATTCATTTCAATATGCTCAGGCAACCTATTTCTGCAAACAAATGACCTCACCATGAGAGACAAAATGATTCTGAAGAAATTACTAGGGAATGGAAAGCATGTTGATTTATACCATGATATCAACCTGGAAGCTAGAAATAAAAGATAGACATGAAGCAATCTTTGGCTCATCTCTATCGGAAGCAAAGAACAACGTGTAATTCTTCCTAGAAATTGCAAAATAGAAGGCATTCAGCAAGCAAAAACTGGCATGCAAAATGTCAAATTAAACAACTGCCTTCTAGTATGTTAATGCAAAAATTACTCCAAATAAAGACAATAGCCTTTGCAAAAACAGATGTCTAGATTAAATAAAGAACGCTTATGGGTAGAAAAAACCACCACTCCTAATTTAAGGAACATATATCCCAAAATGTTGCTTTCGCCTAAAAAGAAAATAATACATTGAATGGGAACCAATAACCTACTTGTGGTGACCTAAATATAGGCCACATCAGTTCATAGATCAGCAACTTCCTCGTGCTTATTGCAACAAATTTCTCAACATAGCATATGATGTCTAAAAACAAAGAATAACGCAGGGTTACTTGTCTGACTAAAGGCCAAAGGATTATGCATATAGTAAAATGTGTATGGCCTAAGATTTACTGCTTTATTTGGAGCTCATTGCATAACTTGCACATAGTAGCAGAGTTTGAAGTTTGTTTATATGTTCGAACGAAGGGTTACAGAAGTTTTGGGATCAACATAAAATAGACTTGTATCTGTGCGAAATGATTTGCAGATATAAACTCATACCTATACATAGAGCCCACGAAGAAATCAAGCTATACTTGTAGTTTTTGCAAGCATAGAAACTATAATGGAATGTCCAATATGCGAAACAGATTAAAATTTGCAGCTCAAAATACTACTACAGCTTAAATTTTATCCTACTGATGAAGCATTATCGTGCACGCATTTGGGCATAAGTCTTGGGATCAAAGTGCTGGCAGATGCAGATCTGCACTGCATCTGCACAAACATGGACCTTGGAACTGTCCTTTCTTGCCTCACGTTGAAGACAAAGAATGGTATTTAACTCCCCTACTGGTGTTCATTATAATAGAGTCTAATGGTGCTTGTCATAATAGAGCAATTGTTTTCTGGTTATTGGAAGACTGCCAGAATTGATAAATAATGTTTGATCTTTCAGAACCATCAAGCATGAAATCAAATAAACTATAGATGCTATGAAGCTAGAACAACGCACAGAAAAAAGAAACAAAGTTTTGCGACTAATAAAAGGATTGATTACTTATAGAAGTAAAAATAATGGAAGAAATACATTAAGCCCAACACAAAGTTGTTGCTTGATCTTTTGTTGATCTTTCGAAATTAGGAAGCATGAAATCAAATAAACTATAGAAGGTATAAAGCCAGGAACAACGTATAGAAGAAAGAAAGTCTTTGAAAAAACAAAGGGATTGATTACTTACATGTTGCAACGAAGGATCTGAGAAAGAATTGGACATGAATAGTGAAGACCAAAATTTGCAGGTCGAAGATATCGGCAATGGAAAAAATGCAAACTGCTATTTAACTGCTCCAACATTTTGTGCATTGAATTCCATCATTGCTTTGATTACCCTTTTGAACCCCTAGCTCTGAGTTTCCCCTGGGAAAACTCCACAACATGCTTAAATAATCGACTGTAGAGCACTCTCTAGCCCAGCAAGTCATTAACTCCTTAACGTCTGATGCAGAAACCAGGTTTTAAAAGAAGACACGAACTTGATATCAGTCGTAATGATGACAATGGCGAGAGAACAACCATCAAATGAAAAGATACCAAACCACTCCATTTTGTTTGTCTATTATGGCATTTTGGAAGGGAACTTCCATGTTTGCTGGTGCAGAAGCCAGAAATGAGACCTTTGAAGCATGCTCATTAAATGTCCCGTGGCCATGTGAATTCAACAACTAGCTATTATACAGGGTTATTGTAAAAGAATTCAAGTTGTAGCAGAGTCAACTGTCGATTTAGAAGTAATGTTACTCCTTGTCAAGCTCTGGCCAAAATCTCTATGCATGAAGTGTTTGTAGTAGACATCTCATTAACACTGGCGTCTAGAACTTCTTCAACGTCAAACATACATGGGAAAGAACACTGGGAAGCATCTGAAATAAAGGAATCTAAAATCAAAGCTTCCAGAGGAGGATGATCAGCATCATCTTTTTCTGCTGGTCTCAAATCATCTAGAACTTCAGAAAAAACCCTTGTACCAGTCTTGATTCAACTAAAATCTCTGAAACCCCATCTTTTTCTAATAAGTCCTATCATCTATTACTGTTTCACATAAATACAAATGCGTTAGGCGTGATTTGTATTACGCTTATCCAAATAATGCTCGGCGTGATTTAGTCTAACAATGAAATATAATTAAAGCACACTTGACGCGATTTAATTTGAATTGAAGATAAACTAAATCACGCCTAGCGCGATTTCATCTGCAAGGCGAGCAATACTAAGTACATACAATGAGCATGCGACCATACCTTTCATCTTCAGTTTCGTTGTCGTCGTCGGTGTCATTCTCCCCCTTCCCCACCCGTAATCTCCGTGTTCTTCTGACTATTAGAATTATTGTTTTCTATTAGCCCCTTTATGTCCTTCACAACTGACATTATTTTAGTGTTGATTTGGCAAACCTGGGAATCACTAGAGTCGCTTGGGTTATCAATGGCCCTTTCTCTCTCGGTTGCCTTATCAATTAACTCCCTGTTAATCTGTGAATCTATTGTAGAGATGGTTGCATCACCCGCAAGGGCCCATGTTCTACATTATCACATTACTTTGAGTAGCCAGTTTCACAGCCAATTGCTCATTACTTTCCTTATCAGACTGCGCATTACTGGTTCCCTCACCAAAACCATCGTCCATTTTTTAGTTTGACAAGTTCACGAGGCTTTTGATTGCTGAAGATTTCAGGTTGCCATAAGGTTAGGAGATTTGGCAAGTACATGCATGAGGAATAGTTCAAGGAAGTCTTTAACCTACTCATCACTCACAAAACAGTGACATCTTCTAACACCCGTAGGAGCCTTTCGGGCAATATAACCTCCAACATGAAGCTCCAAGCATGTTGTGTCAATTGGAGCAAAAGCTTCGACGAGGTAAGCAGCCACAGACGAGGGGAGACTATTTTATTTAAGGGACCCTTCTCCTTGTCCGACTCATCTTCATGATCCAGATCCAGATCTGTATAAAATAGAATTAGTGTCCCTAGTGTCATGAGGCCACCGGACTGATGTAGCATGTGCGAGCTCTCCTATGGGGATGCTACAAGTGCATCATGTTGTCGTTAAGTTTGGATCATCTAGAAGAACATTCCCATGCACTGCTATTGTCAACTTTGGTCTTAGCATTATCATATTCCTCGTCTGATAGCATAGATATCATAATGAAGATCACATGTGCCATCTTGCATGATGTTTGCAGCTCGTTATCCTTAACATCATATACTAGGCATCCCTCCCCAATAACTTTCAGGCACTCCAGATCATGAGCAGCGGATAGTGCATGTAGATGTGAGTCGCCTGAAGGACATATGATGACAATGGTAAGGGACATCTCAGTTGTCAATCTTATATAGCTAGTAAAGAAGATGCTATAGTCCTTCTGGTTCATCCCCATGTCTCCTCTCCCACCTCTACTGTCCAATACAAAGAGTGATATGTTTTTAAGGCAAGTAGTTGATTCTGGCAAGAGACCTTTGTACCCGATGGAGACTGAATACTGAACAGTCTTCTTCTCCAATAATATTCTTCACAAAGACCACATTTCTTCTCAACTTGGGTAGTACCTTAGGGGGCAGAGTCTCTCAATGTTTTGCATTCTTAGCCTTCCAATTCTTTAGGAAGTCATTTGACCAAAATACAAACTTCTTTATGTCATCATTACTGACTTTGTACTTGTCAAGCAATCCAATTTCAGATAATGCAACATCCCCCGATAGCCTTTGTAACTTAGCTCCTACAACTGACTTCATTGTACCTACATCCTTCACATGGCTACAACACTCAATGAAGGACATCCTATCCTTAGTGAAACTACTCTTCTTGTACAAGACCTTCTTCAGGCACTGGTCTAACACCCAAACGGTCTCAGTGTCGTTTACCCCTGAGTCTTTCTCATCTCTGTCACATCTCAAGGTATCCCATCAATCCGAGCCATCAGATCGACGCATGCATGCATTGCATGCTTTCTCTGATTGCAAGATCGCTATTTTAGGCGTCATCAACATCTCATCGGGGCTTCCTCGTCTCTCTCATCAGTATCTTATTCTCTCTTATTTGAAACCATGCAGGGGAGGGGCTTTTCCCTTATTAGATTGAACAATTTGGCATTTTTTTCCATTATGTGGCATGTTTTTCCCCAGCCTTGCCTCTTCTTTGGCCATAATCCTTTGACCTTCGACCTCGATCCCATTTTGATAAGAAAGTTCTCTTCTATTCGGGAGGTTTTTGTCATTTTCATGCGAGCCCTATTCTAGAATCCCATCGATCTGAGCCATCAGATCGAGATTCTAGATGGGGCGAGCATGCATATCTCGTATACATGCATTGCATGCTTTCTCTGGTTGGAAGATCACTATTTTAGGCCAGGTTCTCCATCAACATCTCATCGATGCTACATATTCTAAACGAGGTGCACCCTAGCCTACCACAATCGTCGGATCCATCGATCCTATGCCCCAGACTGTATGTTGGGGCGTCTGGGTGCCTCTCATTTCACTTACGGTCATTTATGATTGGAGGCACCTATGATTTTGAAATATAAAATACGAGTTCGTCTAAGGTTTTGACTATACGACTTTGCCTAAGGTTTTAAATTATATGAAATACGAGGGCTCGAACCTCTACCAAAATAACTCAATGTCCTAATAATACTACTTCAATCAATATATCCAAAGCTAATGTGATTATTTTCTATCTTAAATCTATATATTTTTTAAACCTATTCAATTATTTTAGGGATATATAGTCTATGGTTTCAGAAATTGTTATACAGTATAGCAAATTTTGTACTTGCATACTCCACAAACGAGGAACTTTACGTACGGTGTAGATTAAGGAATAAGGGGTGAATATGCCTATCCAACAGCTCTCGTTTCCTGGAGTTACCCCCCGTGTGAGTATGCACCCAAACCAAAGGGGGTTTAAGGGGGATTTTAATTTAAATGTGTTGGACCCAATGGTTGTGTTAATTAATGTCAATGGTAGTTATGTGTTGGTTGTTAATGTCAATGGTTGTTATGTGTTGGTTGTTATGTGTTGGGGGATTTAATTTTTATATGTTGGATGTTAATAGTTTGTGTTGCAAAAAAAAAATTCTGAAACCTTCGGGGCCTTAGGGGCCCTGGGTGACAAAAATTTTAGAATTCAAACCAGAAAAAAACTAGAATTCATTTGAGGCTTTCATCACCTATAGCTTTTGAATTTCATCACAATAAAACAAATAGAACATAAGTAAAAGTTACCATAAAGATAGAGCGGATTGGTCCCATTATTCTGAAAGTCATAAAGTTTGCAACACCCATACACAAACATTTTTCAACTGGAATTTAACAGCAGCCTTTGGCCTCCATGGATTCTTGTGGTGAGAAACCAAAGTGGGAAACTTTTCTGCTTGTTAGCACAAGGATCTAGAAGCCTTGGAATTTGCTTAATAACTGCCTCAAAATCTAAAAATGCATGGTAATTTTTTGCAAGCTTCATTCGGAATGAGCCATAAAACAATATCCAATAGCGCAATCCTGTATTAATCAGCTAGTAGGATGTGAAAGCCGACCAAACCCGGCCAAAAAATTGCTGTTTTAGAATAGATAACTTAACCAAACATATCCATATCATACACTATCAAAAAGATCTCGGAGAGAGCTTTCCAACGCAATAAAAATCATCTCAAATATGAACAATTAGAAAAATGGGAGTAGATCTATGTTCAAGTAAGAGATGTTTAATTTCCGTGGCTGTTCACTGATAAACTGATGACAACTCCAAACAACTCCTCTGTTTCGATGTACAGGTATAAGGTATAAGTGACACATGGTGGATTTATTAGAATTCTTTTGGAACTTTGTCTTGCCAACCAAGAAAACAAACAAAATAACAAATAAATTCTTTCCTACACAGAGTCAGGAGTACTTAGATATAGGTTAAATAGTAAAATTCGATGTTCAAATATTCGACAATGGACATTCACTTTGTCAAGGCTGCGGCAAAAGTGAAAAGCTCGGCACTAATTAACAAATTTTTCTAAGTTTATTCTTTTAGTTATCACTTCTAGAATGACAGGTTTTGGACACCACGATACACATTTCAACAAAAACCCATAAAATCTTTATATATCACGATACATATATACTAAAGCAACATAAAACAATACCCCCAAAGCTCCTTGCTAGGGATGCATAGATCTAACAACTTTATATCTCCACAATAGAACCGTATCTATGCCCGGCAACGCCGAGCACCCATTACTAGTAACATTATAATATAGGACTAGTAATGGTGCCCAGCGTTGTTGGGTGTAAGTTGAGAGGCGATAAATGTTTTGGGCTGCAATGGAGAAAGTGAGCCCATCGCTATGCAATTCTTACTTTTGTAATTTGCCTATTTTATTTGATATATGATATTGCCCACCATCGATGGAAGTTCCCGGTGATGTACATGAATAGTTGTGTTGCGTATATCTTTGGACTTTTAGAAATGTTGCCTACTCAATTGCGTGAATAGTTGAAATACCGAATAGTTGAACCAGAGCCTGTCATTGCATAGATATGAGGGACATCATAGATCCTACTTAAATGCTTTAGGTTTTGCGTTTAATTGAACGTTGTTGCACGACTCTTATAAATGCTATCTTCAAAGTTTGTTGCTAGAGGTCTAACAAACCACCTCTTTCCAATCTTCAGTAGCAACTCCTATAATGTAGTTCTATGGTTGCTTCTTTGAGGATGATATAACGTTTTAGCTATGATATAGTTCTATGGTTGCTTCTTTGAGGATGATATAATGTTTTAGATGTTGATTTTCTTGTCCATCCATGCATAAAATAACATTCATTAACATTGCAAAGTACTTTGTGCAGCTCTTATAACATGGATAATTCTCTATATAACATGCCTTTTTCTTTACACGTCTAGATACATGCTTTAGCTTTGTGTTGATAGGAGACATACACAAAAAGAATAAAAGAATGCCTTTAATATTATAGTACTACTAGAAACGTATGCCCGGCGATGCCGGGCATTAGTCGTGGACGCATGAAGGCATTTATGTGCGTTAGTTGTGATTGTGTCGTGAATGTGCCCGATGCATTCAAGGCAATATATGTGTAGGTGAAATAGACACATATAAATGGTGAACAAACTTTACGTTTTTAAATGTGCACGCAATATGAAGCACAAACAAAATGCTAAACAAATATACTGGGTTTATATGCAAATACAGAATAGTTTTGGTGTTCGTCAATCTCAATGGATCCACATCATAAAGAACCTGTCCGAAAGAACTCTAGGAACGTCTGTAGGCTCGATGTAAAGCTCAGTTGCAAAGCTAATTAGGTATAGAAGCTCCTGTCATCATGCCGATGGTGGCAAACATGAATGTGTAAACATGCTCTGATACCATGTCCCACACGCGCGACTCAGGTCTACCAACAACAATGTTATACTTTGTTGGAAGCTCGTAATCACCAACTGCGTCATGTGGGATCCGTTGCCCAAGCCTTAAACTGTCTCCCATCACAAACACCAATGTGTTGATGCCTCCTGACCTGAAGCAGGTATTCCTGCATGTATACTTGGAGGGGAACTTTTTTGACTCCAACACAGCAATATGCCAGTGGGACCTACAATAATAAGATATCATTTCAGAAAAAGATAGGAGAAACGCATAAAATAACCTATTAAGAAGCATATAAGCAATTGTTATTGTTAGAACTAACAAATCTTACACTCACCATCCCTACGATGTACATAAACTATCGCCCTTGGCTTAGGATTTCCATGTTTCCGAGGTACAAAGGGTGTGTAGGGCTTCATGATCTGCTTAGTTATTTGTGAAGTATAATGAATCAACAGCTAAAATTACTGCTTCTATTCTGCAGATCTCTCCTAGATTTTTCTAAGTTTTGTATTTCTAAATATTCGTAGTATATCTCAGTAAAACCTTTCAATGTCTCATCCAATCCGTCTACAATGGATCAATATAATCAATGCACTCTGCCTTCCTGGCCCAAAGTTGATATGATTTTGGAGCCTAATTATTATATAATGGATGTACTAACTTTAGAGTTGTCTAGAGGAGTTGTATTGTTTTAGCCCACAAGTCAATTGTGTTTAACCCCCGGGGGGTTCACGTATGTATTCCGTAGAATACATGTGCGTGCACGGAAGAGGGGTTTTTTCGAAAAAAAATAGTACGTATACATGCGGGCGCTCATACGTTTTGGCGCCCATATGTATGCATTTTCCACGGTCTGGGGATGGATTTCTTGGAGCTGCTAAGGCGTAAGAGTACGTTTTAGGGCTTTGAATCCGAAGCTTGCTGCCAGAAAAACGTTTTAGGATTTGGTGTTTTGGAGGTAATGTTTTGAAGTTTTTTCGTCCCTAAGAGGCATTTGCAAATGCCCTTGTTGGTGATTTATGCTTAAAACGACAGGCTGGTGCTTATGTTTGGATGTGCCGTAACTGATAGTAGCACATGTCTTCTCTGTCTACACTGCACAGGTGCTCAAAATGCTGGGCGGACCTCTGTGGATGCAACAAACGGCATGCTTGAAAGGTTTCTTTTGCATAAAAATGCAACAGTTGTACATGGCTGATGCCATAACTGATAGAGGCATATATTTGCTCTGCTTGAACTGCTCAAGTTGGTGTTGTTTTGATCACGAGTTCTTATTCATATGTCGAGAATGCCAGGCTCAAATATTTGCCTTTGCGAGCGACTCATGATTGGAAGTTTAAACCTCGACTTCAATACTCGGGTTCGTTTTCATCATTTTTCGGTGAAAATGGTGGTGTTAATCTGAGTTAATGAGATATATTGCGAGAGATATAGATCCGTCTAAGAAGTTAGATCTAGAATACTATGAAATAGAACATGAAAACATGTATGAGTTGAATGGAAAAAGTCTTTGCTTTTTGCCCTCTTCTTTGATATGCCTGTTGAAGACTGCATGATTGTATTTCTTTTTTGTATTTGACTGTGAAGTAACATGTCTGACGTAACATGTCTGTTTACCTGCAGGCGTTGATCGTGGACATCTACCTAGCTAGCAGATATGCACATCTCTTGTGATTGGTAGACATCTTCATGACTTTACTTAGTTTTGCTTGCTTCGTTTGGAAGTCAGCTGAGGTAAGGATCTCTGTTCTTGCATGGCATTTTCCTTTATCCTTTTACCATTGGAATGATATTTGCGAAAAACTGTACATATGGATCTTCTCCAGGATCCATTAGATTTTAAGGAGTTCGATGCCCCAGCTATTCCATTCTACCTATATACAACTAGAAATAATCAAGCCCAGTCCTCTAGGCTAAAAAGTTTATTTATTATAATAATATTGAACAACAAGATTAACAATTATGCTACAGACATAATTGCTGTCTGCAAACTCATTGCAAACAAAATTATTCCTAGGAATTCACCTACCTCCTTCACGGAGCTACACACTTAATTAACAACTTAACTAAAACTACTTTAAATAGGCAATATGCAACTTCGCCTTTTCCTTTTGAACTTTGTCCGCAAATGCAACTTGTTAATTCATCTTGGTGCTTGGTTCAGGCAGAAGTTCTTCTATTTGAAACACTTGGGCTGGGGGTCCACTAGGACGAGGATTTGTTCTATATTCCCTTCGTTCACCTTTATTGCCTCGGCCATCCCGGTCTTCTTTTGCATTTAACTTCAGGGCAATCTACTTTAAGATGTGGTCCTCCACAATAGAAACATCCTCTTTTCTTTGATGAAGACCGGTCAAATTGGTTGTCCCACCTTGTTTTCTGAGATTGATCTTGATTATCTCCCATGCTTGGTCTGGATCTCTTGTTTTCTTTGTCTGAATTCTTGCTATTGCTTACCTTGTCATTGCCTTTATCATCAGAATATCTGTCCCATATGTTGCAATTTATAGAATAAGGATTTAACTTTCTTTCTGCAGCAATAGCTTTTTTTGTGGCCTCTTCTAAAGTCTGCGGATCTATAAAGCTCAATTCTGCATATAAAGAATTTTTAAGTTGCGTATCAGTTCCTTCTCATTCAATCCATCCATTTGAGTAGACAAGTATATAAATTCTGATGTATACTGGTAGACTGATTCATTGTCGTCTTGTTTGAAGAGGTCCCATTCTTATTTGATGTCGCCGTGATAATTAGCAGTCAGGTTATAGCCTTATAAACCTTTCTCATGTTAAAATCTTTGGATCCATTCTTTTTCTTCCATATCTTCTAGCCATATATGTTAAATATTTATCCATGGCTTGAAGCTTCTGTTTTTCTGTAGCTTTTACTATTTGGTTTGCACGGGAGGCTCATGCAGAAATTTATAGGCTAAACACAAATATTCTAACTGACTTTGGCGTTCTACTTGATTAGAAGAGGCAAGAATAACAATTTGGTCTGCTATGTAGCTGGCATTGCTAATAGCTTGGTTATATTGCTAATCAGGTATGCCGAAGCGATTGATAGACATATCCATTCAAAGGATTGGTTTGAGGATCAAGAAGCTCTGATACTAAAATTGATATGAATACAAAATATTCTAGCAAGACAATAATCACAGAATAAGTTTAAACAATTAAAGATATCTGAAAAAACAATGTCCAGCCTCCAAGATATCTGAAAAAACAATGTCCAGCCTCCGAGCACAAGAATTCAAGAGAAAGACTGAATTTTGGAAAAGGTTTGACTTAAGGAAGAAAACAATTTAACAATAGAGCACCCGCTCCAGCATTATCACAAATTTATAAGGAAGAATAATTTAAATAAAAAGCTTGAGTCGGTATGGAAATCCACCAAAAGTGTTAATAGACTCGGCTATCCAACTTCACACAGAAGTAGACAACAATTTTGATCTCAAAAAGGGTTTTCTTAAAGAGGCAAAATTCTGGAGCTTGGTGTCGGATTCATGTCTTCAGAATTGCGGTCCAATCTCTCTTGTAACTGCCCGCTTGTTGGTCTCAGGTGGTCGAGCCCCTTTTTTAAAAGGCTCCACGCCTTATATATTAGGATAAAGGGATTTGCCTTTTATTGAACATATAAATGGCCATACTAATATTAACCATAGGATTGGTTTTATTTAATCTAGATGTGGTTACAAGACATGCGTAGATATTTATGTCTTTCTTTCTCTTTCTCTTGCTCCCCAAAACCACTCCCCCGAGCAGCACAATATCAGGTTGTCTCTCAGCTTAGATTCCACTCTACTCAGATTCCACTCTCCTGATAGCCTAGGTACACAATACATACGTGCATATCTCCTCCACGCGTGCATGTGTGTACATACATATGTATATCCCTCCCATACACGACTATGTATACGGTCTCCTATACCACCCGAACAGTGGCGACCACAGTGGAAAAATGTGCCACTCCATGTCGAAGAACCCACAACAAAATGTAATATTATAGTCCTTGGAACATGTCCCCAAATGACACATTTACATGGATGTTTATAAGAGAACTTAACCTCCTAAAGACCCAAATAACTGGTATCAAGCAAACTGGTCCAAAATAACTGTGACGAAATATATATGTCTGTATCTGTGGCAAACTTTGAAAGATGATATCTTGAGTTCCAGAGTTCTGTTTGATGTGCACCATGGCTTTTTGAATTCATACATCTATTGATTTAGGATAGATCCTGTTTTATTGAATATCACCCTCTATTTTTATAGAAAAACGACTTGCTATAACCCAAAAATTCTTCACCATTTTCCTGTAATTGGAGCTATGCCAAAGCTGAATTCCTTAGAATAGCACTTCTCCTTCAAAACAAGGCCTGAGATCCTTTCCATTCCTGGGATTAGGCAACCATTCCCCTTCTGGAGTCATCAAGCACAAAGCCCCACCTGGTACCTCTTTATCAATCAGAACTGGGCCTTCCCATGAGCTTTGAAATTTGGATAGATGCTTCTTAGTGGTACTACACAAAACCAATTGCCCTTCCTCAAATGGATTGACTGCCTGTAACTTATCGTTGATCAGCTTTACTTTTTTGTTATGCTTCATATTAAACTCTGCTGCTTTTTCTCTCATCTCTTGCAATTGCAGCAATCATCCATCCTATTATGCACATGATGTGGAGATGGAGCTTCTCCTATTAAACATAATAGGGTATCTCCATGAATGAACACAAAGGAATGTCCAAATGAATAGGCATCACAACTTGCACTCCTTAAACCAATTCAAATGGTGTAAATCCTGTAGCCAACTTGTAAGTACATCTAAAACCCCATAAGGTACCAGTCAAAGCTTCATGCCAATTTCTTTAATTATCCTTCACTGTTTTTTTTTTTTTTTGAAGAACTGTGTCATCAATATATTCAAAGAATGGTAATGTTACAAAGCAAGTGAGGAGGAAAGAGAACTGCCCCAAAGAGACAGCGATACCTCGACACTCCACAACAAACTCACGGAAAAACTGCAACTCTACTGCTGTACAAACTGACCATCACCATCTACAACACCCAGGAAGTCCCGCCAAATGGCAAACTTCGCTCTACTAATCCAGGGGAACACCGAAAGCTTTGAAATAGCTTGTAGCCGAAGTCGAGGAATCGAGAGGTTGCAGTGCTGAATCCCCCGAAAGATCCACAACGCCGCCGCTTCCAAATCAACCACACCAACCAAGCCACGCGACGGATGCAAGGCTTCTTTGCCGCAAGAGCGGCCAAGCACCAGATACACATGAAGCGGCAAGCTGGCGGCTAGTCAATCTCACGAAACAGAGCCCTAACCCAATCCCGGGCATCCCAAATGGGGGCATAAAACCGCACAATGCTCCACGGTCTCACGATGAAGGCCACAACAAAGGCGAGAGAGGGCTCACACCCGCCTAAAGCCCGACTCACAAGGGCATTCACCACGATACAACGGTGCACCACCACGCCACGAAGCACCCTAACCTTCGGTGGGGGAAGTGAGCTCCATGTCCACGTCCAAACCGAACGCCATCGAGAACCCGGAAGCTGCAGAGACCACTTGCCTGAAGGCGGCAGTGTGTCATGAATAGCTAGCACCCAGTAACAAGACCGCACAAAACAAGAAGACACAACATCCGGATGAACCCTCCAAACCTGCACCACCACATCATCCTGAGGGACTATAGGTATGTGTAGCGGAATACTCCCCGCCACTTGTTCCCAGATAGCCCGGTCACTGCCCCTCAGGCGAAAGCGAGCTCGAAAGAACTCCCACGAAGCTAGCTGACCACCCCAATACCAATCCTCCAAGGTGAGCACAGCAGCTCGCCTCCAACGGGCCTGCGTCCGAGCATGCATGGTGGCAGCCAAGGGCAAGTGCGCAGGGGGTAGAGGAACCCACAAGAAAGGAGAAGAGTGGTGATAAACTGAGGCATAATCTAGCTGGAAGAGCACACGCACATGATCCCAGGCCCGCAGCACCCCCGTGAGAAAAGGGGATGCATGTGGGAAAGGCCGGAGACCATACAACAGTGCCCAGGGCAACTCCACATGCACCGACGGCTTCCCAAACGCCACACAATGGCGAAAAGACTGCAACAACAGCGCCGCACCAGGAGAAGATGCTCCATCCTGCAGTATGCTCCAAACAAACTTGGAGACCAACACCTTACTATGCAGTGCCAAATCCAGAATGGCCAAGCCCCCATCCTCCCGGGGGCGGACACACTTCCACCAAGCCACTTTAACAACCGCCCCTTCATCATCCCCGCCCCACACAAAATTTCGAACAATCTTATCCAAAGCCTGTATCTTACTCTCAGGAGCTAACATCGCAGATGCTGTATACACATGAGTGCTACAAAGTACTGACTTGGCAACAGTGATCCTACCTGCCATGGACAACTTGCTACCCTTCCACCAATTGAGGTGTTTCTGCAACCCCTGCAAAATCTCATCCCACACCCTCCCCATGGAAACATCCCCTCCAAAGGGAATACCCAACAGCTTAGTACACACATTACCTGGAAGCACCTTCCAAGGGAATAAAGCCAAACAAGGGGGAGGCGGAGTCAGCTGGGCCCATAATGCGGAGCACTTACCCCAATTCAGAAGAATGCCCGAGGCCAAGGAGAAAGTATCCAGCAAACCCTTCACATTCTGCAAATTCCTCTCTTCTGCGACCAAGAAGAGGAAAGTGTCATCGGCAAACTGGTTAATAATCTGCTGGCTACCATCCTGCATCCGAAGCCCATCCACCACCCCCTCCTCCACTGCTGACCAAAACAAGCGAGAGGCGGTGCCTCCGCCTGTCGTAAACAAAAGCGGGCCAAAGGGCACCCCGGCGCACCCCTCGCCTAAGGAGAAAAAGGCGGAGGGTTCACCCGCCACACCACCGTAGCCGCGGCCGACCTATGCGACTTCATGGTGTCTCTCGAAAAGCGTGGACCACAGCCCAACGCTAACATCATAGCAGACAAGAACTCCCAACGGACACTATCGTAAGCTTTGGCCCCGGGGGGTTCACTTATAGTAAGGGGGGTATGCCATGTGCGTGCATAGGGTGATCAAAAACACCCCCGTATACGATTTCTTGAAAGGCAAATTCGACCCCTTCCGTACAAAGTTTACCCCAAGTAGTGGCAAAAAACCCCCCTACCTCTTACGTATACGTATGGAAATGGGTCGAAAAAACCCCCCTACAAGTCACTCAGGCACATTGTATGGCACTTACAGTGAATCCCCCTTGGCTTTGGCAAAGTCAAGCTTAAGATAGGCAATGCCTTGACCTGTTCTCCTGGCCCAATAAAGGCCCTCATAAGCTGCGGCAACATTAGTCAAAATGTTCCTCCCAGGGACAAACCCAGACTGCACCTTACTAATGGAGGAAGTCAACACCGGCTTCAACTTCTCTGCGGGGGGCTTTCGCAATAATCTTATACACAGAGGACAACAAGGAGATAGGCCTCCAATCATTAATAGTAGAAGGCTGCTTAACCTTAGGAATCAAGGAAATGCATGCGGTATTCAAGGTCCTATCCATTTGAGAAGACTGCAGCAACTCAAGATACACCTGATACACAGACTCACCAGCCCACTCCCAATAAGTCTGAAAGAACACCACAGGAATGCCATCCAGTCCAGGACATTTATCCTTGGCCATGCACATACATGCCTCCGCTAAATCCTCCCTGGAGAGCTCCTGCTCCAAGCTCTCATGCTGGTGAGGCAGAATAGATGGCTTAACAGCACCCAAAACAAGCTCCTGCATCTCCTGCTCATAGGGAAGAGTGCGATGTGCAAAAAACCCTGAGAAATGAGCATGCACATACCTCTGCAAATCAGCGGGATCCTCCAAAGTCCGGCCATCAGGCAAAGCAAGGGACGCCATAGATGATGCATATCGCCACTGCCTAGCTGCTCTGAAGAACACCGACGAAGCCAAGATGATTGTAGAATTTTGTTAATAGACTCACCTTGCCTATTTCCCTGTGGATAATATGCAGAAGCTTGCACATGTTGAACACCAATGTTTCTTGTTAGCTGAGCTACTACGTTTCCTATGAAATGAGTTCCCCAATCAGACAAAAGAATAGTTGGAACACCAAATCGAGAAATCAGATTATGATAAAAAAAGCTTAATGTGGTACTTTCTATAGCATGCTTTGCTGGAATTGCTTCTACCCACTTTGAAAACACGCATGTGGCTGCCAAAATATACTTATGTCCCTTTGGAAGATGGAGGATTTATAGGCCAATGTAATACAATCCCCACATATGACATATTATTATGGCCTGTTAACTGCTTGTGCTTCTGACACTTTTCACATTTTGTCACAAAGTCTCTAGTATCCTTGTAAAGAATTGGCCAATAATACCCCCAATGAAGGATCTTTCTAGCTGTGGGTCTAGCTGCAAAATGCCCCTGACAATCATGTGCTTGCTGCAGTCAGCTGACCAGTAACACACCTCAACAAGAGACCTTCTATAGTCTTCTTATATAGAACAGACTCGTGCACCACATAACCAGCTACTTGTACTATAAGAGCATGCTTTTTTTTTTTGTTTTTTTTTTTTTTTTGGGTTGCCCCTAGGGGGGCAAACCCTTGTTGATGTGGGTTTCTGGCATATTTTAAGTATATGCTAGAATATGCTTAGGATATGCCAGAAACTGCTCCAAACCTGATGTTGCATGTAAACTGGCAGTCGCCAATGTTGTTGGGCAGCCTCTGTGAAAACCGGGTAACCGGCTTCCATATTCCATGTGCTGCTACGCTCTTCATAAGCCTTGTAGAAGATCCCAAGAAGAAACTGAAGAAGCAGAAGTAAAAGAAAAGGATTTTATAGCTCTTCTTGCCGGTATCTTTCCCGTGTTGTTTTTGGTTGTAAATTTGGACTATCGGTGGTGCAAAATTTGCTTCCAGGTTCTAAGATGGCATTCGTATAGTATTTGATCCTGAGCATATGAATGTGGTATTAGGTTACATAGAGATTGGTATTCCTGAGAATTTACTAGCAAATGAAAATGGTGTATTTTCTGGAATGGTTCGTTGATGATAGTATCTTTGGCACAACGTTTTATAAAGCTTGCAAAGCCTGATTCTTTAACTTGTAGGCAAGTCGTCCTACATTCATTCTCTTAACAACCATTGGCATGACAAATCCATTGGAAGTAATGTGCTTTTTCTATGTGTAGCCACGCAATTTACGAATCTCTTATATTTTGGAAGTAATGTGATTCTTTACGAAGTAGCCGTGCAATTTTTGAAGCTCTTAAGTTTTTTCTCTCTTTGTGGTTCTTATTACATCATTTTGCAATGTGCAGTGCATTGGCTGCTTTTTATTCATGAGGTATATTGGATAAGCGTAATGGCACAATGTTAGACCATCTCTTGAGGTGCATCATCATATGCCAAGGTTTCATCCATATTATGCACAAATTAATGGCTGTGGGCGTAACTGTTGTTTTGGAGTTTCAGATTGTGCATTTCTTATAGAGATCATTGTGTCCATGCCTGGGAAGGGATCAGACATAATTGTACAGTTCTTTATATTTTGTCTTAAAGTTATGTGCAACCTGGGTTGTTGGATACGTGGTTTTTTTTGTTGTAGTAATGTCGGCCAATGCGTAAGCGGCCAGATAAATAAAAGGAATTGTCTCGTAAAAGAAGAAAACATCATCAATCGAAGATAGTGACGTGCTATAATGGTTCATGAACCAAAGTTGAAGTTTGGTTACTCACTTCAAAGAGGACTGCTCACTACCTTAGACCAATGTCATAGCGGATCTTACAAAGCTTTCCATATATAGGAAATCGAGAGAATCCTCGTAGTGAATCTTAACTAAACTTTTGTTGATATCTTAAGGTCCTGTGTTTGTGTTTTTGAGTGTCATTAATGAAAGTTGGGGCATTTGGTTATTGCGGGTGGATCTAGCGCATATGTGGAAAGACATGAGTTTGTCTTGATGTTGTTTTGAATGAACATCTCACCAATGATGAAGTATGAAACAATTGTACCGGTTGCTAAGTACTTTTTAATGCTTTTGATTTCTTATTTTCGTCGCTTCTTTTCCGTCTAGGTACAGGGTGACCGTTCATCCAATTGTTCCAACCATCTTTCAATGAACTAAGGCTAGTTGTTTTGCATATGGGCAAACAGGCAAGTTGCATTGTGAATTATTTGTTGTTGTCATTAATAACAATTAAGAGAAATTTGTTATATGGCAGGCAGTGGAAAAACATACACAATGCAGCCATTACCACTTAGAGCATCTAAGGACATGATGGAGATTATGCAGCTTCCGCAAAATAGAAATCAGGGATTTCAGTTATGGCTTAGTTTTTTTGAAATTTATGGTGGGAAGCTTTATGATCTTCTCAATGACAGAAGGTGAGTCATTGGACAGCTGACTTCTCTATTCTCTATAAGGTTCTTTGACCTCATTTAGAACTTTTTCAGGAAGCTATATATGCGGGAAGATGGAAGGCAAGTTTGCATAGTTGGCTTGAAGGAGTTTCAAGTGTCTGATATTGTGTGAGAAGGGGAACTCTGCAAGAAGCACGGGTTCCACTGGTGCAAATGAAGAATCATCAAGGTCTCATGCACTCTTGCAACTAGTAATAAAGAAAGGCCAAGAGACAGCTAGGTTGGTTGAGAAAATGTCTTTTATTGACCTTGCTGGTAGTGAACGTGGAGCTGATACAACAAACAATAATCCGCCAGGCAAGGTATGTTACTATTAACGCTGTCATATTCGCCTAACATATGTGTTAGGGAATTTTTAATGATATCCTAGTTGTTTCTCGGAATGGAAGGAGCAGAAATAAACAAGAGCCTGTTGGTACTAAAAGAATGCATTTGAGCACTTGATAATGATCAAGGCCATATTCCATTCCGAGGAAGCAAGTTGCCAGAGGTTTTGCGGGATTCGTTTGTTAGGGATTCACGCCTGCATTCGATTTCGTGCATCTCCCCAAATCTTTGGTTCCTCAGGAGCACACTCTTAATACACTCGGATATGCAAGCAAATTTACATCACGGGTAGTGCGAATTTTATAAATAGGCTATGCTTTTAAACAACAGGCTATTGGATCTTTCTAAACAAGCTATGTATCTAAATGTTTCGTTAAGTATCTACCATGGACTACAAATATCCTTTGTAGAACTTTTTGTCTACAATAGAGAAAAAACATCATTTAAACCCTGGATACGTTATTGCAGAGTCAAAGGCCTTTCTAAGAACAACAACGCGAAGAGAGACACTAGTGCCTCACCATAGCAAGAGAAATAGCATCATCACCTCCATTGTTATCACCATTGCTACCACAAATATCTGAACAATCATGAGAGTATAAAACTGTTGAGAATGGGAAGCGTCCTGTTGAGCAATTTGGGTGGCAAAGCTAGCGGAATGACAGTGAGATGCACCCAAGCTTTCGTGCAGATTTTGGTAATGGTGGATGATGGGCTGGTGCCTTCTGCGTCTTCGGAGGGGGAACACTTAAGTGTTAGAGAGTCAACGCCAAATGGCTTTTCTAATGGCAGTTATCAAGAGAGAATGATGTCTCAGCCGATGGGCATATCAATGCTATTCTTGAGGTAAATAATGCTATCAATTCCATTCTGATGTTTAATGTTGTTGCTTTATCACTAGTAATGCCATTGAAAACTTCCACAAACACTTTCAGCAAGGCCACAATTAAGCAACTTGACAATAGCTGGAATGACATATTGACGCAAAATTTAAGACATAGGGCATAATGTTGAATGAGAATAATATCTTGGTTCATCCCTAGTTTTTGCAAAATTTTATCAAGTACTTAGTGCTTTCTGGTTTTGCTCTGTTTGTGAAGTTTCTCAGCATTGTCATATAGCCCTAAATGTGGTTGGCCTTTAGAAATGCATTTCTGTTAAACATCTCCAAAAGTCTCTGCTGATAAATTTAGAGGCAAGATTGTGATTATTACAAATGTAATGACAAAATGCCTAGCAAGATTTTTCCAATTCAAGATCTACATGAACACATGTAGTACAAATGAGAATTTAGTGGAGAGCCACAATATGGTCTCTAATCTCCACTAATGTAAACTAGAACACAATGTTATAGGAAAATAGTTCTAATGGTCAATAAACCATTGGCTTTAAATCTTTAAAACCATATAATGTAGTTACTGTTCATCGGGTATTGACCCAATTACTGTAGCTCAGTTGACTTGAGCATTATGCATTCTTCTCGACCGGATCAACTTCGTGAGCACCGCCGTTCTCCTTTGTTCACCGTGTTCCCTTACATAATCTTCAATCCGGCGGTTAAGGAAAACTTCTAGTTTCCTATCCGGGCCAATTTTCATCTCTGTATATATCCCACAGGACAAACGTACGAAACGAGCTGGGTGCACAATATCCCACAAGATCTCTGCTAAAAATTTGCCTTTTAACCATTGAATCTTAATTTTGAATTTATTCACTTTCTTCTTCAAACCTTCACCATGGTGATAACGTTAGGTTCTCAATGTTCAATGATGAAATTTACTGGGCACTTAACTGGCAACCTAACATCAATTACTGTACCCTAGATAATTACATGATTGCTTGTCCTACTGCCACTGCTTCTCATAGGCAGGCACATTAGGATGCTTGAGTCATCATTCAGCTTAGGTTTCATGCAGCAACTTGTGTGTCCATCTGGATCATTGTCTGCTCACATGTATTCTGGATGCAACCACTGCCACTGCTTCTCATGATTGCATCACAGACTTATCAAGCTGAAAACTTATCACTCCTCCTTCAGCTTATAAGTCTGTAAATTAGACACATTTAACTTGCCTTTAAAGTACACATATTTGTTTTCTGGCAGTGCCTTGGTGAAAATATCTGCAACCTGCTTATTTGTTTCAACATACTTCATATAGATTATCTTCTTGTCAGCAAGATCTCTTATGAAATGCATACTTAATTCAATATGTTTGGTCCTGTCATGATGCTCGGGATTCTTCACAATTGCTATGCAGCTTTGACTATCTGTCCATATGTCAGTAGGTTCCATTTGTTCACAATACAACTCATTTAACAGTCTTCTTAGCCACACTACTTCTTTGGCCACTAATGCAGCTGATGCATATTCTGCTTCAGCTGAGCTCATTGCCGATCACTCCTCCTCCAAGAAATATTGCATACCCTGAAGTTGATCTTCTTGTATGCAAGTCTCCCCCCCAATCTGCATCACTATAGCATTTCATGATTAGATTTTCTGAATTGAAACAAATACCATGTCCTTTAGTGCCTTTGAGATATTTCAGAACTCGTTTAGCTGCCTCCCAGTGTTCTCTGGTTGCATTGTGATTTCTCCTGCTCAGTATGTTGACTGCATAAGCTATGTCAGGTCGAGTGTTATTGGCCAAGTATAGTAAGCATCCAATTAATGCCCTGTAGGGAATATTTTCCATTTCTGCAATGTCTTCTTCAGTTTGATTTTGTACATAGGTTAACCTGTGCCCTGGGGTCATTGGAATTTTTGCTGGCTTTGCTTCTGACAGATTGAATCTCTTGAGCATATTCTGTACATGTTTCTCTTGGTGCAACCTTAACCATTTTTGCTCTCTATTTCTCACAACCTCTATACCTAGGAATTTTTTAAGTTCACCTAGGTCTGCCATTTGAAAACGTGACTTCAAAATATCCTTGCATGTGTTTAGGATTTTGATTGAGCTGGCTATCATAATGCAGTCGTCCACATATAATGCAATTATGCAGTATTCTTCTCCTTGCTTAAATCTATACAAGTTGCCATCATTCTGCAACTTCTCAAATCCCTGTTCTTGCAAGAATTGATTCATACAAAGGTACCACTCTCTTGGTGATTGCTTTAATCCATATACAGCCCTATTTAGTTTCCATATCATGTTTTTCCCTTGCTCAAAACCAGGTGCTTGCTTCATAAATGCCTCCTCCTCAAGAGTTGCATTCAAAAAAGCTGTTTTGACATTCATATGGTGCAATTCTAAATTTAGAGCATTTGCCATTGCCAATAGGATTCTGATGTTTGTGAGCTTTACTATAGGTGAGTAGGTTTCATCATAATCTCTGCCCTTTTTCTGAGTGAAGCCTTGAGCTACTAATCTTGCCTTGAATTTCTTGCTGCCACATTAGAGTTTTTTTGGGATGTCACAATATCCTAATAAAAAATACTTGAAATTCCACGTGGGCATTTAGAATCGGCCAATGGCAAGAAAGGTGCTATTGTTTTATACCAGTCTACGTGGCATTCTTTTATTCAATTAATATCTATGTATTTATGGCAACCTAACCCTCATTAAAGCAAAATAGAAATTAATGCACACCTCTTAGAGTTTCTCGCCTGAATTTCTGCATAGGGAGCGCGAAAGTCATTCCTCAGGCTCAACCTATCAACCAAAAATTTTCTACTCCCCGCCAAACAAAAACTTTGATTCTAGTTGTGGATGTTCACATCGAGCAAGGCTGGGTAATGCTTACCGACGGATTATAGCAAGTGTTCAATGCTTGTTTTATCATTTGGTGCTTTCGAAACAATAGTTACATTTTATTTGTGAATGTTTTCATACTCTTTACATTTATTTGGTGCAATTTGGGGAATCGGTTAGCATATCTGAGACAAAAAATCAGTAATGACTTTGAGAGTAGCTAACGGGAATGCACCATTAAGTCTAGAACAAGAGTAAGATGTTAAATTCGTTCTGCATTTTCTAATTTCATTTCATCAGCGCATGTTGAGTAGCAAAAAGATCCTGTTAGAAGAATATCAATATGCTATGGATATTATATTAGCAGAAGCAGAATTGAATTTTCTTGCTAGAAAGCCTTCAGATTTTACCTGCCAGAAAGAAGACAAAATTTCAGATTTTTTTTCTCTCTTGAAGTTTTTCCAGTCTTTGAATCCAGTTTTAGAGAACATTGTGTGGCTCTTTGTAGACATATTCTTTATCTATGTTGTATTTATGCATTTGCAATTGATTTTTTGCAGATTTTGGTATTGCACATTGGCCAGTACAAGGTATGTTGCTAAGAATCTATGATATAGAAAACATTCTTATTTTCTTTGCTGTATTATATGCTCTATAGATCTACAGCTATGGAAACAATTAGCAGCCTGTGGTATCATTCCACTCCGCGGCTTATACAATGTGCTATAAAGAGCTTACCTCTTTTCTTCCAAACATCACTGCATTCGAGGCATCACCAGCATTACATGTTTATTATCTAAACAGGATAAAGATTGAGCATTTGCATGATTCTGCTCTTGAAGTTATATTAGCGGGCAGTCACTCTGAAGATAAATTGTAAGTACTCTTCTACCCTATCGTGTTATTTGTTTAATAGTTATCTAGTTGGCTAACGCATTCATCTATTTGCACAGGTAATGGCTATTAATCGATCTGAAATTAGTCAAATTATACTACGGAATGGGAAGGATGATAATGGAGAATGGATTGATTTGAATATCTCAGTGGGTTCTTGGGTAACGATGAGGCCTGCGCAACGGGGTAATCACGCAGTAAAAAAATGAAAGCTCAACGATTTGACCGCACATTGGAAAGCACATGTTCTTGGATTTGTGATTAGACAAGGCCGTAAAAGTATAGACGAGATTGTTGTTGCACATGCCTATGGGCCTCAAGATATGATGAAGGAGGATATTGCAAAGAGTTCTACATTTCCAAAGCTTGAAACAAATTGTCTTTGTTCTTCTGAGTTCAAGAATATAGTTCCAAGCCAGAGCATCACAAGCGTGTTAGAAGTTCATCATTATGCTATTGGGCAATTACTATTTCCTGATGTTACATTGTCTTCTCTCAGGGATCGAGGTGTTTGGTTCCACAAATACCATTACACGAAATCAAAAGGCAAGCTAGGCAAGTTGACTTTGGTAGACTTCCCCACGCTAACGCTTGATTTCTAAAGGCATTTGTAATATGCATATTGTTATGGCCTTCGATGCTTATTAGCAAGAGAAGTACAAAAGCTGTTGACAGAAAGAGGAGGGGTTCGAGGTGCTACAAAAGTCTTCATTCCGATAAGTATATTTGCGTTCTTATTTAAGGATGTACAGACGTTAAAGGTTGCACCACAGACATACACCTTCCAAGGTGTTAGCGAAACCTCTCTCGGGCAGATTTTTCATGGAGAATGGAGAAAGCGAATCCATGAGACAGGTGGACAAATAACTGTTTGCGAGGTGGACTCGAGTAGTTTTACGTTCAGGTAACCATAAAGATTTTGTTGTAATTTTTCTTTTGTAGTAAATAATATGGAACAGCAACTTTCAGGTACAGGTTACCAAAGCAGACCTTATATTGCAATTTCTTTGTTCAAAGAAAAAAAAGGCAGCGAGAAAATGGTCTGCTGTGCTGGAAAGCCGTGGAGGAGCATTGTATTAGGACTCCTTCAATTGAATTGACTGTGCATATGGAGAATGATCGTATTCAATTATTGAACGTGGAAGAAGTATGGACATTAGTGGAATGCGAGAAGGTTATTGGAGTCATTGATTTGGAGTTTTGAATTTTATTTCTTGGTGGGCCCGGTAAGAAAGTGGGATATAGAAGAGAGTACACAATCAGATGCAAGGATTGTATGCCTCCTCATACCCTGAGGATTGATCATAATAACTGATGTACTTAATAATAAAAAAAATAAAAGAAAGGTTCTACTGGCAGAGTTTGGGTTCAATTCCCAAAGAATCATTTTAGACAGTCCTAACACATTGTATTCATTGGTTCACAGGTTGGATCCATATTTCAGCTTGTTTGGTAAGTTTCATATCTCGCACTATGACTTTTCAATTGTCTGTCACGTTATCAAATAGGAGTCATGCTCTAGCAGTTACAATCTGCACCTTGATGTCTATGGTCACTGTGACAGCCTTGACAGTGCTGCTTATACTTGCACATGCTGCATTCTTTTTGTTTGAGACTGTAGTCCAGAGACACAAGATGGCCTATCTCCCTTGGTATGTTCCCTGACAGATTGTTATAGCTGAGATTCAGCGTTGTAAGCTTTGTGCAACTACAAATTTCAGGCGGAATATTTCCATGAAAATGATTATGAGAGAGTGTAAGAACAGTAAGATTGGACAGGAAGTGGACCAATGAGTTGATTAGATGTGAGAACCATAGGAGATCTTCAAATTGAGAAGGTCCTGTGTAATGCATATCTGACAGAAGAAGATGTACATAAAGAAGATGTCCTTTTCTAACATGCCACTATAGCAATCTCCCCTCCAACATCAACAACATTTGAAATGGTTGCATTTGTTGGGATAGCATTTGTTGGGCTCTACTAAAATTTTAGTCTTACTGTTTTTTGAGGGAAGTTAGACGTTGCCATGCATAATAAGGACAAAAGGAAGGAGAAGAACAAGCAAAAGTAAAATAATTGCATAGTCCCAGCTCACATATCCATGTAGCTCACATATCTATGTCTGTACATGTGTAACAGAGTGTTGGCTCTAAATGCATGTTAGTTTGAGATCCATTTAGAATGAGACCAACATGTGTCCTTGTTCAAGTATGCAAGTACTATGAGCTGCTACATGTACTTCTGTATTGAGCGCTGCACATTGCTAATGACCGAGAAGATGATATTGTTGAGCAGGTTGACCCAAGTGATGAGAAGGAAACAACTTGTCAAATTGCTACTTTAATTGCTTTTATTTCCTCCATATTATAAATTCATATGGAATAAAACATTGCCTGTGATTGTAAAATAAATTTTATTTAACTGCCTATATTGTTTCATCTTCTTTTCTGGCTTTGTCGCAGGTTTCCTCAATAACATGGGCACTTATTGTCTTCTTTAAAAATGTGATGTAATTATTGCAGGTATTTCTGAGGATAATTTTTCATGGGAAATGTCAAAGACATGGAAGCATTTCCACATATCGCTGCTATGATATGGGTTTACATTGGCATGCAGGAAAGTCAATGGCAACTTTAAGAATGGACAATGGCATTTATGATGGGTTTACATGAACGTCCAAGGAAATCCAATGGCATTTATGAAGACTTACATTGGCATGTAGAAAAGTCCATGGCACATTAATAATCCTAGTAGGTCTTGGCATGCACGAAAGTTAAATCTTCTTTCTTATTTTGGGAGGGTCTTGGCATTTGTGCCAGCCGCATGTAACGCCGCATGCGGCGTTCCCATTGTCTTGCGGCCCCCCTCCGGCATCCAGCTTTCCCCCTGCGGGATCCCAGTTCACAAAATTTAATCTTCTCTGGGGCATCCGAGTTGAAGAAATTAATTGGGGGTAGGGAATTCGAATTGGCTGCCGGCATTCAATACGAAATTAGAGGGAAGGGAGGATGGCAGTGTGTCTACAAAATTTGGGTTCCTTTTCTTCTTGCGCCTCAACGAATCTGCCGTCTCATTGCCGTAGGCCGGATTTTCCCATCTCTTTGCGGTCTCATTGCAGTAGGCCGGATTGCAGTAACCCGGATCAGAACCAGGTAAGCCGGATTCAACTTGCTATGTTGTTTCAGTTTATTGTGCAAAAAACTAACTATTTTTTTCCTTTCGTGTGTGTAGCTTGAAGAGTGCTTGCGGCCAGCGCCAGCTTGCTGCTGTACGAAATTTCCAGGACCCCAAGATTCTCGATTCTTCTCTATCTCATTTTGGGGCTTCGACTGTTTCTCATTTTGGCACCAAGGCTGGGTTAGATCTTGAAAACGTGAGTAGAGCATATCATTGATAGGCTTGCTTGGTCGGATCTTCTCAGAACTCATGAAGAAATCTTTATTTCAGGATTCAAGGCATTTGGAGTTGCTTCTGGAGCCAGTCGTCCAGGGTAAGTGACATGTGACAGGGTTTTATTTTATCATGATTTTTAACTGTTTGTACTTTTTAAATCTTCAATCCAGCTGGTTGTTTACGCCAATCTTCATTTGACATGCAGGGCACGGGTTAGTTTGCATTGTTCAACACAGGTGAGGTGAGTTTTTTGTCTCTGTATAGGTCGGTTTGGCGGGCCTAGAACAGAAAAGAAGATAAACAAGCTGAATTAAATAAACAAGGATAGAATAAAATAGACAACATCTTTGAATTAAATAAAGTTCAAGAGTAATCCTGGATCGGTGTTGGATATTTTAAACCCAATCGGGCCTATATCAAATAGCTATCCCGGAAATTTTATTACTCTTGGGCCTATACTCGCAATGCGCTATTTGGAAATTCTTAGTTTCAACCGGAACAACCCTTCTCTTCAATGTCTCTTATGGATATGGTCGGGACAATGCTTTCGAGGCAATTTTCTTTGGCCTAAGCTATTTTATTACAGTTCAATGTCTCTTTTATCTCTTATTTTGGTTAAGCTGGCAATGGCACGCCTAAGGATGTTAGGTTCGGTTTGAAAACAAAGACGGGGAAAAACTTGGTAAAGGCTACACTTCATGCTCTCTTATGGAGAGACAATGCCTCACGCGCAAGCCAGCTATGGTAATTCATGTCTGAACCTGCGCAAGCCAGCTTTGTTTAAGCCAATCTTCATTTGATATGCAGTGCCATCTTCTTTTTTATTTTGGTAAGGGGTTGGGGAATGTGCCTGTGCAGCCGCATGGAACGCCGCATGCGGCGTTCCCTTCCGGGTTGCAGCTCCTCTTGCGGGACGGAGGTTGGCAGCATTGATTGCTATAATTTTGAATCCAAAATTAGTATTGAAGGCTGAACCTGTTCTCTAAACTTATGTTTTTGTTGCCTCGGTGAACTGGGTCCGGATCTGTTATGCCGGGTCGTGCATTTTTTTCAGCTGAGTAGAACCGACTTGGTTATAGTGGGTTTAGAATTCTTCGTTCACATTCCCCCTGCGGTACATATAGATTTGAAGTTGTTCCCTAAACTTACGATTTCGGTATCTGCAAAGACAGGGACATATTCAAGAGTCATTACTAGCTCTGGAGATTTTAATTTTGGGAACTTCATAGAGGTATGCATTTGTTTGTTTGTTTGCATCATAACATGGATATTCAGGCCGTATGCTTTTGGACATGATTGACGATGGCAACAGAACCGGGGATATCATGAATCAATCCCCCTCTGAAGTATATGCAGCATTTGCAGTGGAAGGTAATACGATGCTTTTAAGTTCTTATTGGCACACAATTATTATGGTTCTGCTTTAGGTACTGGTTTCGTCGGTAAAAGGACTCCAAATGCAACCAGTAAAATGTTTAACAGGTATAACGATTTGTGCCTAGAACACTGGAAACACTGTTCAACATACTTCTCCACCAACCTCAGACAATACCTAAGATTTATGGACAGATGACAAGCCATCATAGTTTTTACTACTTGCAGCCCTGGATTGCAACTCCTGAGACCTGTAAGCATCCAGTTTTGACTAAATCTGGGCTTGGGTCACCAAGTGTTGAGGAGGAAGCTCCTGCTTGCAAAAGACGACGAAATTTTATGTTTGCAGATAACAAAACTTATTTTGAGGTAACTGCTCTGACATGGATATGTTGAAAATTAGGCATTAAATTGAATTGTGTTCAGGCTCTCATTGGGTTCTGTGAAACGATGGTTTCTATTTTGTGTTATCTTGACATTTGAATATGCCTACCCATTTCTTCATTTAGGTACTTGTTTTCTTGTAAAACTAATGGGGAGGCCAATGTGGCAGCAGTAGAGGCTGCTAGCAAGGCAGGTTAGTGCTCTGATTATGGAGCCAGGGATTAAAATATTTTTAAAAACTCCCATCTCTTTTCAGGTATTCCAAGGTTTGTCTACATCTCAGTGCATGATTACAAACTTCCATCATTTGTTTTAGACTCTGGTTATTTCTCTGGAAAGAGAAAAGCAGAACAGAGTGTACTGTCAAAGTTCCCAAATACTGGTAATTTTCTGCACTTGTCTACCATACAAATACCACGCATTTTAGTAACAAAAGCTGTTTCTATCAGGCACTGTTCTCCGACCTAGATTTATATATGGAAAGTGGAAAGAGACACGAGTAAATGGTGTGGATGTGCCCTTAGATGTCATCGGTCGACCTTTAGAAAGTTTTCTTTTGACCGTGGAGAAATATGTGAAGCCATTAAATTCTTTGCCAGGTTCAGATTTGCTTCTTACATCTCTAGTGAGTGTCGATGATGTAGCTGGAGCTGCCATAAATGCAGTCTTAGATGATTCCATGTTTGGGGTCTTCAATATTGAGCAAATCTGGTGAGGCTCTCATTTATGGCGACCAGAACTTCCAGTTCATGCAAGGAGGTTGCTGGTTCTAGTTCATGGGTTACAATACAAGTTCCGAAATAGCTAGGAGAGCAAACGAGTATGACTAATTATGTCTAAATGGCAAATTTGTACAGAATGTTAGAACTGTGTTTAAAATGGTGGCTTCTACAACAGCTGCTCTCAGTAAGTGAATAACTATATTTATGTCAGGAAGAGACCGAAGCATTTCTTGTGGGAAGTACAAAGCCATAAAAGCTACGAAGATGGTTTGTTTTATCCTTAGTACATATTGTCTTGGGTAATCAATTGTATCCAGTATATGTAGCTTGAAGAAGGTAGGTATCAGTTATTGTGATTTGACTTCCCGGGTGGTTCATTTTATAGGCAAAAAATTTACGAAAACAGAAATTTCCATGATGGTCGTCTTGTCATTGTTAGCATGTTTCTAAATTCTTAGTTTTGTTGCTTCACTTGTTCCTTTCAGATTTGGTCTTGAACTAATGTTTTCTGTTTTTTAAATGTGTTACCATTTGTCTATTATCTATCGTGGTATTATGTCACACTTAATATTAGGACTTCGAATGTAATAGCTTGTTTTTAGCTCTACTACCATTTTCTATTATGATTCATATGCACTAAGGAATCTCCATGCACAGATATTATATGTACAATATTACATGCACTAGGGAAACTCCATGCACAATATTACATGCACCCCTACACCATCCTTAAGGCCCCGAAGGGGCCAAAATTTTTTTTAGTTAACACAAACCATTAACACACAACTACCATTAACATTATTAACACAAACTATTGCATTTGACACATTTAAATTAAAATCCCCCTTAAACCCCCTTTGGTTTGGGTGCATATTCACACGGGGGGTTACGTAGGGCAGCGAGAGCCCCAAAAAATTTACAATATATGTACAAAATTAACACCATTAAGTACATTCTCTCAAACCTTATAGTATTTTGTAAACCTTAATATACAATATACAAAAACTTGTACATGCATACCCCACAAACGAGGATCGCTATGTACGGTCAAGATCTTGGAATAAAGGGCAGGTTTTGTTTCTAGAAATCCCTTTATAGCATGCAAGAGAGAGAGAAAGAGCAACAAATTATATCAATGAATGGACAACATTTGTCGTCGCGGATTTATTAATGAAACATAGGAGCAAGTGAGGATTTTTTCAAAAGCTACAACACAGGAACAAGTGAGGATTTATTAATGGGTAAAGCTACAACATAGGAACAAAGCATGGATTTATTAATGGGTAAAGCTACAACATAGGAACAAAGCATCGTTGATGTACATTTGTTATCCATAATTACATGGCACATGCTTGTGACCTCAAAATTCCAAAAAGGCTGCATACTGCAAATCATAATACCTTAAAGAACATGTTTATCTAACAAAATATGATCTTAATTAATAGATAGCATCCTTCACAACCTAACACCAAATAAACTTGCAAAATTCCTAAAGCTATTATACACCATATAAAGTTTCTATTACATCCCTTCGTTATTATCAGCCACCACACTCTCGTCTTGTATTAAACAAATATTTGCCTGCCTTGTTTACTCTTGAAGGCCCAATTATATCTTAGGCAACTTTTTACGCATCAATAACCAGTAATTATCCAAGAACTACAGAACTACATTAAGTACGACAAAACCACTATTTGTGAAACAAAAGGATGTTTTAATGTAATTGGTTACATCAAAATATAAGGGTCTGTTACAATAAAACACAGCTTTTGCAAAGTATATTATATACATTGAAATGGCGACATAAGAATTTATCAGTAGTCAAAAATAGATGAGGCGCTTGCCTACATATCTCATATGATATGCTTCTCCATCATGAAGTACAATCATATTGCTGCCAGTTATTTTTGAAGTAAAAAAAAAAATTATTATGGCTAATCTTTCAAATCTCCAAACCATTCTAAGCTCTTTCAGAGCCTAGAAATATTTTTTTGCATTGTCTTATGCTCCTCAACCATTAAATGAAATGGTATTTATTTCTTGCCTAAACTGTGATGTTAAAATAAATAAGTAAAATGGACCGATGTCGGGGAGAGGCATCCAGGAGGCACTGCTCCCTTATTTGAAGTGTCACACCTCATGCATATTGCTAAATAAGAGACATCTCCAGTTGGGCAGGCAACATAGTGACAATGCACATGCCCACATATTAAACAAATAGAAAACAACTAAGCAGTCAGCATGAGACAATCTAATATGTTTACAAATGTTGGGTAGATATAATGAAATGCCAGATCAAATGCCGTCATATTCCTGAGAACAACCCATATATTAAAGCATTAGAACACAAAAAGGATGATTTCGTGGCATTTCCTGTGGGTGCCACTTTTTTTAAATGCTACAAGCCTTTCTTGCATTTCGTTTAAACAAACATAACAAGGCTCCTTCGTGCAGGGATGCAGGGATTCTCTTGGCAGACGTTAAAAACTGTTCATTTGTGATATAAAGCATCATGTCTTGCCAATTGGGAAGCAAGTGTCATCTTCTCTGTTTCTCCAGTTTCTATTGTACAATGAAGGGGGCAAACTTCATCAACATTGGGGTTGCAAGCCCTGCATTGGCTTTGTTTGATGATGAGGAGATGCAAGATTTCTTTGACATGGAATTTTCCACCTCACCTCAGTGGAAAGAGAGTGAGAAATGCAGTGGGCTATCCACATCTACAGCATTCCAAGATTTTGAATTTGGCATGGAATTTGCCACTTCTCCTCGATGGAAAGAGTGTGAGAAAAAGAGGTCATCCACATCTACAGCATCTCACGATTTTGAATTCCACGTAGCTAACGCAAAGCGTAATGCTTACTACCCTGCCGATGAACTTTTTCTTAATGGCCGCCTGCTTCCTCTTCATCAAGCTCGCCAAACAATGCTTAACTTATGTGTCGATTCATCCCCTGATTTATCTCCAGACAGCAGTTCACGAGGAGGATGGAGTGCCAGTTCTGTGTCATCCACTAGCAGCAAAGACTCTGATTTAGAGTTCGATAGTCAGGATGCGCTTCCTCCACCTCCTCCTCTTCCTCCTCGTCCAGTTTCTCCTGTTAAAACAAATGCTGCTGCTGGAATGAAAGGCCCACAAATTAAGAAAGGATTTTTCAGTTGGAAGACATGGTTTAAGGGTATCAGAAGCAACTGTGATGCACGTAGGCCTACACTTCGAGCTTCATCTGCTAATCAGAACAAGCAAGAAGCTTTGCAACCCAAATCCACTGACAAATTGGATAGCAAGGCTGATGAAGTGACAAGGGTAAGTTTCACCAACAAGAAAAGTGAAAGGCGTGTATCATTTTGTTCAGTATCTGAGGTATCAGCCGCTTCTCGCAAAAGAACAGATGAATATAAAAAGTCAAGCGATTTGCATAGTGCAGTACAAGGAGCCATAGCTCACTGTAAGATCTCTCAAGGAAATGCGAGCCTTGGGTGGTTTTAATAATCCAAATTGTTGGGGGCAGGACCTCATTTGTTGTGTGCCCACTAAAATATAAAAACAGCCAACTTAACGAAGTTCATTTGTATGATAACTCTAATCTCCTCGCAATCAAGCTTTCTAGAAAAAAATCACCAACTTTGACTATTACTTTGAATTTATTTGATAAAGCTGATTATGCCGAATTGATATTGAGCACTCACACTGAATGGTACACTAAAGAAACACAGAAATTAACTAAGAAAACAAATTAGCTTGATTATAGGAGGGCAGAGTCTTCACGAGATGGTGAATAAATTTATATTATCTTATCTTAAAGGGGGCATAGGTGAATATTTATGCACTAAATAACCCCAGAAAGTAACAAAGAAAGCAAACTAAGAACACCTTTCTCCTGCGTTAGATTGATTATAGAAAGGCAGGGTCTTCATTAGATGGTAATAAACTAATCTTATCTTAAAAGGAACATAGTGAATGTTAATAAAGTTCTTTCAGTGCGTAAAAGAACATTCGTAAATCAGAAAGGCAAAGAATGAACATGAATAATTGCCACTCTTGCACCCTTAAGCAAGCAAAGGACTAGAGACTTTAGTTCTAGGTGTAAACTATGAATGTTTGACTATCTATATATTCTGCACAAAGAGTGCCATCTATGCTGTTGAGCTATGGAAAAGGAAAGAGAAAACTCTCTTATTTATACAAACCTTATTGAAAGATGGAGTTGCATTCCAAACCAGTACAGAAGTTTAAGGCCCGGCGACCAAGCTAAGAGAGTCTTATTCTCCATAAAGGAGAATGCACAGGCAGATAACTCAAATCCTGTTAACGGTTGCTAACGGCCAAGACAAGGAGACGGAGCCACAAAGCAAACCACAACAAAAAATCTAAGAAGAAACCTTACCTCTGTTGGCGCCATAAACAGGAGACTCCCCAAATGCAACTCTGGTAGGCATCACATACGTAACCCTAAAAAATTAGAGGAAGTGGGAGAAACGTAAAGGAAACACTGAAGACGAAACATTGGAAACGTTAGAAAGCGTACGTGGCCCAATGCCTACCAGGCAATGGTATGCGAATTTAACTAAGGTAAGAAGAGAATACGTCAAGAGCAAAACAACGATATGCAGTTCCATCCGAGGAAGGAAGGAAGGAAGGAAGAGATTTTTAACGTCTACGGAACCCAATCGGGTTATAGGACCAGAACAAACAAAGGGGCAGAAGCCCTAACAGAACAGAGGGCCGAAGCCTAAAGAACAGAACATGGAGTCAAAGCCCCGTTACAACACACAATACAGGGCATGAGCCCTACTAAAACTCGGGAGATATGTCCCCTACCAAGTCTCAAATACCAAATATAAAACAAGCGGGCATAAGCCCAGACAAAACTCGGGGGCTATGCCCCACAACAAAGTAAGCAATAAAAGGAAATCCAAAACAAAGCGAAGTCGGGAAAAAAGAAAACGCTATGCATATAGTCACAACTGTCTAGACAAATAGATGATCGGAGTGCGGGGTCTATTTACGTGGATACCCCAACACTAGATGCAACTATGGCTGAAACAAATCAGTTGCAATTGCAAGATGTTTGCTAGACTAATTCACTTCGATCATCAATCGTCTTGTTGCTTGTACCTCATCAACCAAATTTTGCGTCGAAGGGAGTTGGAGGAAGGATCTTTTGCACATTGACGAGCTCAAGCGCACCATATGAACTCGACAATAATGCATTGTGCACATGGAATAAGAGGTGTACAGATTGCTAAGTCCAGTTGCTCAACGTTGAGGAAGATGGGTTTTGTGCAACAAGGAGAAATGGTAAGTGCCTTTGCTACTATCTCCGGCACTGAAAAAATTGTACAAGTGGGATTTGATCCTGTGTCTAGAAAGATGAACAATCTTTATGCTTCAACATGCTCAGACTTGATAGCAGGTTTGTGAACTTAGATGTCCCTTCTTCGGTTATGCAAAGTGTCCAAAGAAACATACAATATGCTAATGTGTGGTCTACCAGAGATTGATGATGTCTTGGACGAAGCAAATTCAGATGGTATGTCCAATGGAATAGAAATTAGAATTTATGTTGTTTTAAAAAACATGGGAGCTAACAATACGGGATGAATTCATTGAAAGGAATTTTTGTGACACATGTCCTATTGTAAAAGGCACATCTGCAATGGATGAATGGGCTTTGATTTTGACAGGATCATGATAAACTATGGCTATGACAGTGGAATCCACAAAATCTATGTTTCTGTAATAGATGTTTCTACTAGTAGTAATATAAACTTTTCTATTCGATCTTACTCCTGTTTTCAGTAAATCACGTGTTACGGTCCAAAGGCAAGTCGCGTTTGCAGGCCTTGGGACCGGGAGTTTGCCTTGGAAGTGCCACCGGGTGGCCTGGGAACATTCCAAAGAGCAGTTACCGCCTAGGGTGGCGTCTGCATTTTTCAATTGGCATTTGTTGTGTATGCTAAATTGGCATTTAAATAAATTATAAAGGGGCTCTTCAGAAATCACTTAACCTTTGCTTTGTGGGGCTTAGGTGACATCGTTTCATTGGTTTATGTGTTTAAAAGGGAAAAGTTGATCCCTGCGGCATCGTGTTGTATAAGGCGGTCCGATCTGAGGAGAAAGGCCGGATCTGAGCATAGGATGCTCAATTTTAGCTGAGGAAAAGGCCCATAAGCCTTTTTCCACCTATTCTTGGCCCTACTGGCCTTATATAAGGAATTGGACACAATTTTGGAGATCACATTTTTGCCACTGAAGCCAAGCAATTAGAACGTCCTGCTTTTCCTTGTTGCTTGATCTTCTGCTTCTGGGAGTTTACATAATTTGGTGCTTACTTGTGGAGTCTTTCTATTTTTAGAGCGTTCTTGACTCTCCTTTGAGCAATGCTGCTACTGACGTATTGAGTTCTTGTGATAGAACTTATGAAGCTGGGCTTCAGGCTGATCCTGGGGACCAGTAATGGTTGTGCGCGGGGAGTTCTGGGAACTCAAGGTTGAGGGGAACTCTGGGAGTTCTACGTAACACAATTGATCCTACTTTTTGTAGGTTGTAACAATTTGGTATCAGAGCTTTGGTTGCAGACTTTCGTGCTGATCCTCTGGGGCAACTAACTAGGTTAGCTATGCTATGGAAGATGCAGCTATGGTGATATTGTGATCACCGTTATTACCATAATGATATGGGGTTATCATTCATACTATGGTAATGTTGCAACTACGTATGGTGAACTCTAGTATTTCAGGGTTGAAGTGCTTGCAACTTAACTGTGGCCTGGTGGTCATAAGGATCATGAAGAGCATGGTCTTGAAAATACTGAAAAGTGAATACTAGGAAGGTGTATACAAAAGCTCTGCTGCTTTTATATGTCTTGTCAGGATCTAGGATCATGTTTGCTTGAATTTAATTCAAGGAATTGGTCATGGCTTCATAAATTTTAGTTCACGGTGATTGATTTGGATTCTTATATTAAATTATCAACTTGATAACTTTTGTACCCAATACCCCTTTACTAGTTGGACTAGTAATTAACAAGGTTAGGGGTACTTGCTAGCAGTACTGGGGTACTGCAAGGGGTCTACATGTTACCATTATCTTAGTATAAGTTGATAACATAGGACCATTGCCCAGGCTTGCTAGCCAGGCTAGCAATATAAAAGGACATGGGGTGCCTTTATGTACAATACTAGGTATTGTGCTTCTGCTTACTAGATTATTGCAGTATTAGTGACATGCGGTTGCATGTTTGGGCTTAACCAAATCCGTATATGGAATTAGTGACGCTATATTATAGTTGACTCAAGGAGTCAATAGAGCACAAACTAGGGTCTGTGCTAAAAGTTCACAATAATTGGGAATTGTGGAGGTAGACTTCATACTGGTCTACGTGTACTAGGGCTCTAATTCCGTGGGAGTTTTGGGGTCTAGTACGTATTGGGCTTAGCAATTTAAAAACTGTGCTTTGGAAGCAGAACTTTCATTAGGACCCCGGGAGTCTTGAAACAATTATGGACATGGTGGAATCTGGGATTCCATGGTTTCCTTTTGATTTTGAAGTGGTGGTGCATGGGGTGTACTATTCAGTACATGGGTCTAAGTTAGATATTGGGGTACAAAAGCACCCGTCCGGACGCGCTGCTTTTCGTGCTTGGTCCGCTGTGCTTGGAGGTGCTTGGAGAGCGGGAACACGATGATCCGTTTTTAGCAAATTGCTTCCGGATCGATGACATGGCTACCCGCAAAATCAAATTCGGTACAGAAACAATTTGGCGGGGTTGTTTTGGAATGGCGGGACAATTTTCTTGGACGGGTCATGCTAGAATGAATTCCGGAGGAGTCTTGAGTTCTTTTTTTTTGGGACTACCTCGGCTTGCTCAGCAAACTGCTTTTATCCATCTTATCCTGTTATTAAACCCTACGGAAATGCACATCGCCTTCGGTACCCATCAAGCACATCGCCTTATGTACCTGTTTGTCAATGGATCAAAATTGAAGAGCAATCTCTCTCTAATACTTTGAGGAATTCGAGGAGGTCCCGTAAGAGAAGCTTTCACACTTAAGTTGACAGGATCGGCGATATAGAACTCATTCGATTGATGGAAAGATCACGAGCATTCCGTTAGAATTAATCACTCCAATTTGACCATTCACATTCCCTCCAAGATTGAACATTTTCATCAAATCGGTATCTAACGTGTTCCATTTCGATGTTGGAACAAGAAACTTCCGCCATACTTATGAATGAAAATACTATGCACTGACTCAAGCAAGAAATGCATTATGATCTTGATTCAAGAATCGCTCAATTTACCATGGTGTGTTATTCTCGTGGTACAAAAAGGATTAGGACTTAATTACAGGTCTAGACTTCAATTTTCAAGTGCAATGGGGGGAGCTGTTATATTAGTGCAAATTTAGCTTTGAGTCAAGTACTTTGGGGACTTGTTTTCTACAAAGACATCTTTCTTTATATTGATGTAAGTTGCAATGCCTTAAATGTTGTTTTGTTGGTTTGCTTCAGCTCTATCAATTTGGTGAACTTAGGAGCTAAAATTTATGGGGAGAACTTTTTCAAAGGCTTGGTGATTTCTTGAAATATTGTCCTCCCGGCTAGCCCATGTGTTCGGTTTGTGGATCTTGACATCTGCAGCAGATCTTGAGAAGAACTTAATTAATTGTGGTTTGGTGAGATTTCTCAATACCTTGTTTAGTATATCGTCCTCATTGTGGATTAGTTGACATGCTTCTTTTGTTCCAAACAATTTGATTAATTTAAGACATCTTCCCATTCTTTTAAGTCCCTTCATAAAAAGTGTGTTAAGACCACAGGGTGCAAATAAACTAACAAGAATTGGAATCTGAATTTACATCGCTTATTTGCAATTTAAAAAAAATATTTGGGGCTATCTTCCTTTTATCAAATGGCTAATTAGATTCATATTTTTCCTATTCTCCAAATAACGCTCCTATGTTTACATTAGGTGCATGCATTGGGGAAGTGCAACTGAAGTTTTTCGGAAAATGGAATTATTGAATTTATGTAATTATAGGTCGGGGAATGATGAAATGGTGAAGGACGTTTTCCACTTTCGTATGTTGTCTCGGATAGAAAAAAAGCGTGTTCAAATGTTAGGGCTTTGCGAGTTGATAAGGTAAGGAACCATTAATCGGGATATAATTGTAGATCTTTATCTTAGTACATAATTCACGAAGTGCTGCGAAGATGACTGCTTTCGACTTCCTACGATCGAGGAATTGCAATTTTTGTTGAAGAGATCTGCGAGAATAGTCGATGAGACATTTACCGAACTTCGATGTGGTTATTCACCTCGGCGGAACATGTGACATCCTTGAAACCGTATGTTGTTTTTCATCTCCATTAGTCGACTCCTTGGGTTCAAAGATCTTTGTTTATCTCGGCTTACGGACAAGCGTTTGATTCTTTTCTTTGGTGCGTTATAGGTGGTAGTCGAAGTTGAAAGGGCAGCCATATCAGCATTAGAAAGATATTATGCAAATGATCTCGGACCTCGAAGGATGCTTTAATAACAAGGGCATTTTTCCTCCAATACGTCCACAAAATAGCGGAAAACATTTTTCCTCCTTTTATACGATATCAAATCAAGTAATCTTGACTAGCCTTTCATTGTTAATTTCTTGAATATTTTAAGCAATTTATTTTACCAAGTTTGTTCTTGAATTTTTCAGCAAGGTATTGTCTTAAACACAATGAACTGTCTTCTTGACAAACCGCAACCGCCGACAGAGATGAAGTTCAGAACTTGGGGGCAATTATTGCCACCGAGTATTCAAATTATGTGGGTGGGAGAGCAGCGGTGGGATGTTACAATAATTGATTACGGCAAAGTATAAGTCCTACATTATCGCCATTGTTAAGAAGCCGGCGACAATGTAAGCCTAGCTTAAGAAACAGATTTCTAACAATTTGAACAAAATATTGGTGATCCCATTGTGCAATGCCTCCTTACTCGAACTGTCGATGATTCCCAATCATGCGGACAAAGATCCAGCCTGCAACTAAAATGGAGAGAATACTTATTGAGGTCGTCAAGCAAAGGGGAGATAGAAGTCCAGCGATTCTCGCTACGCTCGAAAGAGCACAACTTATGCAAACAATTTCGATGTTAAATGAAGTATTCGTGTCTCCGATGTTTTGTCGCATTTTGTCGTGCTTATTGGGACCACCTAGCTCAGTAATTGCAATCTTTGTTTACATTATGTAAGTGCCGGTTTCAAGCATTTAGTATTGTTCTCTTCTATGTGCGGGAAGTGTTCAATTACTTTATGAACTGGAAAGATGATAAATCTACATGTCGAGGCCCGTGATTACTTATTATTACGGTGAAGTTCGATTACTCTTAATACTTTCGGTAGATGAGATACCTTGGCACCTTTTCGATTTGTGTTACCGTGTTTGCGCTAGATGTTTGAGGATATGTTTGCTTCCGAGATGAAAGTTCTACAAGGTAAGGCTTTGCAACAAAGGGACATAGAACCGCCTCCATATGCGATAGAAGCACAATCTTTAATTTTAAGAGGACTCTCGATGGGCCGGTCATCAAATTACCTATGTTATCGATCCCCGCAATAGGAGCATGCATCTTTGGAGTCATTACTTCAAAGACAAAATCTCATTGTCTAGAAGGTATAGCTGTCAACCGGCTTTGCACCCAAAGGGAGTTCATAATCGACCTAACAATAGGAGCTCCTTGATGTTGGGCTTGATGTGTATCAAATAATACTAATTATTGCCATTAGTTCGAGAAAGCAAATTTGTGCGACCGCCTTGCTGCAACAAATTTTTTTGGTTGTAACCTCAAGTAGTTCCCGGTTAAAGAGAAGATTATGCGTTGAAATAGCGGACATGTACGATTGCATACCACACTTCAATAACAAGTAAGAAAATTTCTCAAGCTTGAGAGCACATGCAGCAATCGATCTTCAAACAGAAAAAAAAAAAAATTGTGTTCGACACCTTTGACTGAAGACACATAACTTGCCAAGGTGTTTGAACTCAACGACTATAACTAAGAAGACTTCTTTCCTTTGTCTTCTTTGTTAATTATCAAATATAATAAAGTCCATGCCAGCCATTCAACTAATGAATGCTAAACCGCATTTTGGATTTCGGCATATTCAAACTCGATCAATCTTGTTCTTCTGACTTTCCAACTAAAAATAGTGTGGCATTTATGTGCTTTCAGGATGGTATGGAAGTGAAACTTCCAGACAAATTCTTCCTTGAAAATTACAAAGACAAACAGAAGAAACAAAACCCAATTTGCTCTTTTTTTTATCTCAAGTTCCAGATGTTGAAAGAGATCCTTGGGTAGGGTTGTTGCAATGCAGCTTTTGACCTTTCTGAATCAGGGTAATGTCTTTTCTTCATCTTGTCCTTTATGAAATTTGAATGCCAAGGATTGGTTTGAGTGTAACAAATCAAGGCAGGTTGAGCAGGGCACATGGCAACAGACCTGCCACCTTTAAAAGTGATACCTGGCAATTTTGTTGAAAATATATAAATCATAGGCACTAACACCTCTGATCCCATTGATGTCCAAATCAATTCTTGCAGATACCTAGCTTCACCAAATAAGACGTCTCAATCATAAGTGTTTTCTATTGCATCACATCTTAGTAGATGCTTGCCTTGAGAAATAGTGCTTAATACATCTCATTAGTCAGAAACCACGCTCATGACTGAATACAATTTAGAAATTAACTAAAAAGATGCTCAAATTGGTCAATCAGGTTCAATTCCTGACAAGCAAATAGCAGATGCTTGCAAGTATCCTTCTGAAAAATGATCAAGTCCTTTGTTGTTGCTTTATGCAGGTCTGACATGGTTTTGTGTGAATTCAAGATGACAATCTTCAGCATTTCTATGGAGATGTTGCTGTTGTTTAATAGCCATAATTATGTAATCTTTCACCTATCCTTTGTCATTCCACTGTATTTAACCTAGTGCTATCATACTAAAAAGCAAATTTGATAGCAAACACAGTGAACACACTTGACCGAAGAATTGAAAAGTTGTCACATAACAAGCAACCCTTTGAAGCTGGACTCAAATGGTAGGCATCATAACCTATGCTACAATCCATCTTGCTTACGGTTGCGCAAGGAATTTGCTAATTTGCTTAAATGCTTTAGCTCTTACAAGAGCAGGTTGGTACAATTGAAATCCATCTATATGCACTACTGTTGTCCCATCGTCTGCTACATAAAACCAAAGAAGAGGTCAGAACACATCACAAAGTTACGAATAAAAGCTTTAAGGCAATCTACTCTGCAGAGACAAAGGAAAGACGGAAATGTACTTATTCAAAAGATCAAATAGAGATAGGAATCATTCATGGCCGATAGCCTCTGAAATATTTTTTCGGCTGTATATATGTGTCGCCTTGGTTCTTAGGTGTATATGGGCAAAAGATCAAAGTTTCAATCCATGGCATCTCCCAATTGGGCGAGCAATCTATGAGTCGGAATGCCTCGTTCTTACGATTCTAAGTAGGGCTTCACGTCGGCTACGGCAAAAAGATACTTTGTGCTCGTGCTTTACCTGCTTTGTCCGCTTCCGCTTGTCGCGCTTTCCCAATATCTAACTTACGCCCACATCTAGAGCATAGACTGTATTTTATTATTGAAAATCCATGCTCTCCATGGTTTACCCCCTCCATTTTCCTCTTTCATATTTTGTTTAATGCATGCTCTCCATGATTTACCCTTCAATGACATTTTTTGGAAAATGAAGCACATGCAGAGCTCAAGCTACATATTTTAGTGTTTTTTCCTTCCTCTGCCTTCTTCAACCTCCATGCTTTTGTTGAAGCTATGGACTGACAAGCATATAAGGTTAATGCCTACTTCAATTCTTTCAGATTACAAGGACAAATTTTTGCGAGTTTGTAGATCTGCAAATTGAGCAATTCAACTGGCAACAATGATATTAAATTCCAAAAAGGACAACATGGATTCTCTGGGTACCACAATTTTGGGAATAAAAGTGACGAAAACAATAGAGTTACAATTGATCACATTATACTAGTAATGCAAGAGGTCTTTAGGGATCACAAAGAAAACAATTTGTTTATGGTGGTCACAAATCTTGCATCAATAGTTCTCTGGAGGACGAGAATAAGATATATGACACCAGGATGAGTATTGGGGGATTTATAACTCTGGGAGAAAGCGAAACTCTGCTAGCAGAGATTTCATTTGCGTTGGGACTTGGAAATTGGGCCACAAATGCTGGCTAAGGTATCCTTAAAACTTGTTGAATTCATCATGGACATGTTCTGAGGTCTCTCTACGCAAAATCTTTAGTATCTTATATTATAAAGTTTTAGCGTATGTCATGAAGCAAACCCTAATTTGGACAGTTGAGATCTGATTGCATCCGAAGGCCGAGATTTATCGCACAACTTCTCACCACCGTGATTGGCCATGCTCTAATCTCTGAAGAGGAAAGGGAAAAGGAAAAGGGAGGAGAAAAGGGCAAAGTGAAAGGTAAAAAAAGCATGGGTAAAAGGGAAAGAAGGAAAAGGGAAAAGAGCATACAAAAAGGAAAAGGAAAAAAAAGGGGAGCAAAGAAAGGAAAAAATGATACTACGAAAAGGAGAAGAGGAAAAGGATGAGGACGGGAGTAAAAAGGAAGGGAAAAAAGGGATGAGGAAAAGGGTCGAGAGAAGGGAAGGGAAAAGGAAAAGGGAAAATGAAAGGAAAAGGGAAAGAGAAAGGAAAAAGAAAGGGGGAGGACAAGGGAGGGAAAAGAGACACTGGGAAAGGGGGAGAGGAAAAAGGTGGGAAAAGGAGAAAAAAGGAAGGGAAAAGGACGCGAAAAAAGGGAAGAGAAAAGGGGAGGGGAGAAGGGAAAGCGAAAGGGAAAAGAAAAAGAGAGGGTAAATCAAGAAACGGAAGGAAAAATGGCATAAAGAAAACTAGAAGAGGGAACGGGGGAAGAGAGAAGGGAAAAAAAAGGGGAAGAGGGAAAGTGCGAGGAAACAAAAAAAGGGATGGTACGGAAAAAAGGAAAGAGAAAAGAACAAAGGAGGGGGAAAGGGAAGGAAAAAAGACACAAAAATAAAGGGAAGGGAAAAAAAGGGCATTGAAAAAAAGAGGGATATGGGAAAAGTAAAAGGAAAAGGAAAAGGAAAAAAAAATGGAGAGGAAGAGGGGGAAATGGAAGGGAAAAAGTGGAAGAGAGAAAGGGCTGGGAAAGGAGGAGAGGGGGGAAAAGGGCCATTGGAAAATGAAAATGAAAGGGAAAGGGGAAGGGGAAGGGGAAGGGGAGGGAAGGGGAAAGGGAAGCGAAGCGAAGGGGAGGGGAGGAGAGGGGAGGGAAGAAAGGGGAAAAAGGAAAAGAGGAAGGGAAACGGGGAGAAGAATAAAGGGAACGAGAGAATAATAAAGGTAAAATATGAATGGGTGGGAAGAGGAACAGAGGGAAAAGCAGGGAATAGAAAAAAAGAAAAAAAGGGTGGAGAAATGGTGAAAGAGGAAAAAGGAAAGGGCATACAAAAATGAGAAAAAAAAAAAGAGAATGTGAAACTAGAAAAATAAAAATATTGAAGGGGAAAACAAAAAAGGGAAAAGAAAGATGGTAGAAATAGAATAGTGGAAAAAAGAAAAAAGGTAAATGGTGGAAAATGGGAAAATAAAGAAATAAAAAATAAAAGCATGGAAAAGAAAAAGGAAAAAGAAATAAGGAAAGAAAAGTGAAAATGTGGCCAAATCCTCTTAATTGTGTGATTTTAAGACGTAAATTAATTTAACAATTTGCTTTAGAGTGTATCATTTACATTTCCTAGCTATGTCCAGCAACGTTGGGCTCCATTTCTAGTTAGATACTATTGTTTTTCTAAGCATCTTTTGCCTTTTTGATATAGATTAAGCATTTCCAGATTTTAGAATTCACGCTGACTTTGGTTAACCAGAAACAGATAGATGGTCATGGTCTCTTCAACTCCAGCAGGATCAATTTAGGAAGCAAGGCGTTTTGTTGACACATGGCAAGAATATGGCATCATCTCTCCTCTTCCGTTTATTCCTCATTCTATTTACATTCCAGTCCTTATGAAGCTTGGATTAAGAAACTGAAAAGATACTTCAACACAAAAATGGAGTTCGCAAAATAAGTCGTGCACAGAATGGAACAAGCTTCAATACCAAATGGAACAGATCGTTGAGAACCCAGCGTAAGGAACAGGGGCTCTATTTAGAATGAACACATTGCAACGTAGGCCAAATTTGAACAACCACCAATTTTGTCATGATAAGAATGGATAGAAATTTTGAGATGATCCAGAAGTCAGTGAACTCTTGTGGTTGGACTGAGATAGACAAGCCAAGCATAAAAGAGAGATTTTTGTAAGCAGAGAAAATATTGACCATTCAGTAAAAGTTGCTTGATAGCTTTGTCAATCTAATATGTGTTACCTGAATATTTATCTATGAATTTTTATTTCTGTCCATCAATTTCAGTTCCTTTAAGCTCGAGTTTTCCCTGTTGATTTACAAATGTTTTTGTTTTTATGTTGAATTTTGCATCATTTTTTAAGATACAAGTACTTTACATTGATAAGCTCATCATTAAGCTCATTGATGACTAAGGAGAATGACGAAGCTTGATTTTTTGAAGTACTAGTGCAATTTATTTTGGATTTTGAGGTCATTGCATTCTTTGGTTCGATGTTCTATACTTGAATTTCCCATAGAATGTCATCAATCTCTCCATCATAATTCGTGTTGCATTCTTTGGTTTGATGTTCCATTCTCGAGTTGTCTGTATGTTGTCATCAATCTCTTCGCCTTTGAATTTGCATAAATGAACATGATGGTAAGGAGGGGTATCCATAATGTAAGGGGTAAGAAAATGATGTAAAGTATAGATTTATAGATTCCAAAAGATTTGAATGACAAGAGTTGTCAAGTCACCAATCACCCATGTACCAATTACATGAAAGCTCATGGACACCAATCACCTATGTAGAGGCTCATATCTCGTCTTACAAGCAAAGAATAGAATAGAATATGATTTTATCGTCCACGGAGACCAACTGGCCTATGGGACCCAAGTACAAAGAGAGAACAGCAGGCGTATTACTACCAGGATTAAAGAGAGGACATCGGAATAATAAATAACATGGTGATGATATGTGCCTATAGGCATCAAAAAAACACTAAGTAGGTGCTCTTGTGAAGTCAATAGTCAATGTGCAATTTGCTTTTTGCATCAGCGTTGGTGCAGCAACCACATAAAAGTCGTGGGCACCAATCACCCATATAGGGGCTTATGTCTTGAATCTGTCATACTGTTGCCAAAGGAGACAAGCTGAATTGGGTGCTTGTCAGTGTGGGAAATTCAACTTATTTATTGTATTTCTTATGGTACACTTTTTAAAATTGAATGTGTCAATTGACACACTTCCAAATTTTTTGTGTCTCATTTGATGCGTTGTGAACACCATTGACACACTTTTTTTTATGTTTATCAAATGAAGAAAATAATTTGAAATTCTATAACGAAAAGATTACAATATGAATTTTGCTATAAAAGATAAGTTTATATAAATATAAGGAAAATGAAAAATTCTATTGAATATTAATTCTTCTTGCATTATTAAGTCACATACATTAAGCCTTGTACAGACAACTCTTGTGTATTTGGGGCTCTAATTTTTTTTGACACACTTAATATTCTTAAGTGTGTCAAATGACACATTTAAAATTTTTTAAAGTCTCTTTTGACGCATTTTATCAAACTATAAATTCTCTTTTGACACATTTTCTCTACGGAAAATGACTCTTTGACACATTTTTTTGCTTTTGACACCCCCTGGGGTGTCAAATTCCCACACTGGTGCTTGTATAATTAAAAGTTCTCTTGGCGAACTAATATCTAAACTGAGACTCCACTTAGTTGAACCATATTGGATTGATCAATATCTTGCAATCTTCCATTCTCCAAGCTGCCATTCATACGATTGGCTAGAAAACCATTTTCCATTGGTTGTTCAATATGTTGCCTTCTAAAAACTAATGGTAGGGCAAGCTTGGGGTAAAAAATTAGGTGTTTTTTTTTTTATTAATTACAACTTTTTTAATCTGAATTATACCATCCTCAAGCATTATATACCCACATAAATTTTGACAAGTAAGTCAAAAATACATTTCTATTGGGAATGAAGAAATTGGCAAGCAACCCTTTCCAAAAAAATAGTCAATATTGTTGCATAAGTCATCAACATAGAGAGACACTATGGCAAATTCCTCCTCAAGAGAATGCATTGAAAAGCTCAATCAGTTACAATGATGGAAAATGGCAAAATGCTATAGAAAACAACATTGTGTTGCATGCACAGTGTGCTTTATGAAAACCCAAAGCTTTCGCTCAAGTATTCATCGTGTATATTTTCTCAAGGCTTCCCGAATCCCAAATTGGAACTGTAGATATTTGCATTCACCAGTGGGCAGACATTACTTTTGTTTATTCTATTAAACTATGGTTTAAGCTCACTTAAAATTTTTTTATAGAAGGCATTCATTGGAAAATTATCTTCGATCAAACTTGAAAGAGAAGGAGTTGACAATTTCATAATTTATATAGGTGCTTATATTACTATGTAACCAACAACCAGAGGCCACCGGGTGCAAAATCGGTACTGGGTAGCAGAAATCACCGTCCAGACGCCGCTTACAAGTGCTTAAAATTGGCGTGTTTTAAACACGACGTGCGTGATTGATCAATTGACATGTAGGGTGCGCGTCCGTCAAATGACAGGCTGAGAGAATCATGAGCTTGTTTGGTGCCGGAAACATGAATGCCCGTAGCCCGCCATATTCGTGGATGGCGGGCTAACCCATCTTGAATTCAAGCAAAATGGAGGGACTAATTGTTTCCAAGAATTGCCTGAACCAAAATTCAACAATTTGCCCTCACCAATTTTGCAGTACACAGAAATCTGGAATAGATGAAACCCAATTCCTCTCCCCGTTCAATTTACAGAGTCATTGATGCAGCAAGGAAGATTGTATGCAAAGAAGGTAGCAATGAAGAAGAATTCCCCTTCTAAAGATTCGCCTTCAAAGAAGAATAAGAAATTGAGACTGAGTGACCGCAGAATAAGAGAAATTTCAGGAGAAATTTATGAAGTATTCAACCAAATTAGTACAAATATTGATGACAATGACAAAGGCCGTATCCTTGACGGTCTTCTTTGGAGGGCAAGGGATTTACCAATTGCTTCTATAAAGAAATCTAAGTAGGTTACTATGGTCGAGCAAATGGTGAAGAATTTGAAGGAAACAATGCAAGAACATAAGTTTGAGAGGAATCATGACATGCTTCGTGCAAGGAAGTCCACCACGATAATGGCGCAAGCGGTACAAATGGTGTCAAGCCATTGAATCAAGCAGAAGTGGCAGATTGCTCGGCATCCCCGGAAAAACAATTTCAAATGCTTTTCAAAGAAGGGTGCAAGCTAACAAAGGGGAAGGACCTTGGTCAATGTTCGGGAGGAGGAAGCGGATGGATAGCATGTTAGATTACAATAGAGAAGTCATTATCAAGTTCGGGACGAAAATACAAGAGTTTCTCCATACAAGAAAGACATGAGGAGGTATGTATCGAGAGGCAGGGGAATAAAGATGGAACATCAATTCACCTTCTTGAAGTCGACCAAGTAAGTATTCATCCTATATTGTAGGGTTCATTATATGTAGCATTTATTTGGCATTCACACGATTTCCCTGCAGTTGCAATTCTACCTCAGGTTTAGAGAGGAGAATCCTCATATCAAAATTGCATTGCAGACTTTTGAAAGGTTGAAACCGAGTTTTGTAAGGAGGATCGTGAGAGGCATACATCTTTGTTGCATCTACCACTTGAAATTTGAATACATCATGCGAGGGGATTGAACGACTGAGAAAATCGGGTGGAGTTCATGACAATTGCAAGCGCCACTTGTGAGATTTGTGACCCTGGCCCAGAATGTGCAGCCAAGGAGCATACAATCAAGTGCACCAGTGATTTATGGAGACAAGTGGTCTGCAGCAAAGGTGATGATGAGGAGTGGTTTGATCATAACTGCTTGATGTTGGCGTGTAAAAAATGTGGGCTGGATAGAATTAGAAAATGTCCACAGGAAATGGATGGCACGGGTTCATCACTAGTTACTTGGAAGACATTTGAAAAGAAACCTGTGGACCAGGACAGAGAATTCAGGGATCTAAGAAAGGCTTTGAGGTACAAACCTGTCTTGAGATTAGTACAGAAGGAGAAAAGTCCCAAAGAGTTTCAAGAGGATGTGAAGAAGGTAATATCAGATTTTGTTCCACACAATTACATAGCACATTGGCAGGCCAATCAGTTTAAACAGTGTGTTACAGACAGAAGAAGACTGTCCAAAGAAGAAAAAAAAAGAACAGAAGATTGGAGCAGATCAGGAATAGACTCAACAATGGTAGGAAGATCATAAAAGAGACTCACTTTTACATTTCTGATGATAAAGTGCATGACTCATTATTTGTGGAACACTGCTTACAAAAGCATGTTGCATGGCTTAAGGAACAGGAAATAGAGTATGAGAAGCATTGGGTTTGGAGTGATGGCTGCTCATCACAATTCAAGTCAGGAAAACCTTTTTTTTTCTTAGGCATGTACTTCACAATGAATGACAAGGAAATAGTGTGGAACTACTTTGCCACTGCTCATAGTAAAGGTGAACATGATGGTGCGTGTCTTTGTTATCAAAAGGTCGCTAAGTAAGGAACAACTCAAACCCAATGGTGTGCAAACCGAGGCATGCTAAAGATATTGTAAAATTTACGTGTACATATTTATTGATCTACCAGTTGATGAAACAGATGAGATCAAAAGATATTTTTGGGAAATTGAACCATTTGTTGTGGCAAACATGGAAGAATATGAAATTGAAACACTTAAAGGCACAAAAGAAGATTCAATCGTATCGGACACTGTCGGAGGGAGTAGACCAAACAGGCTTGCTCATAGATACTGTCATGTTTTTCGCTTGTTTTGCATGGATCATAATTGAGACTCTGCATCGAGATGGGTAGATTTGGAAAGTGGGAGGTAACCCGACTTAAAACCGGGAGTTGAGAAGAAAAAGGAGACTCTTGAACAAGCCAATGAATGGATCAGTAATTTGGTAGAGGTAGGTGACAATTTTGCGATTGAATGCGAAGTAGACAATTCAGAGGGTGTGGACTTCTACATCCTCAAGTGCACAGAACCCAAATGCACACTTGAAGATTCATACAAAGATGGATGGGGGCAAAAATTTGGAGTGCATGAGGTTATCTTAAGTGGATTGTATTATCAATTCTTGGGTAATTTCAAGTACATGTTGCTCACTAAACAACATGTACTTGAAAAAATTATGGCCAGTCTCCCAATAACATTGTAATTCTTTGACACTTAACCAAATTAATGTTATTCTTTTCAAGTGATTTGTTGTTCCAGCACCTAAGCACGTAAGCACACATTTATATATATATTAATAATAGTGAGGATGCACAAGGGTGGTGTGCATGGACACGTACTTCGAAATGAAGATTGAATTGTTGTTTATAAGAATGTAGATTTGTGACATTGGAATAAGATTCAATTATTTATTTTGGTACCATCACTATCCCAACATTCTTGGCAAAATTATATTGTTAAGGCATTTCCTCGATGTGACATGTGTCAATTCGAAATATTTAAATATTTAAATTAATTCTGGCGAATGAGGTTTTTGTTAAGCGGCGCCTAAGTGAGGTTTTTAAGCGTAAGCTCTTTCTCACAAGCTCACGCTCCGCCCATTTAAGCAATGGATTTCCCAATTCCTCACTTTCAAGACTCCGCCAATCCGCATTCCCAATTCCTCCCGGCATGAAGTGAGCTCTTCTGACAAGCAGGAGGTCACCTCAAGAGGCACTTACTAAGCGCCGAAGAGGTGTTCCCTCCCTCTTCCCACCTTTGCCCAGTACTTCCTCCTCCGGGGATAGGTTCCAATCCGCACGTATGAATTGTATGATTCACAAATTCGTATAAAGCATAAAAGTGACAAAAACAATCAAGCCGTCGGAAGGAGGTCACCTGTGAAAACAACTATATAAGCGTCGAAGAATGTTCCTCGCGAAACCTTCCCACCTTGAAACCAAAATTTTTTGCCTCCTCCGAAACTGCCTCCTCTCCCCTTTTTTTTCGCAGACGCTGATGCCTTTCAATTTGAAGAGCCAAATTCTTTCGATTCGGAATTGTTTTTGCCGATTTTTATGAGGTATTTTTTAAAATGAGGAATCGAAATGAACGCCTCAGGAATGCCTAACTCACGCCTTTCAATTTGAAGAGGATTCTTATTCGATTCGATTCTTCCGATTCCTATGAGGAATGAAAATGAGGAAATGAACTCAAGAAGAATATGTCACGAAGCTTACGCAAGGATGGATATAAAGAAGAAGTCCGATAAAGAAGAAGTCCAGCAAGAAGAAGAAGAGGAAGGCGAAATTGAAGGCTAAACGGCCGACTTGGAGGAGTTCAGGGCGCTCCTTGAAGGTATGCATGTTTCATTTGTTTTCTGTAATCAATTTTTCATTTTCATTTGTTTAATTTTTCATTTTCATTTGTTGCAGATGGAGAATGAAGATGCAGATGAAGATGAAGAAGACACCCCGAAGAAGACACCCACGAAGACACCCCCTTGAAGACACCCCCTTGAAGAAGACACCCCCCGCCTGAAGAAGACACGCTTTCGAGGGGCGAATTTTTGTAAAAAATTTTGTTTATAACATGTGTACACTGGCCTGAGGGCCTTTTTTTTTATAAAAAAATAGTTTTTTGTTTCTCTATCAAATGTTATTTTTGTCTATCTATCAAATTTATGAAGGTCGAATTCCTGTGCAGTCCATTCAGATTCTGCTTGAATGTAGCAGTGCTCTAGCTCTTTAATTAGTTTCAAACACTAAGCATTTTAATCAGTTTCAGCAGTGCCAGTGAGTAAGCACTGGAACACACGAGCACTTATGCAATAAACCATACCAGACTAGCACTTGCAGGCAATTTTTTTTTTAAGCACTTGATAAGTTTTAAGCATCCTTTGCAGTCAGCATTGAAGTAGATATAAACAATATAGCAAAAACTTATAGACAAGTCTGCATTGGACTACATAAACAATATAGCAAAAATATTCTTAAATTAAGATAAAGATGGTACATGAAAAGTGCAGGATTCCTTGGCCTAAATAAATGACAAACAGGTCAATAATCATGGAGAATGACAATCGTCATCACCATAAACTTTCTCCAATTCCTCCTTCACAAACCTGCAGAACTGCAATTGTTTTCCAGAAAGTCTTTCCAAGCATAGCTTCATAATCTTTCTATCTGTCTTAGGCCAAGGCTTGTATCTGTGTGTGTTCTTCACCAGTAACTTCATTTTTTCCTTAGTCTTGGCCTGCAGTATTTCTTCTATCTTTGGGGTGAGTACTGTTAGCACTTCATCATAGACATCCATCTTGAATGCAGGTACCCGCAGAAATTTCCAGGGACTGCTAAGGTAAGTCTTGTATAATGAATCATCAAGAAGCAAAGTCTTACCTTTGAATCTTGGGTATGACTCATATATTCTCCCAAGTGGCTTCATCATGATTGGAATGACCAGGTTTGTTAGGTGGTGAAAACCCGGTGCGCACACATTTTTCCCCTGTCCCCATACAAATTGAAATCCGTCCCTCAAATCTGGACATAGTACTTGCAAAGCACATCTTCCACATTAGAGAGTTGCATTGATGACCATATACCAACACAACATACGTAACAAAGTCTTCAAGAAGAACACCGCATACGGTGCGAATATCACTTTCTTTACGCTAGTGTATGTCATTGTCAATCACGCCCAAGCGTATGTGTTCATTTGCACCATATGTTTTACCAACACACCATTTAAATCCAAGACAATGAGTTTATCTTTTGTTGCCAAATCAATATTTAGTACGTTGGAACATCCTGAATACCTACACAACAGGAATTACTACATGAATAAATAGATGAAGATGAAAATGAAAAATGGGTTGAATGTGGAAACCTTTTCGTATCAACAGCGAGGATTCTCGACCTAACAGAATCAACTGGTAATCCTACAGTGAATGCAACAAAAGAAAATCAATAATATTCAATGTTTTAAGCAACACTATTTCTGGGCTTGCCCAGCAATGTCCACACTGACCCTCCAGGTTTATTAAGGGCAGCAATCACTTTTTGAAGATCAGGCTCACCTGAAACTTGAGGGGGCACGATTACGCATTTTCTTTGAACATTTGCCGATAGGTGTGGTGTCATGATTGAGACTGCTTCCTGCATCTTTTGCATAGCTACTTCTTGTTCTCTTTCTTGTAGCCTGAACAACTTCTTTGCTATCCTCCAGCTTATCCCTCTTTGTTCTTCTGCCCTTTCCTTTTGGCAAATATTCACCCAAGTTGCCCTCATCCGATGGAATTACTCCCTCAACTTCCTTAGGTGCTTCAGTGTGTACAATCGGGTCTGTTGTTTTTTCCACAATCGGTCTTTGTGTTCACAACCGGTCTTTGTGTTTACAACCGGTCTTGGTTTTCTGACTTCCTCTATAGCTTCTTGGACAGCTTCTTGGTGGTGGTGGTGGTTCTGGCTTTGTTGCATTCAAATCAGTCACAATTGACTGTACTCCTATAGGACTTTGCAGGTATTGTGCATCTTCAAATGGCACCATTGTCCTTCTTTGAATCCTGAAGGGTGAGACCTCAATTGCAGGACGGAATAACACATCCTTTTTTGGTGTACTATTTGAAGCACCTGCAACATGGCCAAAACCTAGCTCCTCAAGTACACCCTCTGGCACCTTTCCAGGGCAACCATGAATACATTGTACTCCTCTCAACAATGAACAACAAGCTATATGATACTCATGTTGGCAATTCAGTGCTAAACTTAACCTATAAGTTTTAGTGAATTCCAGACCACATGCTGAACATGTATAAAATGGATCTTCCACTAACAACTTATCTCGTATAATAGTAGAAATGCTAAATGTTGCAGGAGTATCCATTTTCAGCTTCCACAAATTGTTTATGTACAATTGCAGAAGTCTCTGTTCTTCTTCGAGAACTTTTAACTCCTCCTCAAGTTTGAGTTTACATTTCACCTGCTCATTAACAGATGTAGGGTTCATTGCTTTTTGTACCTTGTTCTGTGCCAAGTTTCCATCCGACGGTCTGCTCCAAATCTTTAATTTCGCCTCCAACTCATAGTTTGGATTAAGCTTGAACTCCTCTGTTTTGTAGCCAAATCATTTATGGCTTTGTCTTTAAGCTGTTTTTGACCTCTTCCAACATCATTTTACGTAATTGAGGAGGCCTTCTCATTCCCTTTCAGCTCACTTCCCCTCGCTTCAGATTCTTTGTGATAAGTAAAAGCGATTTTCCAATCTCATATCTTTGCATTCTCTAAGGTTTTATGTTTTCATCACATGCACTAATCTCATTTGATCCATTTTGCCACATTTGGCTTTGCCTTCATTTCCGTTTTTTCCTAACATGTGCTACAACATCCGCCTCTTTTTTACTTGTCTATTGTTGTGGTATCTTTGGCATTGCACAACAAATGCGACCCGATTTACTTTGTGTTCCTCGGGTGCAAGTATTGATCTAGTGCAATTTTCAAGCGCAAAAGCAAGGGGCGGTTGCTTTCTTACTTCTTTGTTGTGACAATTCTTGTAGATTTTTTAAGTGAGTGTTTCCAACTTCTCTTGAAGATGCTCCTTTGCACAGTGCCATTTTATCTTTCCCTTGTTCAACTTCTTTGTCCAAACAGAATCCCAATCTCGATCCGTGACATTATTTTCCAACCAAGCTTCTTCCTCGTGGGGCTTCACCCCCGAATTGCACAGACCTCTGATGCCCGCGCTCCATGCCTCCATCATCAACAGTGAAACACTGATCTGAGTTTTCGCACCCAGGGGAAAAGGAGGGAGAAGGGCGTGACGGGCTTCGACGTCCGCGAGTTTCAGCACTTAAAGTGCTTAAACGCTTCGCCAAAAGTTGTACCCCACTAGCGATTTTACACCCCACCATCTTGTAAAATGGCTTGTCAAAATGATGTAAATTGCCCCTCATGTGAATATCTAGCATTATTGAAATGAACATTTAGCTTTGTTACAACAATGTATTGTGATAATTCTAATGTTGCTTATTTGTTGTCCTAGATAGTTGTGTTGTATAGTATAAATAACTTTATGCACCTTTTAAGACGGCAATAAGCGTACATGGAAAGTTTATGAAGGAAAGATTTTAAAAAGAGAAGAATCCGTTTTGATTAATAGACATCATTTATTTATCCATATATCACTAAAATAATAATAATAATAAGATCCATTTCCATTATCATGAAAGCTTGATATTTTTGTGCAGGAAGGTCTTGTTAAGTACTCATTCTTTATGGAGATTAACACTCCAATTTCATAAGCAATTAAATCGGGACCATGGCATATTGCTTCGTGTACTTGAATGAAAAAAGAAAATAGATTTTGGTTATCCTATTGTTTAAATTTGTTTTTTTTGGGGTTCCAAAAACTTTTTGGATTTTTGCCTTAAGTTGTTTTCCTAAGGTTTCGAAGCCTTTGCGTGCCGGAAAAAAGTCTCGATATTCCAAAAATCGGGTTGTGTCTTTTTCCATGATTTAAAAATTGGCATTTTGGATTATTGTCCACTTTCGGAGGATTATCCGTCAAGATATTGCGTTTGCCATATAAATTTGCTTGGCTTTTGATTTTTGGTGGAGATGATATTGATGATTATAGCAGACTGGAAGCCGATTTGGAGACTATGGCTCTCTAGGATGCCCGTTTATGGTTGCTTGGTTCTGTTTTGAGGTATTTAGAATAATACAAATGGAGGAAGAAGTCGTGATACTTCTCTATTTCCAATATGCCAGGATTGGATCTGTACATCTCTCAAGATTTCGTTGATGCTTTCGACAAAACTAGAATTTAATCTTTGACATCAGTGGGTCTTATAGTGGGGATGTACATTGGAAGTTGGCTTCAATTTTGCTACCAGCCAGTACAGCATTTGCTGGAATCTCTATTCAAGAATTTGCTTCAATTTGCAGAGAGATAAAGGATTCTAACCTACCCTACAGTTCATCGAGATTATGGTGGGCTCCTTTGTTGCAGCTGGGACCTGGGCTTTATTGGATATGCTGCCATGGAGATTATCAAGCTACTCAGGTAAAGCATATAATTCCTTTGATATTAAAGGATATGGTTACTCAGGTGAGGCATAGAATTCCTTTGCTATTGTAGGATATGGTTACTGAGAAGTATTGAGTATTTAAATTTAGTTCATAGCATAGCCATACTGCATCGTAAAAAATTTCTTCATGTTTAGCAATTGTAACGCATATGGTTATTTCCATCCTTAGCTCTTGCTTTCTTTGTCCTCATCTATTTTAGCTTGCCTAGGTAGAACCTGCAAGTTCGTGAGTAAAGCACAATCTTATTATTTCTAGACAAAGAGCTCTATTTCCTTGGTGGGCAACAACATCCTTTCTTGCACAAGGGGATAGTTAGCTGGGTGGTTTCTTTGGCCAATTTGGTCCCTCCTTGGAGCCGATTTTTGGAAGTAGTTTTGGTAGAATCAAATAGAATGGCCAGAATGCAAGTGAAGGTATGCAATCTCAAACATTTTCTTCCTTTCTTTCAACAGGAGGTCCCATGTCAACTGCTAATAGGAATATATTCAGACACCTGTGTAGTTGTTTTAACAACATTGTGTAGCTAATTCAAGTTCAGGACTATAATTCAGTAAATATTTTGCATCTACTTCAAGTTCAAGTATATAACTCAGTGATTTTTTTGCATTTGATCTTTACATTTTCCTTGGTTCTTTTTATCTCCCGATAGCTTGCTAGCTCAACACAAGGCATCTGAAGACCATGCAAATTACATAGGTTTGGGCACCAAGAAGAAACATCATCTCATCCATTGATGTGGTTAATATTTGATGTGTTATTAATGATCTTCTTTAGTGTATTATTAAGTCTTCATGTGTTATTAAATCTTCACCCTGCCCTCTTCATTTGCAAAAAACTAAGAGTTGAGAGCTCAAGCACCAAGAGCAAGAACGATTTGGCATGCCCATCTTTTCTTTCACTTTCTATTCTTTCTTTGATTATGCTCAGTTGCTCTATACCAGTAGAAGTGGAGCGGGCAGCTTAAAGGAACATTAGTAAGTGTTACATCATTTCCTTCTTTCATCAGTTCCTGGGCTTTCAGTGTCTCTAGCCATGCAAAGGCTAAAGTGTTTCATGATTGGGCAATGTTGTGAGTTCTTTGCAGCTTTGTATGAATTGTTTTCATTACACATCTGCACATAATTTTGTTTTTCTGCGGTGTTATGTCCATGTAATATCTCAATCAAAGCTTTATTGAAATATGGCAACAAAAGCGATACGTCTCGAGAACTATGAGGATAACATTCATAAGGCTTTAATTGAAAGAGAAGTGCATCATAGGTAAACTATTTACCTTTTGAGAAGCAAGTTTCCTACATCATTATCTGATATCAGACCGAAGTTTAATAAATGAAGCTTTTGTATGCATGTATTCAAATTGGTTTCACTTTTTCTGTTAGAATGCCAAAAAACCTATCCACTTTGCAGCAGGCTGGGCCCAAGATTGTTTTGCAGAACCACAATATGCATAAGGTTGGTTTCAATGCTTACACCCTCTTTGATTGATTAAAAGCAAGTCTTCTACACCATTCATAGTGTGCTTAAGCATTGATGCTGATATCAGAGAAACAATAATAAATAAAGCTTTTATATGCACGTGTTCAAATTGGGCTCACTTTTTGTGCTAGAATGCCAAAAGACCTATCCACTTTGCAGCAGGTTGGGCCCTTGACTATTCTGCAAATGACAATTTTATAAGGTTGGTTTGAGTGGTTATATCATCTTTGACTGATTGGAAGCAAGTTTTTATACCATTTTAACTATATGTGCTTCCATTCAGACAATAAAGGAGCAATTTGCCTTGAACCCAACATGAACAATAAGTCTCTACCTCGCCAACTGAAAGAATCTAGGTATTTTTGCCATCTTCAATTGATCTTATTGCCAATATTGTAAACATTATGCTGAAGAGCTCATGTTGTCTGAGGAGCCCCACGTTCCACTTACGTTTGATATGCTCTGATTTTGCTTGCATCTGATATGATGTCCTCTTAAATACAAGTGCAAAAACTTCTAGAATTCTACCTCTGCTCATGCATGTTGAGATTTTTAGATATGTGTCCAGATTGACAATGATTGTAGGATAAACAGGTTTGAGCCACGGTAGCATTCAGATATGAACCGATCCTCTCAACAAAGATAAATTGGTCCTGTTATTGATTCTTTTACAAATTAGTTAAGCAAGTATTTGGGTCTCATAGTCTTCACCAAAACTTTATCTATTTTCTAATCTACATTTGTTAATACTCAATCCTATGTCTATATTTGTAATCTACATCTATTTATTTGAATTCCAATGCAGTTTGTGGCATTGAAATTGCAAACATTGCATGCTTTTTCTGGTGTGCATCATGATGTATTATTGTGGATGGCTGGGAATTATATTTTTGCTGGGCAAAAGCAAGATGCAGGTACACTGTTTAAGCTAGATTACATAGACTAATACTTTTTATTGTGTTTCTTCTGTCCATCCAGCTTTAGCCATGTCTGATCTGATTCAGGCAATAAAGGAGCAGTTTGCCTTGAACCCACCATGAACAATAAGCCTCTACCTCGCCAATTGAAAGAATCTAGGTATTTTTGCCATCTTCAATTGATCTTATTTGCCAATGTTGTAAACATTATGCTAAAGAACTTATATTTGACGTGCCCTGATTTTGCTTGCATCTGATATGATGTCCACTTATATATATAAGTGCAACAACTTCTAGAGTTTTATTGAGGGACCTCTGCTCATGCATGCTGAGATGTCTAGATATGTATTCACATTGAAAATGACTGGAGAATAAGCAGTTTCTACAAAAAAAGGCTTGCAAGAAACCTATGTGTATGTGTACATGTGGTCCATGGCAATCAATCTTCCAATTGATTGTGCGTGCTTCCATACCAGTCTATATTCCCTTCAGCAAAATGGGCTCTTCCATTCCATTCTATATCCCCTTCTTCAAAATGTCTAAGGATTTTTCTTCCAGTCCTTTGCTTCCGGTCTGAAGCTGATACCTTGCTAAATGTCATTCTGGATGAATTTCATACTCTCTAATGTTCAAAGCCGTTCTCAAGAATGAGGATATATGAGGAATTTCATGAACCATACACAGTATGCAACCATACACAGTGTGCAACCATATGCCATGGTCTGCTAAAAAATAAAGTAGAGGGTTCAAGTTACACTACAATGCATTACGCATTTTGGCACCATGGCCCATGGAAGCGGTTGTGCCTAAACCGAAATGTAGAAGATTCATTATTATAGTGGTCTGGCTATGGAAGATCTATACTGCTTTGCGCTCTCTTCTTCTTAGCCTACCCAGTTCCAGAGAACAACATCAATAACATGAATGGATCTCAGGTTTTTAGGTTTGTTTTTATTTTAAGCTTGATGAAACCCAGTTTGTTGCTTTTGTTTATAGTATTGTCCTTTCGTTTGCCTTCAATATTTGGATTCTGCCCTGAATGGTTTGTAAATGTCAAACAATTCAATTTACTTAATTATAATATGTTTGTGTTACAGGTTTTTTTGGTGTACGTGCAGATCGAATAGACATTGCAAATTTATATTTGTTTTGTTTTGTTATAGTTCTGACCAGATTCCTTCCTGGAAATGTTTTTCATTAAATCATTAGAGCAACATATATGATATGCCAGCACAAAATCACTGCAAATTTAGGGCTTATCTTGATGAAGACTGAACTGTCAAAAGGAAGACCTTGGCTTCCATACAAAAGTACTATCCGAATCTATGAAGAAAAGTGAAGCTTCAACATCGCAACTAATTCATCTTCAGCATATATTGGTAAATATTCAAGATTGTGTGATGTACATTTGCATAATTTAAGTTGCACTCAAAGTCTTAGTTGATTGTTAATTAAGAATTCTGATTTCGACATGATATCAGATCTTACCTCATGTGTAGACTGCACAGTGATATAATCAACGATATTGTTGCTTATGTTTAGTCTGCATAGTGATGCAGACAACTATTATTGCTAAACGGTCAAGGTTTTCTGTGAATTTATTCTGGTATAATCTTGACCACAATTTAAAACATTTGTTCAAGCATTTGTTCTAGCAGAAGGCCCTAATGCCAAGTCTACCACTTATTAGACGTATACAAGAAGCTCCAAATTGATTATGGTTTCCCTGTTTCAATATTGCTCAGCATTTAAGAGCCTTTTTCAAACAATTGTTTTGTTTGGCTTCAAGAGTGTGACGCTCCCTGCTAAATATACGGCTCCTGGCCGTACACTCGGCAGGAAATCCCCCATCCGGTCCTTCAACCGCACGGGCTCTCTGTCTATCCCGCACTCTAAGATGATCGTAGTGCGGGAAGGGGACACGAAGGTGTCTTGCGTGCCCTTCCCCTATGGGCTCCTATCACAGCAGAAGCACACACATCGTCAGAACTAGCAATACAATACAACATACTACCTCAAGGGGTAGCTCATCCACATATCCATAGGTGCAAAGAACATAATCATATGCCATAAAACATGAGAGCTCCTACCCATGGCTCAGAGCACATAAGGAAGTCGGTGACTAGATAGGCCTCAAGATAGAAGCGGACCAGGAGTCATAACAATGGCGGGCTGGCATAAGACAATGGCTAGGGTTGACCACTCCATCGCCCCTCACGTGCATACTGCGGATGGGGGGCTGGATCAAGCTCGGCATGACTCTAACCTTCGGGATATGCAATCCCATGGCATCACCCATCGGGACTACTCCGGGTTGCATCTCCTGGTCCGTCGAGAGGTAGGAAGGGTTGAATCTCCCCTTCGGGGTCTAGAGGCTCCACAGGCGGCTAGAGAATCATGGCGACACCACGATTGTGTACCGGTGAACCCCCAAAACAAGAGCCAAAGCGACACTTGCAACTCTTGAGAGGCAGGGCGACATCATCGCCCCAGGAGGTGTCAGATCCATGCTCGGCTCCCGCTGTGTAGTGCCGAGTCACATCATAGCTTCCATAGCCCGGTGGGTTCCTATGCACAGGCCGCATCTAATAGGAACTAAGGGATCTACACTAGGAGCATACTACATATGGCCCTAGGTCTCTACCCCCCTTCCCAATACAAGAGGAGCAACATGATCAACCAACATCACATACATCACATCATGATCAATATCATAAGAACATCTTAACCTAATCATACACATCTAACTTACAGTTAGGGTTCCTTGATTAGGGTTCAAGATGTTCATCAAAGGTTCTAGGATGGCTCTACTCTAGACACGAAATACTAACCCATCTGGAGTGCTAACTTCCAGATGAACTAACATGAACTCTACTCAACCTACCTCCTCCAGAAGCGCTTCCTCCCATCCCTGGCGTCTCCATGCTCCTTGACGTGGATCGAAGGCTTGCCCCCTCTACGATCATGCACACCTTCCAGGGGCTGCTGCTCCAGGCTAGGCTATGATGAACGATGCTCGAAACGGGGTTTCGGGCACGTAGATGAGAGTTCAGGTGCTAGGGTCAGGAAAAAGGGTCTAGGGTTAGGGTTTGAGCCAATATAGGTGTGGGTCCACATGGGATGCCACGTGGCACCAATAGGATGAGGTCGTGTGGCGGTTGCCCAATAGGATAAGGCCATGTGGAAATGGGCCTTATCCTAAGGTTATCTAAGTTAAACAATTAACTTAGATGTGCACCCCTTGCCACTTTCTAAGGCATACAAGGCTACATAGGTAGACTTGTATGGTGACGGTCCAGGAATATACGTATTTATAGCGTATATTCTCCTGGAACGTCACATTCTCCCCCCTTATATAGGACAATGCTGTCCTCAGCATTGCGCTAAGGTGACGAGCCTACCCTATATCTGCAAAACAACATATGAGCATACAGTTTAATTCAATTTAAACGATCAACTTCCTATTGAAGAGTTAAATGTCAAAATTTAGGCTATATTTGTATTCTAGAATGGGACTCGCATAAAACCAACAAACCGCCCGACTTAGACTTGCTTCTCATTCATCTCAGCAGATTTTCTACAATGGTGGATAGTGGATAGCCGCACACATGCGAACTACCCATAAAAAATAAAGGGAAAATCCAATTATATCATTTGGACCCCAACAAAATACAATGCTAATAGAGGCGGGCTAGTGTACTGCTTAGAAAGCTTATCAGGGATTAAAAAAAACCCGCCCTTTCGGGTTTTGAGGAAAAACGTAGTGATAAACCTTGAAAGGGGGCTGGACAAGCGTAAGGCATAAAAATGGCTCCCAAAACCCACGAATGGAAAAGTCGAAGCGGATGCTGGCTCGCTAACACGTACACGCACATCACCAACAAAACAACAAGACAAACCAAACCTCCCAGTGGAGGGGCTGATTCTGTGGCGTGCCTGCGATAAAAATACAATAACAAAGAAGGGGGAGGGTGGGTTCAAAGAGAATAAAGATGCTGGAGAGAAGAGGAGGCCCGATGAGAAGTCGAAGCGTAAGCGGCGCCTAAAATAGCGAACTCCCAACGAGCGGGCATGCGCGCCGCATGCATGCAAAACATGCATGCTCGTCCCATTCTAGAATGGCGATCCGATGTCCGGATCGATGGGATTCTAGAATGGGACTTTATAAACCAACAAACGCCCGAATACCAAAGGACTTCCTTAACAAACTAGGATCGAGGGGCGAAGGTCCACGGGATGAAGGCTAAAAGGCGAGAACGGACAATATGAAAGAAAGCGCCAAATTGGCCAAACCCGAGGCGAGGAAGAAGCCCCTCCCCGCACGGAAACAATTCAAAGAGAATAAAGATGCTGAGAGAGAAGAGGAAGCGTCGATGAGAAGTCGGAAGCGTAAGCGCCTAAAATAGCAAACTCCCAACGAAGCGGGCATGCAGCGCGCATGCATGCAAAACATGCATGCTCGTCCCATTCTAGAATGGCGATCCGATGTCTCGGATCGATGGGACTTATAGAAAATTTTATAGCCTTAACAAGGTTACTTCTTATAATAATTCAAAACATTACTATAAGAGTTATTAGGGTTCATAGTCTAAATTATGGTTCTCCCATCTTCTCGTAATGCGCCCCACCTCGATGCTCACTTCTCACTTGCCTGCACAAGGAGCACATTACGTTAGTTTTATTAATAAGTTTGTGGTTTTAGGGGATCACCCCCCTTACCAATACCTTGCACTCGATCATAGCCCTTTCGGATTTGAGCTTAAGGACCATTTAAGATGATCCCATCATCGCCCATGATCAAGTGCTACCTTGTACGGTTTCGGTTGCGGTGCGAGTACCCCTAGTGCATCATGCCCCAAGGGTTTTAAGCTAGGGGAACGTCTCACGATCCCATCATCGCGCATGATCACTTTGACCTTCACCATGACCCCCCTATGGCCAGGTGTGCGAACCCCGCATCATGGCATAGGGAGCATCCGACCGATGTCCCATCATTGCACACTATGCCTTACTTCTCTCTCTCTCTCTCTCTCGCATGACCCTATTGGTCATGCGCACCTCTTGGTGCATGTTGGCCTAGAGAATGCCTTAAAGGCGTATCCCATCATCGCCCACACGTTCCAAGATTCTGGCACATGTGCTCTACTAACTAGAAGACATGAGCCAGAACTTAAGGCTAACTAAGAAACATACTAAGCTAACCTCCTAGCAAGTCGGGGTCGACCAAGTCGGAGACGACTCGCCCATCAAACTCTTTCATAAACTCTGGGTATTGCTTCTCCAAATCCTGCTTCAATACCCATGTTGCGTCTTCCACGGGCAAGTGTTTCCACTTGACCAAATACTGGAGGAACTGAGACCTCCTAGTCTTCTTGAATGACTTATCAAGAAGTAATTCAGGCACAATTTCAACTTGCTCTTCTGTCATTTCCAACAAAGTTGGAGTATCCAAGACCTCATCAGGGTTAGGATTGTGCCTTTTCAATAAACTTACGTGAAAAACCTTATGAACCTTGAGATGGGCCGGAAGATCCAACTTGTAGGCTTGGGAGCCCACTCTCTCCAAAATCTTGAATGGACCGGCCCACCTAGGGGCAAGCTTCTTGCAACTCCCAATCTGAAGCTTAGCTTGCTTAACCTTGATCTTCAACCACACGCTATCGCCTACCTTGAACTCCCTTACGGTCCTGTGCCTGTCGGCTACACTCTTCTGTCGACTTCTTGCTGCTAGGAGGTACCCCCTTACTTCTTCCAGCACCTGCTGCATATCTCCTAGCATCTGTTGGGATACTTCAACCTTTGACACATGATTGTGCCAAGTATCCGGGGTTAGGCACTGGTACCCGTAATTTACCATGAAAGGAGACATCTGAGATGACTCCTGCTTGGCACTATTGTAGGCGAATTCTACCAAGTGGATGTACTCATCCCACTTGGACTGCTTATTCCACACGAAGCTTCTAAGCATGTCTTCAAGGATTCGATTCGTGCGCTCCGTCTGACCATCTGTCTGCGGATGATAAGCTGTGCTCATGGAGAGATTCGTCTGAATGGTGCTAAAGAGGTCCTGCCAAAAAGCACTCATAAATTTGGAATCCCTATCTGAAATTATCTCCCGAGGCATGCCATGGAGCCTAAAAATTCTCCTTTACAAATAACTTGGCAGTATCTAATGCTGTGTCCGTAGTTCTACAAGGCACAAAATGTGCCATCTTAGATAATTTATCTACGACAACCATTAATGCATCCTTGCCTCGAAGAGTTCTAGGAAGTCCTGTAATAAAATCCATGCTTATGACCTCCCACTTAACATTTGGCACCTCCAATGGCTCTAAGGCACCTGGAATTCGAAGTTGCTCCGCTTTCGTCTGTTGACACAACTGGCATTCCCGGATATACCTGGCTATCTGCTTCTTCATCTCCGGCCAGAAATACCTACTCTGAATCTTGAAGTAGGTCTTCATGAACCCTGCATGCCCTGCTATTGGGCTGTTGTGTGTGTCATGAAGAATTAACTTCCTTATACCTGACGATTCAGGCACACACAACTTGTCCTTATGGTACAACAGGTTGCCTTCCTTCTTATAATGCTTGAAGGCTTCTCGCTCCTTATCTGTTCTAGCCTCCCTTGAGAGGCTTGCCCATACCTCCTTGAAATCACCATCAAATGGTAATGTCTCCTCAATCTTCTTGCCATACCCACTCGAAAGAGTTGATATAGCATTACAATGTATTCTCGTCTCAAGGGGTTTTCTAGAAAGGCGTCGACCACCACATTCGACTTACGGAAACATAAGCAATCTCAAAATCATACTCCTCAAGGAATTCCATCCACCTCCTTTGCCTTAGATTAAGGGTGGTTGGGTAAAAGATGTATTGGAGGCTCGGTATCGATTATCTAAGCGAAATTTCCTCCCAAGCAAATAATGCCTCCAAATACGAAGAGCTCTCACAATAGCTAAGTTCACGATCATGGGTTGGATAAGCATTTGCTTTCGGTGTCGTTCAACTTCTTGGAATCATAGGCCACTACTCTTCCTTCTTGCATAAGGACTCCACATTTGCTATCTTACTTGCATCTGTTGCTACTATCTTGTCCTTATCACGGATCTGGCGGAACTAACCTTTGGATTTTGTTGTTAAGGCTTCCTTAAGCTTTTCAAATGAAGCTTGAACATTTTCTAGCCAATGTGTTCTCCAATCTTTCACCTTAACACTCTTAGTGAGATCCGTCAAAGGGGATGCCCACTTAGCGAAGTCCTTGAGAACTTCTGTAGTATCCCTTGGACCTAGAAAACTCCTTACTACCGCCACATTCTTGGGAGCTGGCCAATCAACTCTTGCTTCAATCTTAGATGGATGCGTAGAAATCCCCTCATTTGTTACCACATGTCCCAAGTATTCCACTTTCGACTGTTGCAAAGTGGCACTTGGAGAGCTTCCCATACACAATAGATGGCGTCTCAATTTCTCCAACACTTTCCTCAAATCGCGACAATGATCTTCAAGGGACTTCTTTGTAGACTAGAATAATGTCGAGAAGAAAACAATGACAAACTCATCCAAGAACTCTCGAAGATGTCGTTCATGGCGCATAAAAGTTCTTTGGAGCATTCGATAACAAAGGGCATTCTTGTAAACTCAAAGTGACCATACCCAGCGTTCTAAAGGCGGTCTTATGGATATCCTCTTCTTTTATTCTTATCGGTGGTACCACGACCTTAAGTCAATCTTAGAGAATACCCTTGCTCCTTGGAGCTGGTCCATTAAATCATCGCCCTTGGCAAGCATACTTATTCTTTATCGATGCGCTTGTTGGTGGCGATAGTCTATGCACATTCTTAGGCTGCCATCTTTCTCTTCACGAAGAGTATAGGTGCTCCAAAAGGAGACACACTTGCTCTAATAAAACCAAGCTCAAGCAATTCCTGGAGCTGCTTCTTGAGCTCAATTAACTCAGGGTGCTCATTACGTATGGTGCCTTCTTTGGTTTGGCTTAGCGTGCGGAGCTAATGTAATCTCACATTCTACACCCCTATAAGGTGGTAGCTGCCGGATTTCATCCGGGAATACATCCTTAAATTCTGAAATGAGCCTTGCTACTGGCTTGGGCAACTGATTCCCCTTATGGTCAATTCCATCCTGTTTATTTGGCTCAATTGCCTCTAACCTCAAAATATAGTCCACCTTATTTCTTTCTATACTCTTCCTTAGCTGCTTCAAAGAGATACACTGCATGGGAGAAGCTGCCTTCTTGCCTTTCACTATGAATTTGGTGCCGTCTGGTGCTGTCATGGAGATCTCGTTACGGTCGTAGTCGATCATGGCTTTCGCTGGCTTTAGGAACTCCATTCCTACTATAAGGTCATACCTTCCAATTTCCATGACCTCTGCCCCCATGGGCCACTTACTTCCACTAAGGTCTATGTCGAATGTGATCCTCCTCCCCTTAGTGTGCCGGATGGCACCGCTTGCCATGCTAATTGGCCTTGGCTTAGACTTCAAGACTTTATTCTTCATTAGGGCAGCCAGCCTAGGAGAGGCAAAGTTGTGAGAGCTACCTGTATCTATCAACACTAGATATGGATTGCTATCTATGATCCCCTCAGCCGCAATGACTGTGGACTGATTTTCAATATCATCTGACTCAATGTTTGCATATATATGGCACTCACCCTCTATGAAGTCCTGGCTGTCCTATTTGGTTTGTCGTCTTCATCGCCTTACGTTGGTGAATCCCAATCCCCAAGTTACGCCAAACTTTTTGCTGCATGACGAATGGACAATCATGTGTTGATTGCTTGGCTGGAAGCACCTAAAACATAGTTTCTTCTCGATACATTCCTGTCTCTTCTCCTTCGGCAGACTGTCTAGAAGATGCTTTAGCGCGCTGCCCCCTGATGTATTCTGCAGCTTACGATCCCCAAAGGCCTTACCCTGAACTTTTCCTTGCTGTTGGCCTCCTGATGGCGTAGTTGCTGATTGCTTACTGCAGTACTTGCCCTTGGTGCTGACACCTTTGATTTACCTTTGAAGGTATTTGTTTCTCCCCGGCATTCTTTGGTGCTTCTTCAAACTTATGGCTTTATCCTCGGCTTACGCCCCTTGACTTTGGGTTGATTGCTCGGACTAGCCTTTTGATATTCTTTGTTCAATCCCTCAATGTAGGTTTCAAAGCTTGCCTTTCAGAAACTTCAGGGAACATGGGCACGAGCGCATGAATTCCTCTGTGTACTTTGCTACTGACAAGGTGCCATGGTTCAATCTGTAGAATTGTTGGATCTGCTTGCTAGTGTGTGATCTTGGCACATAGTGCTTGCGAAAGGCCTTGCTGAAGGTCTTGAATCTGCAAGCTGTTCCTTTTGAGCTTATTGGACTTTGCGTAGCCTTTCCACCAAATTCTATTTTGCTCCTATTAAGTTTCTTTGTAGCAACCTTCCCTATATCCTTGTCCTTCATGCCATAAGGTTGCCAAACTCTTCCATCTCGTCAAGCCGGGCTTACGCCTCCATACGACCTGTCCTTCCACGAGGCCGACCCAACTTCCTAGTCTTCCACACATTGCTCATAGCAATGTCAACTTTCTTTGATAGTCATCGCCTTCCTTGCCACGGCTCTTACACGTGAAGTGTCGAACTCACTTTTCGAGCTAGAACTGTCTTGGGTTGTCAGTGTCGATGTCTTGGAGCTAGGTGGTGTTGGGGTCCTTCTGTTTCTCCTTTTTCTCTTTCTGTCTCTGACATTTCCCTGATTGTCTTGCCCCTCCGGCTGTGGACCTTCCTCAATGCCTTCTTTGAGGTAGTGGTGGTGGAGGTGGTGGTCTTGAGTGCATATTCTTGGGCATTCATCAACGGGGTGGCCCAGTGAATCAACTGATGCATCTGATTCCTCATCTGGGTGAGCCTTGCATTGATTGATTCCACCGTCATTTCCTCGTTGTTGTCATCTTGTTCGCGTCCAAATAGGTTTCTGGGTACCCACTGGTGATGTCGGCCCTGTCCTTGAGAACCTGAGCCAGTGTTCCTTGCTGCAAGGATTAATCATCAATGCTTGTTATTTAAGTTACACATTAATCATACTTGTTTACAATTGAATTGTTGTTAGGTACAAAAGAAATCATGTGAAAATTCCACTTACAAGTCAAGATCATAGTAAGTCATTAATATATAAAGATACATTTCATGAATTACATGCTAACATCTGAAAGGGAGAATGTTCACTATAGATGAAATGACAACAAAACAAATTTTTCCGTCATCGATGCCCCTTCATGGTCTTGAAGAAGTTCTTGATGTTCTTGAGTCGTAGCCCTTTCTTAGGCGTTACGCAAGATCATGCGGCTGATCCTCCGCCAGTGCTCTTGCCATGCGGGGTGCGGGGAGTTCGGGTGCCGTTGCGCTACTTGCGACAAATGTGCATCCACGAGGTGGCCCTGGCGAAGTCGGCGGTGAAGAGATCTGAGATCTCTTGAAGAGGATGACATGATCAATCCAAGTAGTCTAGTGCGGCGTCTTTGCCCAAAACCCGAGAGAGGGCTATGAGGGGCTTTGACGAGACTCTTCTCCTCTTGGGCTAAACTCCTTGTGGAATACTATCATCTGCCCTTGGCTAAGGGCGGGGAGATAGTATCGAAGCGCCTTGCCCTTCCCCGCGATGTTAGAACCTGTGCCTCTTCTGCCAGCTGCTTCCCCATAGGTTTCTAGTGCTATGAGGTCTTCGTGGTCCCTCCACATTGTGGTAGCGTTCTCCAAGTTGATGTTGGCGTGCGCCTCACGCGACCTCCTAGAACGGACTGGTCGGCTAGAGCTTGGGCCTCTTCCTGGCTTGTACAACCTGCTTTGAATCTGCTGGAATTCTTCCTCTGGGATGATGGGTTCCTGTTATTGATACATCTGCCTTATCTGCTGATAAGCTTGTATATCCGACATTGTCTCCCCGGCGTAGGAGTGTCGCCCTGCTACTTCCCTTGGAATTTCCTGATAGGAGTAGTCGATGAAGTCGCTGCCCTGCTCTTGTGCAATTAAGCCCAAGAGCTCATCGATCCTGAGGCCTTCTTCTTGGCAGTAAGGAAGGTTGATGATGTCGTTGGCCAAGATGTACTCCTCGCCGTCGATGATCACTGGTGACAGGGCTGTGATGCCAATTGGTAGTTCGAAATCTCGCCTTAATGTGCCTTCCTGCCTAGCTATTCGCCTCTCCATCCTTCTTGCCTCTCTCATCTCCCAACTTGGGTTCTCCTCCCCTTGCTACTCGTAGTCTTGCTCAATCTGCAGCATGGGTGTTCCTGAGGTCGCGCCATAATACTCGTACTCTATAGAGTCAATCTCATGGATGCTGATCTGCTCCCTCGGGTATCGAGAGGTGCTAAATCTAAGGGCTGAAGTGAGGGCTCTCCTGCCTTGTTGATTGACTTATACTGCATGAACAAAGCTAAGGCTGCAGGAGCTGAGAGGTATCTATGCCTATTATGTTTGCAGGTCATATAGTCAGACATGGGTCTAGTCCTATACAACTTGCTTTTGGATCCTCCTCCTAAGGCTTGGCTAAGCGAGTCTAGGGATACCCATTTCCCTCCCCTAGGCAGCAAGCTAACTTCCCAGGGTAGGACCTGCTGGTCATATTGGCAGATGATATCAGTGTAGAAGGGAGTTCTGGTCAATGTTGCATGGAGATCAAAGAGGTGGTCAAAGACATGGAAGGCTTGCTCAGCAGGAAAATCACTGATATGATTTGCAGCATCATACCATCTGATGAAGCTAGAAGGCGCCATGAAGCAGGGATGGATGTAGAAAATGGTTTGCAACGATCAATGGGAGGCTAAAAAATCGCCTAGGATGCTAAGAGCAATTATGAGGAAGGAAAAATGACAAATGGGCCCCCTTTTATAGGCTATGGTCCGCCTCGAGTTTCGTGCACAAGGTTTCTTGATGGGAAAAACTTTTGTTCAAGGGCTATAGGTGTCCAAATGAGCTACCATGAAGTGCAAATCTAAGCAAAGCAAAGCAAGAAACACTACATAGCAGGTTGTTGGGTCAAAATTGGTCAAATTAGGCCAAAAAGGGCCAAATCGGAAGGGTTCGCGCGAAATCGCGTTCCAAAGCGGTCGGAAGTGGTTTTGGCGTGGACCCTTCCGGTTTCGCAATTTTGAAGCTAATTTGACGAATTTTTGAGGTTTGGAAGATCCTAACATGACTAACTGATCAATTCTAGCCTATCATGCAACTTTTCCTGAGCAAAATTGACGTCCAGAGACTAAATCGGAAGGGTTCGCACGAAATCGCCTTCCGAGGCGCCCGGAAGTGGTTTTGGCGCGGACCCTTCCGGTTTCGCCAATTTTGATCCGAAAAGTGATTTTGTTAATTAGGGATAAGATGATTAAACTATTACAAGTTTAATGCAAAATTTTTTAGTACAATCTGACTTATCTAACTACCTTTTTACATCAATTTTACAAGACAAAGAAGTTATATATTTACTAGTAATGGTGCCCAGCGTTGCTGAGCATAAGTTGAGAGCCTGTAAATGCTTTGGAATGCAGTGAGAAAAGCCCTATCCCTTTCCCTTTCCCTTTTGCTCTATCCCGCATTTCATTTTTTCTTATTTTCTCTACCTTTTTTTTTTCTTTTCCTTTTTTTTTCTCGTCTTTTTCACATGTTTCCTTGTTTTCCCATCTCTTTCCTTCCCCCTTCCCTGTTCCCGATAACCTTTTTCCCTTCCCTTTTGCTCCTTTCTCCACCTTTTCCCTCTTCTCTTTTTTCTTTGCCCTTTTCCCTTCCCCTTTCTTTTTTTTTATGCCTTCTCTTTTCCCCACCCTTTTTCCATGTCTTCCATTTTTCTCAACCTTTTACTCTTTCGCAATTTTTCATGCCTATTTTCCCTTCTTTTTTCCTCCTTTTCCCACTCTTTTCCTCCTTTTTTTATGTGCCCTTTTCCCTTCCATTTTCCTTTTCTCCCTCCCGTTTCCCATGCCCTTTTTACCTTCCCTTTTCCATCTCCTCACCCTTTCCCTCTTTCCCTTTTCCATGTTTCCTTTTTCTCTTCCCCTTTTCCATTTTCCTCATTTCCTTTTTCCCGTGCCTCTCTCTCTTTCCCCCCTTTTCCATTCTTTTTTCTTTTCTATTTCCCTTTTCCCATGCCCTTTTTCCCACCCTTTTCTTCTTTCTATTTTTCCCGTGCTTCCTTTTTCTCCTTTTCCCACCCTTTCCCTCTTCAGGTGCAATTTTCCCTTCTTTCAACCCCTTCCTTTTCTTTTCTCTTTTCCTTTCCTCATGTCCTTTTCCCTTTCCCTCCCTCCATCACTCCCTGCTTCCCTTTTCCTTTTTTCCGTTTCCTTTTCTTGATGGATTTTTTTTTCTTTCCGTTTTCCTCCTTTGCCGATCCTTTTCTGTGCACTTTTTCCCTTATTTCCTTTTTCTTTTTCCTTTTTCCATGCCTTTTGCACATTTGTTTTATTCTCTTATTTCCTATACCCATTTTCCTCTTTTCCCCACCCTTTCTCTCTTGCCCTTTTCTTTTTCCTGTTTTTTTACTTTTTTTTTCCCTTTCTTCACCATTTTCCTCTTCCCTTTTCTCTCATGCCCTTCCCCTCTTCCCTTTTCTCGTTTTTCTCTTTCTTTTTCCTTGTGACCTTTACCTAGGTTCCCTTTCCCCTTTTCCCTTTCCTTTTCTTTCTTCTCACTTTCCTTTTTCTATGCCCCTTTTCTTTCCCCTCTCCCCATCCTTTTCTTGTTCCCCCTTGTCCCTTCCCTTTTCCTCAATTTTCCAACCTTTCACTCTTCCCCTTTTCTTGATGCATTTTTTCCCTTCCCTTTCCCTCTCTTTTTTTTTTCCCCTTTTCCTATGCCATTTGTCCCTTCCTTTTTCCTCTTTCCTCAACGCTTCTCTTTTTCCCCCTTTTCCCATGCTCCTTCCTTTTCCCATGCTTTTTTTCTCCTCCCCTTTTCTATGCTTTTTTTCTCTTCATTTTCTCCTTTTTTCAACCTTTTCCTCTTTCCTTTTTTTTTCATGCCCTTTCCATTTACCTTTTCCACTTTATCTCTTCCTCCTTCCCTCGTGCCCTTTTCCCAGGTTCCCTTTCCCTTTTTCGTTTTTCATGCCTTTTTCTCTTCTCTTATCCCCACCCTTTTCCATTTTCCTTTTACCCTTTTCCCTTTTCCCCATGCCTTTTTGCCCTTCATATTCTCTCTTTCCACTTCCCTTTTCCTTTTCCCCCTTTTCATTTACCCTTTCCCCTTAAGAGATCGAAGCATGACCAATCACAGTGTTGGTAAGTCGTGCATTAAATCTAGGCCTTCGGATGCATCCAGATGATCTCGGCCATTCAAATTAGGGCTCGATGCACTACACACTTACGGTATAACATTATAATATAAGATAGAGAACAGTTAAATTACATCAAAAAATTTTAATTATAATTACAAAATAAAGAGACTCAAGGGTATTCCTTGCGGATCCTCCGCGCCAAATGGAGGTCCTTGGGCATCACGGTCACCCTCTTGGCGTGGATTGCGCACAGGTTCCCCTCCTCAAAAAGTTGGGTCAGCTCCGCCTCGGCTGCCACTTGCAGGACCCGTGTTGTCAACGACGTTACCCTGTCGGTGACGAACTCCTGCATGACTTCCCGCATCAGGCGCTCGAAAGGAGCCTTCCTGATCAGGAGATTAGTGCACTGCTGGAAGTGCCTAATCTCCCGAAAAACACGGGCGTGCCGAGAATTAGGCCCGTGGTGGGTCTTCTTCGGCTTCTCCGGTTGTGGAGGTGGCGGCTTTGGCTGGTTCTTCTTCGGCTCCACGTTCTGCCTACAATACCAGTCATTGTACCTTGTCCAGCGATGTACTCCTGGTATGCCTTCAGTTTGCACTTGAATTAGCGCTCCTCTCGAAGCGCGAATGGCCGCTCGCCCACCTTCTGCTTCTTTACTACCTTTGGTGGCTTGGGCCACTTGGGGTAGGGTGGGCATGCGTTAGGGTCTGAAGATTCCCCAACGACTTCTTCTCCTTCCTCTTGGGCTTCCTCCTCCTCCTGCACTTCCTCTTCCTCCTCGTCAGCTACCTCGCATGGCCGAGGTTCCTCGATCACTACGGTCCCGCGAGGTCTGTCGTTTCTCCTCTTCGTTCTCCGCTCCTTCTCCCTAAGCTCCCTCTCCCTCTTCTTTCTCGCAGCTTCTTCTTCCGGCCACTCCACCACCTTATTCTTGCCCTTTTTCTTTGCTGACGAAGGGCCCGCCTCCTGAGTCTGGTGCTGCGGCTGCTCTTGGTCAACCTCCTGCTCTTCTTCTCGGGCAGAGAGGTCCTCCATGTTCACTATTTCGCCAGTCCGCTGAGTCTGGGCCGACGAGGAACTGCTGCTGCTGCTAGGGCTGCCCTCCTCCAAAGGCTGGAAGGTATCATCGGTGGAGGAAAATGCCTCGTCACCCGGCTTCGGTCGAAGGTGTGGCGGAACCTTCTCATGTCGACCTGCTGCTACCTGTGCCATGGAGAGTGTAGGTCTCTCACCAAACTTCCTGGCTGTCTGCTTGGTGCGTGCCATATTTAACGATCTAAGAAATGGATGACGTAAGGCTGAGCAAGAGAGATAAGGTGGAGGAAAAGGTTGGAGGGAAAATAAGGTGGCAAGATATTTAAAAGGAGGGTCCCCTGGGAATATTCTCCTACCATTAATAGGCCTACTTATTAGCCCCCCTTATTAATTACTCCAATTTACTTAATTATTAGTATCTATTTAATTATTAGTGTATATACTTAATTTCATATTATACTTTAGAATTTTCAAATTTCCTAATAGTTTGGAGTGTTAATTATGAATTTGCGCCATTTTTCACTCAGGTCTCAGATTGGCATGATTCTTCGACCCATTTTAGGTGAAATTTGATGCAAATGCATAATTTTCACTTCAAATTTACTAGAAGGTTAATTTGGCTCATTCTTTTTCATCATCTAACAACTTAGCCTATTCTTACGGACCCACTACCTAGGAGAAAATTTTTTTCCCCTATTTTCGAGGTTCCATGGTGGAAATTTTTCATTTGACACCCTATTAGGCCTGTTAGACTACTTTCATGGTTATGGTCAGTGCTAGTTCCTGGTCAACCAAGAACATCGCTCTGATGCCATTGTGACGCTCCCTGCTAAATATACGGCTCCCGGCCGTACACTCGGCAGGAAATCCCCCATCCGGTCCTTCAACCCCCACGGGCCCCCTCGGGTCTATCCCACTCTGAGATGATCGTAGTGCGGGAAGGGTTTCTGAAAGGTGTCTTGCGTGCCCTTCCCCTATGGGCTCCTATCACAGCGGAAGCACAAACATCGTCAGAACTAGCAATACAATACAATATACTACCTCAAGGGGTAGCTCATCCACATATCCATAGGTGCAAAGAACATAATCATATGCCATAAAACATGAGAGCTCCTACCCATGGCTGCGACACATAAGGAAGTCTACTGACTGGATAGGCCTCAAGATAGAGCAGACCGAGTCATAACAATGGCGGGGCTGGCATAAGACAATGGCTAGGGTTGACCACTCCATCCGCCCCTCACATTGCATACTTTGCAAATGGGCTAGATCGGGGCTCACGGCATGACTCTAACCTTCGGGATCGCAATCCCATGGCATCACCCATCGGGACTACTCGGTTGCATCTCCTGGTCCGTCGCCGAGGTAGGAAGGGTTGCATCTCCCCTTCGAGGGGTCTAGAGGCTCCGCAGGTGGCTAAAGAATCGTGGCGACACTGCGATTCGTACCCGTGAACCCCCCAAAACAAGAGCCAAGCTGACACTTGCAACTCTTGAGAGGCAGGGCGACACCATCGCCCCAGGAGGTGTCGGACCCATGCTCGGCCCACATGAAGTGACCGACCATAAGCCTAGCTCACTATGGGATCCCCCGTAGCCCCCACTCGGCAGGGATCCTCCCGCCATCTTGCCTCTAGCCCCGTTGTATAGTGCTGAGTCACATCATAGCTTCCATAGCCCGGTGGGTTCCTATGCACAGGCCGCATCTAATAGGAACTAAGGGATCTACACTAGGAGCATACTACATATGGCCCTAGGTCTCTACCCCCCTTCCCAATACAAGAGAAGCAACATGATCAACCAACATCACATACATCACATCATGATCAATATCATAAGAACATCTTAACCTAATCATACACATCTAACTTACAGTTAGGGTTCCTTGATTAGGGTTCAAGATGTTCATCAAAGGTTCTAGGAGGGCTCTACTCTAGACACGAAATGCTAACCCATCTGGAGTGCTAACTTCCAGATGAACTAACATGAACTCTACTCAACCTACCTCCTCCAGAAGCGCTTCTTCCCATCCCTGGCGTCTCCATGCTCCTTGACATGGGTCGAAGGCTTGCCCCCTCTACGATCATGCACACCTTCCAAGGGCTGCTGCTCCAGGCTAGGCTATGATGAACGATGCTCGAAACGGGGTTTCGGGCACGTAGATGAGAGTTCAGGTGCTAGGGTCAGGAAAAAGGGTCTAGGGTTAGGGTTTGAGCCAATATAGGTGTGGGTCCACATGGGATGCCACGTGGCACCAATAGGATGAGGCCGTGTGGCGGTCGCCCAATAGGATAAGGCCATGTGGAAATGGCCTTATCCTAAGGTTATCTAAGTTAAACAATTAACTTAGATGTGCACCCCTTGCCACTTTCTAAGGCATACAAGGCTACATAGGTAGACTTGTATGGTGACGGTCCAGGAATATACGTATTTATAGCGTATATTCTCTTGGAACGTCACATTCTCCCCCCCTTAGGACAATGCTGTCCTCAGCATTGCGCCAAGGTGACGAGCCTACCCTATATCTGCAAAACAACATATGAGCATACAATTTAATTCAATTTAAACGATCAACTTCCTATTGAAGAGTTAAATGTCAAAATTTAGAATATATTTGTACTTATAGAAAATTATATAGCCTTAACAAGGTTACTTCTTATAATAATTCAAAACATTACTATAAGAGTTATTAGGGTTCATAGTCTAAATTATGGTTCTCCCATCTTCTCGTAATGCGCCCCACCTCGATGCTCACTTCTCACTTGCCTGCACAAGGAGCACATTACGTTAGTTTTATTAATAAGTTTGTGGTTTTAGGGGACCACCCCCCTTACCAACACCTTGCACTCGATCATGGCCCTTTCGGATTTGAGCTTAAGGACCATTTAAGATGATCCCATCATCGCCCATGATCAAGTGCTACCTTGTACTTTCGGTTACCGGTGCCGAAAGTACCCCTAGTGCATCATGCCCCAAGGGTTTTAAGCTAGGGGGCGTCTCACGATCCCATCATCGGCGCATGATCACTTTGACCTTCACCATGACCCCCTATGGCCAGGTGTGCGAACCCCGCATCATGGCATAGGGAGCATCCGACCGATGTCCCATCATCGCACACTATGCCTTACTTCTCTCTCTCTCTCTCTCGCATGACCCTATTGGTCATGCGCACCTCTTGGTGCATGTTGGCCTAGAGAATGCCTTAAAGGCGTATCCCATCATCGCCCACACGTTCCAAGTTTCTGGCACATGTGCTCTACTAACTAGAAGACATGAGCCAGAACTTAAGGCTAACTAAGAAACATACTAAGCTAACCTCCTAGCAAGTCGGGGTCGACCAAGTCGGAGACGACTCGCCCATCAAACTCTTTCATAAACTCTGGGTATTGCTTCTCCAAATCCTGCTTCAATACCCATGTTGCGTCTTCCACGGGCAAGTGTTTCCACTTGACCAAATCTTTGGAAGGCGAGACCTCCTAGTCTTCTTGAATGACTTATCAAGAAGTAATTCAGGCACAATTTCAACTTGCTCTTCTGTCATTTCCAACAAAGTTGGAGTATCCAAGACCTCATCAGGGTTAGGATTGTGCCTTTTCAATAAACTTACGTGGAAAACCTTATGAACCTTGAGATGGGCCGGAAGATCCAACTTGTAGGCTTGGGAGCCCACTCTCTCCAAAATCTTGAACGGACCGGCCCACCTAGGGGCAAGCTTCTTGCAACTCCCAATCCAAAGCTTAGCTTGCTTAACCTTGATCTTCAACCACACGCTATCGCCTACCTTGAAGTCCCTTACGGTCCTGTGCCTGTCGGCTACACTCTTCTGCCGACTTCTTGCTGCTAGGAGGTACCCCCTTACTTCTTCCACCAGCTGCTGCATATCTCCTAGCATCTGCTGGGATACTTCAACCTTTGACCACGAGGATTGTGCCAAGTATCAGGGGTTAGGCACCGGGTGCCGTAATTTACCATGAAAGGAGACATCTAAGATGACTCACCTTGCCTTGGCACTATTGTGGGCGAATTCTACCAAGTGGATGTACTCATCCCACTTGGGTTTTGCTTATTCCACCGCGAAGCTTCTAAGCATGTCTTCAAGGATTCGATTCGATTGGCTCTGTCGACCATCACATCTGCGGATGATAAGCCGCGTGCTCATGGAGAGCTTAAATGCGAATGGTGCTAAAGAGGTCCTGCCAAAAAGCACTCATAAATTTGGAATCCCTGTCTGAAATTATCTCCCGAGGCATGCCATGGAGTCTAAAACTCTCCTTTACAAATAACTTGGCATTATCTAATGCTGTGTCCGTAGTTCTACAAGGCACAAAATGTGCCATCTTAGATAATTTGTCTACGACAACCATTAATGCATCCTTGCCTCGAAGAGTTCTAGGAAGTCCTGTAAAAAAATCCATGCTTATGACCTCCCACTTAGCATTTGGCACCCCCAATGGCTCTAAGGCACCTGGAATTCGAAGTTGCTCCGCTTTCGTCTGTTTATACAACTGGCATTCCCGGATATACCTGGCTATCTGCTTCTTCATCCCCGGCCAGAAATAGCTACTCCGAATCTTGAAGTAGGTCTTCATGAACCCTGCATGCCCTGCTATTGGGCTGTTGTGTGTGTCATGAAGAATTAACTTCCTTATACCTGACGATTCGGGCACACACAACTTGTCCTTATGGTACAACAGGTTGCCTTCCTTCTTATAATGCTTGAAGGCTTCCCGCTCCTTATCTGTTCTAGCCTCCCTTGAGAGGCTTGCCCATACCTCCTTGAAATCACCACCAAATGATAATGTCTCCTCAATCTTCTTGCCATACCCACTCGAAAGAGTTGATATAGCATTACAATGTATTCTCATCTCAAGGGGTTTTCTAGAAAGAGCGTCAGCCACCACATTCAGCTTACCCGTCTTATAAGCAATCTCAAAATCATACTCCTCAAGGAATTCCATCCACCTCCTTTGCCTTAGATTAAGGAGTGGTTGGGTAAAGATGTATTGGAGGCTCTGGTGATCAGTATCTAACTGAAATTTCCTCCCAAGCAAATAATGCCTCCAAATACAAAGAGCTCTCACAATAGCTAGAAGTTCCTGATCATGGGTTGGATAGCGCTGCTCGGTGTCGTTCAACTTCTTGGAATCATAGGCCACTACTCTTCCTTCTTGCATAAGGACTTCACCTGTTGCTATCTTACTTGCATCTGTTGCTACTATCTTGTCCTTATCTGGATCTGGCAGAACTAGCACTGGAGCTGTTGTTAAGGCTTCCTTAAGCTTTTCAAATGAAGCTTGAACATTTTCTAGCCAATGTGTTCTCCAATCTTTCACCTTAACACTCTTAGTGAGATCCGTCAAAGGGGATGCCCACTTAGCGAAGTCCTTCACGAACTTCCTGTAGTATCCCGCCAGACCTAGAAAACTCCTTACTTCTGCCACATTCTTGGGAGCTGGCCAATCAACTACTGCTTCAATCTTAGATGGATCTGTAGAAATCCCCTCAGCTGTTACCACATGTCCCAAGTATTCCTCTCGACCTGTTGCGAAGTGGCACTTGGAGAGCTTCCCATACAACCGATGACGTCTCAATTTCTCCAACACTTTCCTCAAATGCTGACAATGATCTTCAAGGGACTTGCTGTAGACTAGAATGTCGTCGAAGAAAACAATGACAAACTCATCCAAGAACTCTCTGAAGATGTCGTTCATGAGGCGCATAAAAGTTGTTGGAGCATTCAATAACCCAAAGGGCATTACTGTGAACTCAAAGTGACCATACCGCTTCTAAAGGCGGTCTTATGTCTTATGGACACTACATATTGATATGTGGTAGACAAATAGCTTGGCACCAAGGTAAAGAAAAGCTTAGGACCTCCCATTCGAATTCTCATTTCCGTCGCAAGTAAATACATTTTTACTCTTGAAAACTACATTATAAAATACTAAAAATACAAATGTTGCCAGAATTTACCCTTCAATTATGTCAAAACTTGAATGATGGCTTCTAGTATCTTATAAATTTTATTGCAATGTTGGTTAACACAGCATAAATTGGAAGATTTACAACATGATGCCAAAAATCATGCATAGCTGAATAATAATGTTGTTCATTAAGAATCCACACTCTACTCCTTTGTGCTATTCCTAATTCCATTGTGTTTGCAATATATGGATAAAAATTGAGATGACCTATTTGTTTGTAATTCCGCATAAGTGCACGTGTTTCAAACTGGTGTAATTCGCATTCTTATTTACCTTTGGCCTCAAGATAGTGTACTTTCACATTGGATTGCATGTACAAACATTTTTTTTTTTGTTGAAGGCAAGTTTTTATTTATAATATAATAGATGGTACAAAACCTTATTTAAGACCCCTCAACTGGGCCAAATGGGAAGGATTATGTCCAAAAATAGCTATGATGACATTTAGTACAACACAAAGGCATTCAATACTCTGTATGAACTCCTGCTCAACTTCTTCCCTCCGATAACAGTACTATAGAGGACCACTAACAAGTTCCTAATTCAGTACTAAAGCAAGAGATCCTCCTCTTCCCACGCTAGTACTACAGAAGTAGGACTTCTCACTTTGTTGAATTTCTTTATATTATTCCCAATGCCATATAGCTATTTGTTGTCCTCGAGACCAGATCAGAAGATTACAGCACAAATGCCAAAGCTCAGTATCCAAAACCAATATCATTTCCTCATACTGACCCGTAAATAGGAGGTACCTATTTAATCTTGAATCAAGAAACACCTAAAGATCATCCCCGAAAGATATAAGTATAGCAGGGCCGACAGATCAAGCTTTATACCAGCGCGTAATCAAACTATCTCAAGGTACTACAGTAGGCACTGAACTCCTTTTTCAACTTGTACTAAGGGAGATTAGCTCCGCCGCTTCCCTCAAAATAGTGATGGATCAGGCCTCTCCAATGGGTGATCTGCCTGCTCTATCAACTGCCACTATATTTACATGGGTTCTTAATGCATATGCACTCAACTCAGCCATTGAGCCATTCCAAGTCTCCCGCCCTGAAATGCCTACTTGGTTCCCCTATTTTCATGTCAGAACTACAGCTCTGATATTGCATTAGATACCAAACCTCCCTAGCCAGGATAGGGAAAGCGATAAAGCACAATGAGCAATCAGAATATACAGACCAAACGGCACGTAACCAGCGTGAAGATGCACAATACCACCTCTGGAAAAACAACTCTGTTTGCAATCTTGCTAGAATCTGAAAAGCTTGTGGCAAGCAACACAGAATCTAGTGGAAAAGTGCAAACTAAGACCTTGAGAACCGGTAACCTACAGTGGGTGCAGGCCTTGGAAACCATAGTGAGTGCGGCAGCACAATAAACCATTCCCTAACTGATCTACTCATCTAACTCTGTTTTCACAAGCTGAAAGAACATAGTCATCTTACCAAACAAGACCTCCGGACAGAACACAAAACATCTATGCTCTTACAAACATTTACTCCACCATTATCCCTCTCTCAACCAGTCGTGATTTTGTCTTTCATTTCATGGAACATAGCCATTTTTATTTCAAAATCTACTTACTTAAAAAGTTTTTGGGGTGTCTTGCTGATGCCGGTGTGCCCTTTTCAGGCATTACTTTTAGCATCTTGAGAACAAGTTTCCAGGCAATACCTTGGCTTTCGGGAGTTGTTTCCCTTGCAAAAGAATCATCCGAAAATTTCGACGGGTGAGCAGCTAAACTTTCGGGCGGTGGGTCTCGTCTTGATGATGGGCCGCCTTGGGTTCAATGGAAACGACGTCCTTCGTAGGGTTTGTGCCACAAAACGAGAAGGCTTAGCAAGGTGTTTGCATTCTAGAGCTGGAGCAATCGCTGGGCAATCGAGTTGGGGATGGTGCAGTTTCTCCAGTACGATTCTTGCTTTGTTTTTTACATTTTTTGCTTCTAAACTTTTTGCTGATCTCTATTATCTGATCCAACCTTGTTTTACCCTTTTTTTAGAGGACCCTCTCCTCTAAAAATAGGGTAAAACAGGGTCGGATAAGATAAAACAGGGTAAAAAAGGGTCGGATCAGATAATAGAGATCAGCAAAAAGTTTAGAAGCAAAAAATGTAAAAAACAAAGCAAGAATCGTACTGGAGAAACTGCACCATCTCCAACTCGATTATCCAGCGATTGCTCCAGCCCTAGAATGCAAACACCTTGCTAAGCCTTCTCGTTTTGTAGCACAAACCCTACGAAGGACGTCGTTTCCATTGAACCCAAGGCCGCCCATCATCAAGGCGAGACCCACCGCCCGAAAGTTTAGCTGCTCGCCTGTCGAAATTTTCGGATGATTCTTTTGCAAAGGAAACAACTCCCGAAAGCCAAGGTATTGCCCGGAAACTTGTTTTCAAGATGCTAAAAGTAACGCCTGAAAAGGGCACACCGGCATCAGCAAGACACCCCAAAAGCGTTTTAAGTAGATGACACTCAGAGTTGGCTGTTGCTCTAACAATATTTGAAGAGCATTGGCATTTCTTCTTGCCGCCCATTTTATTATCAAATAGAACTCCAATATTGTTGGCTCTGATATCGTGCAGCTATAGTGACTTAAGATCTCGAAAGGTGAGGTAAATCTCCTTTCAGGTTCGGTTTCATATTTTGTTCCGTTGACTCATCTAGATTAGGTTTGATAGCTTTGTATCAATGTTTTATGTTAAGACTCTTATTAGGATTTCTTGCCCTGGAAGCAGATTCAAGAAAAATATTTGGTGGAAAAGGAAGGAGCAGTGTTGTCAGGTACGTCAGGTACGATATGGGTACGGTACGTATTTAACGTACTAATATGGGTTGCATACCTCCTAGATTAAAAGTACTTTAAATACTTTTTTCGTATTTGTTAAGTACTTGTAAAATACGTAAAATACGTACTTAACATATAGTACGTTACGTACTTTATGCCAATTTTTAAAAATAGTTCTAAATTCTAAAATAGCTGCAATTACAATGGATTTTCAGCTTCAACTAATAGATCATACTATAGCCTCCATAAATAAGTGTTTTCTCAAAAAGTTTAGCTAAGAGTAGCTATAGTTAAAGTTTGCATTCCTCATAATGAAACTTAAGTTTGAAAGCTTAAACAAAATATGCTTAAAATAATAAGAATAAGAGAATCAATCAAAGTCCATCATCCCCTTCCTCCTCGTCATCTTCATCCTTAGACTCGGTTTCGAAGGATGACTTCCACACAAGCTCCTCATCTGTGCCTACTTCTTCTTCTTCAATCACATTTAGATTGTCTTCAGATAAACTAGCAGATGTAATGGATTGCGTTACAGGTCTATAATACATCTTTGGACAAGCAGGCACCAGTTTTGGGTTGTCTGGTTTCCACATGTATCCAAAATACCCATACATGTTAATGAGTGCATTCCCCAAAATTATCTCAGCATCGAACTTATGACGTAATATCTGGACATGAATTAATTTACCTTCTACAAGAGCTACAATAGAAGAACATGCTTTCAAACTAAGTTAGTAGCAAACCATCCCCATTTGCCCTAGAACGTCAGTACCTTGCTTCTTGTCTCGATTGTAGATGAACATGAACAACGGCTTCAGACTTAGGGTTATGGAATTTCGATTTGGGTTCATAATCTGTTCTGCTTTTGTGGGATCCTCTGCTGGCCCCATCATCACCAAGGCATGGAGTTCGAATATGCTCAATCTCAGCCGGAGGTATTTTCACCTAGAGGTAATCTTTGGATTTTCGTCTGTTCCTCTCTATTTCTGCCCAGTATGGATTATACCGAGCTTGACATATTGTCATTTGGAGTTTGCCTGTTTGTAGCTCGAGTTAGTTCGGTGGTTTTTATCTGTGTAGCAAACTATACTCTACAGTCTGAGTCAGTTTTTGCAGTGGTGATATTTGATGGAAAAACACAACTTTTCAAGCTGTTTGTGATGCATTGGTCTACGTTTGTTCTTATGTTTAGTTTTTGGTGCTGATATTCGAGGGAAAAACAGAAATTTCAAGCTGTTTGTTGTATAATTAATCTGAGTTTTTGTTCTTATGTGTCCCATCTGGTATCCCATGCCTTGAAGCCCGGTGTGGTGAATTTCTGCATGTTTTATGGGTGCTGTGCAAGTCTTGATAGACTGCTTCTGGACTTCTAGTTAATTTCATATCTAGGTTAGTATGTTGTCGCTCAACTTGTTGCTGGGTTGCATGTAGACAGGGATTCAAATCTGGTTTGTGCCAACTCTTTGAAGTTTTCTATGACCTTGTCTTTTAAGGGTCTTTGAGGACTGAGTCTAGTCATGTGAGTTGCATTTAATAGATCTTTCCATAGTTATTTCAGTTAGTTGCATTCAACATTACGATCATGATTTACCAGGCGTGATGTAACTGTTAGCCTACTGCTATGCGCTTGCAGGGAACATTCTTCTAGACCTCCTAATGCAGTTTGCAGCCTCTTACTTTTTGCTACCGTAATAAGCTCATCTCCTTTCTTAAATCTTACGTCTTTGGGTATCTAAGGGGAGGTGTAGCTACGGATAATTTCAGCTTGGTAGCCTTCGTTTTCTAGACCGTGGCGATCAATTCTTGTTTGACAGGCTTGGAGTTTTGACTATGCCCAATTGCAGTCACGGTAACTCAGCCCAAGGAAGTTTGAATATGCACAAGCCTAGCCAGAGAATGTCATTTGGAGTTTGCTCTTTTGTAACTCGAGTCTAGTCAGGTGGTTTCCTTCTGTATCACTAACAATGCTCTACAACCTGGGTGAGTTTTTGCAGTGGGAATATCGATGAGATATCACAAATTTCAAGCTGTTAGGATGCAATTGATCTACGTTTTGTTCTTATGCATTCCGTTTTGCATACCATGTATGAAGCCTATAGATGTTCTAGGTGTGATGATTTGCTGGGCCATTTCTGCGCGCAATATGTAAGTCTTGACAGATCGCTTCTAGGCTTATAGTTTGTCTGGTTGCTTATAGACATAGACTCGAATCTGGTTTGTCTCCTGCTCTTTGAAGTTTTTTATGACCTTGACTGTTAATTAATTGCATTTGGCATCACAATCATGATTTACTAGGCATGGTGCAACAGTTAGCCGAATGCCTATGAACTCTAGGGAACATCCTTCTTTTTAACCTCCTAGTGCAGCTTGTAGCCCTTTGCTTTTTTGCTAACATAGTGAGCCCATGCTTTCTCTTAATTCTCACATCTCTGGTTATAGTAGTGAGTTCATGCTTTCTCTTAATCCTTCCGTCTCTGGTTATTTAAGGAGAGGTGTAGCTATGGCTAATATCAGGAGCGGTATCCGTAGGCTATGGGCAATCTTAGCTTGGTAAGCCTTCGCTTTCCAGCGTGTGGCGATCCATTCTTCTTTGATAGGCATGGAGTTCGACTGTGCACATTCTCAGATATGAGATGCAATCTGCTGGTGTTGAAGGTTGGCATTTGATGTGGAGATAGAAACATTTTGAGCAAGGTATGCATTTGCAGTTTTGTGGAGTCTGTTTTGGATGCTTATGTTATTGGTTCAGGGCTACTATTCGCAGTTTGTCAGTCTATTTCAGAGCTCCTTTGGTGATGCAAAAGGGTTATGCAGTGAGATAGTTTAGATTCTATTTTCTTAATACAGACAAATTATCTTCAACTTTTCAGGTTCAAGATATGTTATATTTAATTCACATGTGCAGCAGTGTCTCAAGGTTTTCTAAACATTTAGCCTTTTTGTTGCACAGATTTCGTTTCAAGTTTTTGCAGGATGGTTTGGTGGCTGTACATCTTTTGGGTTAATTTGCTAGTTGGAGCATATGCACTTCTTGTTACACTCCATTTTTAGTGGCAATACTTCTAGTCACACTCCATTTTAAGTGGCAACATCTATATGCCATACGCAAGATCCAACGTGTTTCCTAGCTTTATGTGTCCCGTCTTTAGCCGATTATATGTTCAGTACTTTTAACCATCTTACATGTTAGCTGCCTTGATAGTTCTTGTTGTTGGTCTGTTCCGGAGTTAACTTGGCAGTGGTTACATTATCCCTCTTGCGCTTCTGTGGTGGTGTTGTTGCAACTCCTGGCAGTAGTAGTTACGTTATCCTGGTACATTTGCAAGAAGTAGTAACTGGTACATTTGCAAGAAGTAGTAAGCACAGGTCCAAACTGTTGGATTGGGCTCAAGGATAGTCCTCTTTTGATTTGCCATTTCGTTTTCATATGCTTGGGAAGAGCTACAATTGTATTAAAATACAACAGCTAGGGAAACGTTTGAAGTTGCAGACCTTTCTTGTCGTGGCTTCATCTTAGTTTTGTAGCTAGTGCACTTCTTGTCTTAATTTCCAACCAGAATGCCGCTTTAGTGGTAGGGCCCGCTCTTTGCCTGCTCCCCATGTTGATCTGTGAGCCTGTCCCTATTATTTCATTTTGGAATTTCTCTTGTTAGATGCACGAACTTCTCTCATTAGATGCTGGAACTTCTCTCATTAGATGCTAGCATGGAGCCTGCCAAAGCATGCTGCTGTTTATTGTTTTCTAGAACTTTCTAGTACTGCTTGGATGCTAGTTTTGTAGGGCCCCTATTATTTACACTCATTTGGGTTTACAGTCTTTCTATTTAAGAGGAAGGAGTATTTTCAGCTTGTACTCCCAACTCTGGCACGAGGTGTGGCTGGCATGAGTTGTGGTAACTGCCTTGTGATTTTGTAACAGTGTCCTTTTTGCTCTTTGTTTTTTGTACCTTAGTTTGTCCTTTCCTACTTTGTTGTGCTGCTTTAGTCTCTTACGGTGTCATGTACCAGCCTACAGGCATTAGTTTAGAGTGTGGACTGTTTACAGGCATTAGTTTAGAGTGTGGTCTGTTTTCACATTTTTCTCGTCAAGAACGCCTTACCATATATGCTAGCATGGTTTGGACTTTTTTATTCCAGCTTGAGCTTCATTAGGTTCATTAAGCTTATTCTCTGCATGATTCATTTCGGTGTAGCAACCACAACAAGATTGTCTCTTTAGTTCCATTATGTATGGAAAAGAGAGGGTACAGTAGATGAAGTCCTAGGAGGCTGACCAGTGTGCCAAGAAATGTCATTTTCTGCATTTTATTGTTTGGCAAGCAGTATAGAATATTAAGTGGAATGAGAATTTTGCGTTGCTTGGCAAGATGTTAAAGAGTTGCTTGGCAAGACTTTAAGAACAGGAAGCGGAATAGAGAATGGCGTGTCGTTTTGTTTTTGATGTGTCGCAAGTAGTCTATTAGAGTTCATTTAGAGTTCATCTTGTTAATGTCCACTTTTTCTTTTTCCAAGTCTTGTGTCGTCTAGTTCATGGGTTTATTTGTTTGTATTTTCACCTCTTGTGGTTTTCGAAAGCCCTTAGCAATCGTAGTGCTAGTCTTTTAGTATAATTTGCGTAGCTTCCAACTTATATTGTCTATCTTTGCAACGTTAAATTCCTCTCCTTAGGTTTAAGTCTTGTATGCACATGAGTGACATCATAGTTTACTTTTGTGCGGTTGCCGTTTCATGAGGGTTAGAGATTTTATTTTGTCCATGTTCTTTGTTGAGAGGTGAGAATGACCTTTGGCTAGGTGGAGAATGGCTCTTGCTTTATTGCCTACTTGGTTTAGGGGATTTGAAGTTAGGAGACTCCCTGTGTCTTCTAGTGCCTTTCAATGCTCATAGTATTTTGGGCTCAAAATTGGTGCTATGATACTTCGATTTTGAAGCTCTTCAGCTACTTATGGAGCTGATAATTGTCTATTTTTCTATGGAGTTGATTGGTATATACTTGTCAACTTTGAGTGGTGTTCACGTGCCCGCGTGGGATTTTGAAGGGCAGTCTGCTTTAGTTGATCCTTGTGCCGGTATGCGGTGGTATGCAAGATCTTTCAGCCTAGTTGTCCTTCGAGCCTTGTTTTGTAGTAGTCACATGCCTTCATTTATTTTTGTAGCGTTATATAGGTCATAACATTTTGTTGTGTCTTCTAGTCCTGGCATTCTTTGTAATTGAGTAGGAGTGGTATGTTGAGTTATTAAGCTTAGGATAGGTCATGTTAGTAGCTTGGTTGGTTTGATGGAGCCTTTTGTTTAGGTCCACTATTTTTTTCTTAGCGAGTGAATATGTTGTACTATTTTTTTCTTAGTGAGTGAGTATGTTGTGTTTAAGCTTTCGGAATTGCGATGGAGGTGTGGTGGTTTGGACACGTGGAATCCCCATCCCATGTTGATGGAGCTATAGTTTGATTTTTCGGCGTCTGTTGATGTTATTTTTAGTGAATCAGGTCCTTGCGTCATGATCTTTTCTCGTTTGATGTTCCTTCCCTAGCGCTTTTATTTCATTTTTGTGAGATGCTCTAGGATTGGTTCTTTTCGGCAATGTTTTGAGTGCTAAGCTTATGATAGTTTAGACTTTTAGTTTCTTGTCTTTCTGCCTCTTTTTTCAGCATGTTGTTGCATTGTGTTGGTTGAGTGCAACTAGGCTCTAGAAGTGCGATTTATCTGCGTTTTGAGATTAGCGGATAAATCCGCTTCTTTGAGGCTAGTTGTGAGAGTCCCCTTGAGTATTTATAGACTTGTTGCATTCCTCCCATCTTCATCGGTAGTCTTTGAGCCTCCCCTTTGTAGTCGCATGCCCCCTTTTAGTTTTTGCCCTGCGTTACAACCTTGCGTGATTGTAGTATTCTTATAGTCAATGTCTTAGTTTTTTATGTTGATTGGCTCCTTGTTCGACTTCTTGATCTTGCGAGGTTATCTTGTGCAATGGGTTGGAGGCTCTCATGCTAAGCATTGTTGTTGGGGCAACTCTTATGTCTTGAATGTTGGGTTTTAAGTGGGGTCGATGTCGAGGGCCCTTGCGCCATGGTGGTAGGCCCTCGTATGCCAAAGATGTGGCAGCCTTTGTGCCAAGATTGCGGTCCTCGTACCAGGTGTTTCTTTGTTCCTTTTGCAGATCTACTCAAGATGGATGTGGAGATGTCCTTTGCGAGTTTTGCAAGAATCTTGACATGTTGGGATTGTGTTGGACATTAGCGACGGAGGCTAAGGAGCCCCATTGTTGTAGAACGTCATAAGCAATAAGTCCATATTATATTTAAACACCATTTGAGTGATAGAATTGGTCCATTTTGGGAGGCTGGATTCTAGGCAGGTCTTTTGCAGAGGCGATGGTTCTCTTGTGTGAGCTCTTTTGAAATTCTTGTGGCATCAGGCACTTGCCGACCAGGCTGGCATAGAGAGATGAGATGTTCCTTTATGGCTTATTTCTTATGTTTTTATTTCAAGGACCAGGATGCCTTCTCTGTTATCTGTTGCTTTAGCAGGAACAGGTTCGTCGGTCTCTGGGCGTGGCCATGAGTTCCTACGTCACATCCTTAGTTGCCATAGCTTTGCTCGGGGAAGAATTGTAGTTGCGAGGAGGTATTGTAGTTGTGAGATGAGGGTTACCTTCATCACACACTCTGTAGTCAATTTCGCAGTAATTTTTGGCATGCGAGAGCTGATTGGTTATGTTCATGATGAGTATTTAAACGATCCATTTGTTTTTCATTGCACTATGACATTCCTTTGTTGACGTCCAAAGGCCTTTTGTGCATCCTTAGATTACTCCAGCTCCTATTCTTCTATTTCTAGCCATTTTAAGCTTCCAGATTCATGTTCGTGTTTCCAATGCACTCCTTTCGTTTTGAATGTGTCAAGCGGAGTGAATTTTCGATCCCTTCTCTACGCTTTTTAGGAAACATTGGGATCGTGGGCTCTAGAATAGTTTTGGTTTTGTATGTACTGCGTTCGGTGAATTGACAGAACAAAGTTATGGCAGATTTGGGAGCTTGTTCTTTTTCTCATTGCACTTCATCTTGTTGGTCATGCTTTTCTGATTGCCAGTTAGCATAGAGAAATTGAGAAATTTACTGAGGCTAGCTTCTAGCCAGATTGCATCTGTGCAGAGCTTGGAGTATGATGTTGTGTTGCAAAGGGTGGCTAAGTCTATTGCAGTGTCTCAAGATTCGTTCACCAAGAAGATTGCAATCTCATGGATAGTGCTGGCTATGGACGTGTCTGGAGATGGCTAACTTCATTTAATATTGGTGTTGCTTGAGCCTAAGGTAGTCGTCTCTGCGCTCTGTGCCCTTCAGTAAAGTTAGTCCCTGTGATCTCGGTAAGCCTATAAGTTGCCTCATATTGATTTTATTTGGGTTTAGTTGATCTCTGGAGACTTGTCATGTTGGCCTATCAGGAGTTTTGGGATGATTGGTGTTTGTTTTGGCTATCTTCTTTTGTTGGTTCACGGATTTGTATGGTACTCATTCTAGATCTGTTTGCCCCCGTGCCGTTGCCTTGCCTGCCTTAATCCGCTTTTGCCCCCATTTCTTCCCTCTTTGCTTCTTGTAGTGGTCCACCTTTTGTAGTCTGGCATTTTGTTGTCTCTTCTTTGAAGTCGTCATCCCTGATGTCCTTGGTTACTCTTCTCCTTGCCCATCCTGAGTCACTCTTCTCCGTGCTTTTCCGTTGGTCCAGCATAGTATTTTTTGGATGCCTGGTCATAGGTTTGGTTGCCACTTTGCTATTAGCGTGCTTGCCGATATGTTGAGATAGGGAAGATGTGATGAGATAGGTGAACACAGCTTGATGCGGCTTCTTGGCTGGACTATTGTGCCCTCATGCGCTCATGCTTGTCAGAATACCCAGCAGCGTTTGTCATCTAGTCCTTTAGAAACCCTGTGTATTTTGCATTATCCATGGCCGACCGATATTACAGTCTCTCTTGCAGGTGTTATTTGCATCGCTTGATCAGCAATTCCAAGGTCTCTCTGCCTTTGAGTTTGTGCCAGTCTATTTGTGGTACTCTATTTCTTCACATCACCGTGCAATAATGCTTTTCTGGCAGGATTTGACTTCTTCACGATTGTTCACATCACCGTGCAGTAGTGTTTTTCTGGCAGGATTTGACTTCATCACAATTGTTCACATCACCGTGCAGTAATGCGTTTCTGGCGATAATGCGTTTCTGGCAGGGTTTGACTTCATCTCAATTGTTATAGTTGATGTTATTGGGCAGTTTTAAATTCTGCATACACACAGTACTTGCTATGAGGCTTTGGTCGGTTTGGATTCCTGCTTAATGACGGTCTCTTTCCCATCTGTCTAAACCTGCTAAGGCTTTTCAGTTTGTGTTTGACCGTTTACCATTGTGTTATTTGCATCCCAGCTTGTTTTGAGCTTCAGAACATTGTGCAAAGCATTTTGGCCAGTAGAAATGGAGCTGTTATCTTGTTTCCTGCATAGCTGCCTTCGTATTGTCTCATGATTCAACAACCATGGCCTTAGATGGATATGTATGATGCTGGATTCTCCACCGTGGTGTTGGAGCTTTGAGCTGAGCCCTGGGAATGGCAAGAGATGTAGTACATTGCAGAACCGTGCGCGTTATCTAAATAGTCCATGGCAGTTTGTAATGTGTGATGAACTGACATTTTTGTGCGCATGAACAGATGGATTCTTGCATGCGTCTTTGAGTGTGTGCTTACCTTCGCGTCTTTGTTTATGATAGCTAGATAGATAACATATGGATACATGTATGTGACTTTGAGTTTATAACGTCTGCTTACCTTTCTTGTCCTTGTTGATGCTGACCAGCTAGGTAACTCTTGAGATGGTTTATAAGTTTATGCCACATCACCTTGATTTTGTTGGACATCCTTGTCTGAGTCTGTTTTACCTTGTAGTGCATTAGGTTTTGCTTTTTGTCACCCAGTAACTTTGATCGGTAGTAGTTTCTTTGCTTTTTACTTTTGTTTGTCCAGAGGTCATTAAGTTTTAGCCTTTTGCACGAATGGGAGTTTTGCAAGCGTTTAAGTTAGCGGAAATGGGCATTCTGGATACAGGTCTAAGCAGCACGTAAGTAGGCATTTGATTTATGTTGGATTGTGTGGTCTACATCTCACCGAGTGTTCATCTTATATTATAATGTTATAGCGTAAGTATGTCATGAATGAAACCCTAATTTGGATGGTTGAGATCATCCGATTGCATTCGGAGGTCGAGATTTATCGCACGACTTCCCACCACTGTGATTAGTCACGCTTTGATCTCTTAAGAGGAAGAGGAAAAGGAAAAGGGAGGACAAAAGGGGAAAATGAAGGATAAAAAGGCACGAGGAAAAGGGGAAGGGGAAAGGGGAAAAGGGAAGGGAAAATGACATGGGGAAAAGGGGAAGAGGAAAAGGGTGAGGAAAGGAAAAAATAGTATGGGAAAAAGGATAAAATAAGGTAAAAGAAAAGGGGGAGGGAGGAAAAGGAAGGGAAAAAGGGCAACGAGAAAAGATGAAGGGTGAGGAAAGGAGGAAAGGGGAAGGGAAAAAGGGAAAGAAAAAAATGGTGGAGAGACGAAAAAAGACATGGGAAAATAAAAAGGGAAAGGAAAAACGAAAAAGGAGGCGAAAAGGAAAGGGAAAAAGAGCACGAGAAAACGAGAGAGGAAAATGGAAAAGAGGAAGAGGCGAAGGGAAAATTTTGAAAAGGAAAAGGGTGAGGAAAAGAAAAAAAAGAAAGGGAAAAAGGGCATGGGAAAGGGGAAAGGAAAAGGAGAAAGGGGGATAGGGAAATGGAAAATGGAAAATGGGAAAAGGGGAAGAGGGTGGGAAAGGAGGAAAAGGGGCACGTAGAAAAGGTGAGGAAAAAGGAATGGAAAAGATATGGAAAAATAAAAATAGAAAAAGAAATGGAAAAGGATGGGGGAAAGGGAAGGGAAAAAGGACACATGGAAAAGGGGAAGGGATGAAAAAGGAAGGCAAAGGAAAAAGGAAAAGGGAGGCAAAAAGGGGAGGGGGGAAAGGAAGGGAAAAAGGGTGCGAGGAAAAGGGAGAGGAAAGAGGAAAGGGCACTTGAAAAATGGAAGAGGCAAATGGTGAGGAAAGGGAAAGAAAGCAAGGGAAAATGAGCATGGAAAATGAAAAAAGAAAAAAGAAAAAGGGGAATAAGGAAAGAGAAAAAGGGAAAAGGGGAAGAGGGTAAGGAAAGGAGGAAAAGGGACACGTAAAAAAAAGTGGGAAAAAAGGATTGGAAAAAGGCAAGGGAAAAAAGAAAAGGAGAAGGACGGGGGAAGGGAAATGGGAAAAAGGCACGGGAAAAAGGGAAAGGGTAGAGAAAGGATAAAAAAAAGGAAGGAAAATGGAGATGGAGGGGGGAGGAGGGAAAAGTAAAAGGGTAAAAAAAGGGGAGAGAGAAATGGGAAAACGGAGAACATGAGATAAAGAGGAAGAGGGTGGGGAAAGGAAGAAAAGGGCACATGAAAAGATGGAAAAAAAAAAAAAAAAAAAGGGCATGGGAAAAGGGAAAGGAAAAGGGAAAGAGAAAAGGAAAAGGAAAAGGAAGAGGAAATGGAAAGAGAAAAAAAGGGCACAGGAAAATTAGGAAGAAAGGGGAAAGACTGAAAAGGAAAGGGAAAAAGTCCATTGAAAAAAGGGAAAGGGAAAAAGAAAAGCGGAAAGAGAAGGGAATGGAAGGGGAGGGAGAAGGAGTTAAAAAAAAAAGGGGAAAAAAAGGAGAAGGGGAAAAGAAGACGTGTAGGGAAAATAGGAATAAGGGAAAAGGGAAAAAGAAAGGGCGTAAGAGAATGATGAAATAAGGAAACATGGGATAGAGCAAGAGACAACGGAAAGGGAAGGGTGTTGAATATACAAAAACCTATTATAGCCCAGCAATGCTGGACTTGGTTTCTATTCTATTATATTTATGAAAAGGAGTCTGAGATGAATATATTTTCGTCTACACAGGTTCCCAACTTATGCCCAGCAACGCTGGGTACCATTACTAGTAAGTTATGATGGCGTATTTTGCTTGGAGTGTGACATCTCATGAGTGTTGTTCAGTGGGTATTAGTGGTTCTTTTAGGCGTTTTGTCCGCTCTTGTCCATTTCTAGATTCGGTCTTGAGCAGCAAGTTCCCATTCATATTTGAGTATGTTGTTGTTATTGGGCATGTTGTCTGCATATTGTGAGTGTTTATTAGTAGCTACGACGGTGCAATTCACTTAGATGTGGTTCCCTTAAGTCTGATGGTACAACCTTCACTTAGCATAGGGATATTTACGCCCTTGTGGTTTTCTAATATGCAATTGTTGGGCTCTCTGTTTCAATTTTGTCCTTGCCTTATCTTTATTGCCCCTATTGTGTATGTTCAATTTGTGGGTGTTTATTAGTAGCACTTAGCTTGGGGTTCCCTTAAGCTTGAGGGTACAATCTTCACTTAGCAAATGGATATTTAAGCCTTTGTGGATTTTTAGCGAGACACTTTGGGTTGCTAGGCTCTTTGGTTCAATTGTGTCCTTGCCTTGTCTTTATTTTCCCTAGTCGGTTTCCTTTTTTCGTGGACCACTTGGGTCCCTTAAGTACGTCAGAATAGTTTCTATGGCTTTGTTAAGGCAGTTATCGTTGAGTTTTGTCCTCTTACGTAAAAAATAAGATAAAATGAAATTGTGGGTCTAGGTATAACTCACCTTTGTAGAAGTCATATGTAGTTTTTCTAGACTGTTGCGCTATGTTGGTGCCCACAGGGGGTGGCATTGTTGTCCATTTTCATCATTATGCTCATCTTTCTTGGTTCATTAGACGTTATGAGTTGTTGACGCCTTGTATCACCTGTCTTAGTGGCCTTAGGAACCTAAGTTGAGGGTGTCTGCTCAGAGACCATGTCAATTATTGGAAGGCTTGGTTTTGAAGCTTCCTTTTTGGTTGTTTTGACTAGACTCTTTGGGGCTTGATTTCAAGGTTCTTGGGGTTGATCTGCCTTCTGGGTGTGTGCAAGTTTAAATGCCTTCTAGATTTGTGCAAGTTTAGTTAGATATGGCTTAGTTTTACCTTTTCTTCCCTTTAGTTAAACCTGTGATATTGGAGTTTTTGTAGGGGCTATTTCACCTATTTTGTCCTTGCACTTTGGATCCCTTTCTCTTTCCTTTCTAGTATTATTGGTCGTTAGGGTTGACCTGTTGGTGGTTGTGGTATAGTGGTGCAGAACTTTTGGTTGCTTCTTGGTTGATTGCCACTTGGAGTTAATAGAATGGTCTCTGTAGTAGTGGGTCCTAGTGTCGTATGTTAGTAAGGTTTCCTTTATTGGTGTCGTTTGAGTTTTATTTGTTCGTCGCTTGTTTGGACTTTTATGTTCGAGTTTATTTCTCTCCTTTCAGTTTGTAGGCATGGCTGAGTTCTTTAGCATTGTACTTCTGATGTTGCTCTATATTACTTTATATGCTTTAGACCTCTTTCTCATTTTGAGTGGTGGTTTTGTTTTGTTGTTTGCCTCGTAGTTTGTTTTGGCATTTGACACATGATATGGGCTTTTAAGTTCTCAGCTTGGCAATGGAGTTTTGAGGGTTTGGACTTTTGTAGCTGTAATTGTGACTTTTGAGGTCTCTTTATTTTTCATGGACTAGGTCATCGCCCTGCTCGCTGATGGTTCTAAAATTTTGAGTTTTTTCATTGGTTTCCTTGTGTGAGCGATCCCCTTCCTTTTCTGCCTCTTTTTTCAGCATGGTGGTTGTGGTGTTGCTTTGTATTCAGAGTGTGCTCAACTAGGCTCTAGAAGTATGATTTATCTGCGTTTCAAGATTAGCAGATAAATCCGCTTCTTGAGGCTAGTTGAGAGCGTGCCCCTTTAGAGTATTTATAGCCTTTTTTGCATCTCTATTGTTTTCATCAGCCGTCTTTGAGCCTTCCCTTTTTGTGGTGGCTTGCCCCCCCCCTCTTCCCTCTAGTTGAGTTTTTATTAGCCTTGTTGATCTTGAGTTCTTGTGTGTTATTTGGTGGTCCTCGTGCTATCTTTGGTATTGCGATGAATCTCTTTTCATGATTGGCGGTCTCCTTTGGCGTGCTTTTGTATTTCATATTTCTTTCGAGGTTTTTGTGATGGTCCTCGTGCCAGTGACATGTAGCCCTCGTGCCAGGTTGTAGGGAGAGAGTTGTGGAGAGAGATGTCCCCCTCCTTTTAGTTTTTTGCCCTGCATTATAACGTTATTGAAGCATTCTTGTAGCCAATGTCTTAGTTTTTATGTTGATTAGCTCATTGTTTGACTTCTTGATCTTGCGAGGGTGTCTTATACAATGGGATGGAGGCTCTCATGCATTATTGTTGGGGCAACTCTTATTGTCTGGAATGTTGGGTTTCAGTGGGGACTATATTGAGGGCCCTTGCGCCAGGGTGGTGGGCCCTCGTTGCCTAGATGTAGCGGCCCTTGTGCCATGGTTGGGGTCTTTGTACCAGGGGTTTCTTTGTCCTTTTGCAGATTTGCGGGGGTTTCTTTGTTCTTTTTGCAGATTTGCTCCAAGATGGTTGTGGAGATTTCCGTTGCGAGTGTTGCGAGGATCTTGGCATGTTGGGGTCGTGTTGGACGTTAGCAACAGAGGCCTATAAATTTTCATGAACTTATTTTGAGTTTTCAGATCCTTTGTGGTACTTTGATGCTTTTTGTATGCCCAAAAAGGCCGGTGTGCATGAGGGATTATTGGGAAGTGGAATTATTGTACTGCTATTTTGGAATAAAGGGGAGGGCCACATGGCTCATTCATTCATTCATTCAAGTGTTGACTATTTTGAATCCTACAAAATCAAAATCACTTTGCATTGTTCATTCTTTGTTTTGTGAGGGTATCTAAAGAGACCCTTTAAGCTATTTGCTTTCGTTCATTTTTTTGATAAGTTCCTCTTAAAGAGTTCTTTGCTCCTTTTGATATATGTTGTCAATTGTTTCCTTCGAGTTTGTTACAATGTTTGAATTGTTAGCTTGTAGGTCATATGGGCTTATGACAACCCTCTCTTTTAGGAGGCCTTTCAAAATGCATCTTTTCATAATCACTTGGGTTAATTGTTCCATGCTATTTTGATATTCCTTATGGAACTATTGACATTAGTTGTTATAATCTTCTTTGCAATTTATAGTCTCTATGACCCATGCAATGCATTATTATGTAGCTATCTTCGGAATTGTCATTGTTCATCACTTTGCTCGTCAAATTGTTTGATTTATTGGCTTCCATCTATATAGCCAGTAATCTCATTTTCTTGTCACAAAGTGCCTTCTCTTTCATGTCTTTTCCACTCGTATCTTGCCTAGGTATCCTTTAGATTTAATGCTCTTAGTGTTGCACTTCCTTCCTTGATCGTATAGTTAGGTGGCATCTCGTCATGTTTGTGCTCCTGGCTATGCTCGTATTCTCTGAGTTCATCTGCATTTGGGTTTGTCGCTCTAGGTTTTGCGGTGTTTGTTTGGATGGCTATTGAAGTTGTAGAGCTTTCGTTTTCTCTAACTGTGCCATAGGTTATAAGTCATACTCTATCGTGTGCACTCCCTTGCATTTCTTTTTAGAGAATAGACGTTTGAATCCTTATCCCAGGTTACCTTTTCTCGGAGTGTTTTTGTCACATAGGGTTTTGTTTTTCCCTCGTATGCTTGATTTCTATCACATATTTGGAGGGCACCAGCTTTGTGGGTTCTAGACCATTCGCTCCTAGTTGCATTATCCTTTGAGTCACACATTTGGGGCATTGTCCTTTAGGTTAGCTTGCATGCACTCGTTAGTTGTCTTTATTTCGTTTTGTGTGCTTATTGATTCTCTTTGGTTCATTCGTCTTGCTTGGATAAGCATGGTTGTTGGTCTATGTTGGAGTTCAACTAGGCTCTAGAAGTATGATTTATCTTGACTTAGCTGAGCATTTGAATGAATGAGCCATAGGAGCCCTCCTCTACTTCCAAAAAAAATATACAAGTTTCTAGAATACTTCCAACAAAGTTCCTCATGCCTACCGGCCTTTTTGGATATACACCATCTTGCTATTGTCATTTGCTAACCATGGATTCAGAGACCCCTTGGTTTTGTCCTGGCTGCTGGTCTTTACCAGGCTCAGGTTCCGAATCAGTACAAGAGAGACGGAAATTCTACTCATGATAATCGTCGAGATCAACAGGTTTGAGCGGTTGGAAGGTGGACGATCATGCTCTGGTATTTGGCTTTCAACCTCCTTTTGTACGCAGACTTTTTCATGTCACTGGAAGGATTGAACTTTTCACATTAAACGACAGCTTGTTATTTGCAAGGGCTGGGTATTTTTCCAGTAGATTGTCATTGGTCCATGTCTGCGTTTCCGCTCTTCAGCCTCTGCTAGTTTACTAAGCTAGGGCTCTAAGATTGCCATGGTTATGTTGTTATTTTCATGCTAGTTCAGGTTTGCAGCCTCTTCTTTCTTCCTTTTCCTGTAGTGTCGGATTTAAACAAGCTGTGACGTCCTTATGGGTTGCCACGGGAGTACATAATTCTAATTCTAGCAGTGCTTGTAGTAGTGTGTACCCGAGTACCTCTGTCTACTTTCTGAACCCATGCACATTTCTCTAAAATGCGTAAGTCTTTGCACATTTTTCTATGGAATTTCCCAGGTTCATGTTATGGATCAGCACAAGATACATGAGAATTGGGTTGTCTAGTTTGTTGTCTCTTTATTCTGTTTACACTAACGTGTTGTTTTTCCTGTTGAGAGTTTGCGGACCTATTTAGGGTGACTATTGCTATCCACTGCACTCTTTCCCTAGCTGGTGGTGGCTGTACATTTTTAGATGTGTTCTGTGCAAGGCTGCCCTTAGCTCATGTCAGCTTTTTATATCCCTCCATCTAGCCATCCTGAATCAAGCTTCAGCTATGTTTGTAGCATTTTGTGTTTGATCCACTCTTCTTGAGTTCAATGTTATGCAAGTGTTCTATAGATTCCTCGGTTCCTATATATGGTCACATTTGTCTCTTATGGCAGCCACTAGATATGAACTATTGGATTATAGGATATTTTGTTTATAGCCTCTTGGCCTGGTTTTCTGTTTTAGTGTGTCATTCTTAGCTACCATCTTCTAGTTTCCTTGGAGCTGATTTAGTATCTAAAGTACTTTTGCATAATTCAAGTTTGCAGATTAGCGTTCAATGCTGACAGCCGGAGCCGAATCCCGTGAGCCTGTTGTTATAGATGCCTCCCTTGCCTTGTCGGGAACTTAAGATGCTTTCGTTTTTGCTTTAGTTTTCCTGCTTTCGGTCTGGTGATTCTGCAAGCAGCTCTTGTGTTGGGGCTTCACGGGACCGAAGTTTTTTAGTTTGTGGAACCAGATAGGCAAGCCTTGCCTTGAATTTGTGGAGCAATATGTTGGCTGGATTTGGATTTTCGCCTGTGCATTTTAAGTGTCACCTTGTTATGTTGCTTCATCTAAACTTTCTTGACGAGCTTGATTGTTGGTTTCAGTTTTTGTAGTTTTCAGCACTCGGGTGGATATTTTGCCGTTGGAATAGTGTGGTTAATACTGTGGTTTGTGCTAGCATTGCCAGGATGTATAATGTTATTTTCCATGCACAGTCTTGCACTCTCATTGGACAGCCACCTTGGGTATCATTGCATTTGCATTTCATCTCAATTGTCTTTGGAATCCTTTTTTATTGTTTTTGATATTGTAGTGTGGCAGCCTTCATCTAGAATGCACTTGTGACATCATGCACTTATGCACTTGGTATAGTAAGCATTTCAAGTTTCTTATCCATCTATTTCCCAGGCACTTGAACTGCCTTAGGTGTTGGGGCACCATTGACTTACAGATTCTTCGAGGTAGTCTCTATATTTTGCTTCGACCATTTCATTTAAGTCGAGTTATGTTTTAAGGTCAGCGTAGGGTGCTCAAGTTTAAGTATATGGGTCGGCGGCACTCGTTTTTTGTTTTTAGGATTTTGCGCTTCTTGGCATGTTTTGCAAGTATTCTGGCCTTCTTGACCTCAGGTGATCTCTCTATATAGATTGGTTGTATCTATACCCCGAGTTGCCTTTTTATGTGGAGCGATCTAACCGCATAGGGTTTTAGTTTGTTCTCGTATGCATCTTTTGTATCACACATTTGTAGGGCACCATCATCGTGGTTTCTAGGTCCTTGCCTACTAATTGCTTTTTCCTTGACACTCACATCTATGGATCGTGCCTTAGGGTTTGCTGTTATGCATGACTCATCTTGTTTGTCTCCTAATCTTATTATACGGCTCTTAGCTGTGCTGGTGTTCTGAGTTCAGGTACATCAATAGATTTGTTGCTCTAGGCTTTGAACCTTCTTGTAGAATCACTTTTAATATACTTGGACTTTTACACCTTAGTATGTTGATTTTTGCATCTTTACCATTTAGTGATTCTCGTTCTTGAGAGGGAGTATTGGCATACGGTCTATGATGTGTGACTAACTATCCACAATTGCTTGTCTATTTGCATCACATTTTAATTAGTCAGCATTTGTTTTTTAGTTTACTCCTCTATACAAGAGTTGGTTGGTCTATGTAGGTTTAGTAATGCATTTAGTTTAATGTTAGCATTGCAGCTTTGGAAGAACCCTTGGATGATTTACTTTATTGGAACTTATGGTGTTTTTCTTCAAGGGCTTTGAAGTTGTTGAGCTTGCATTTTCGCTAAATGTGCCATGAGTTATAAGTCGCAGTCTGTTTACAGTTGAATCCATATCCCAAGTTGCCTTTTTCTATGGAGTGATTTAGGTAGTAACACAGGGTCTTAGTTTTCCCTTTTATGTATGTTTCTGTCACATATTTGCCGGCCATGAGCTTTGTGATTTTCTGGACCTTGGTCTACTATTTGCATTTGTCTTGAGCGCATTTTAAGGGTTGTCCTTTAGGTTTTTAACTTTGGTTGATGTTTTTGGGGATGTTATTTGACTTTATTTTGTAAGTTCGTTTGCGTGTATGGGTCTACATTTTGGCTAAGTTTCATCTTTTGTCAGTTCCAGTTATGCTAGTCCTTTGTACGAGTTTGGTTGCTTAGTTTGCAAACTTCTCAAGTTTGTGGTGTTTCATGCTTTAGATTTGCATTGGTTGAAGGGTAAGGTTGCTCTCTTCTTGGATTTATGAGTTTAGAGGTTCCCATTTGTATTTCATAGGGCGTAGATATTTGTTAGGTTAGGACAATCTGGTATCATCTTTGCAAGAGTTGGTTGGCACATGAGAGGCATGATTCGATGTCTTGAGATTTAATGCCCAGTGCATCTTTCAGGGACCCTTGAATGAGTTGGTGTGCGGGTGTTTATTTTGACCATGGAGGTTTTAAAGCTGTTATGCTCATTGTGTAGATTGCTTGCTCTTGGCTCCTTGCTCATGCTCGTAGTGAGTTTCCTGCATCTCCTCCTTTTGGTATTAGTTTCTTGGATATGCCGTTGTCTTTTCCGCTCAATTTTTGCACTCAATCTCATCTTTCTCTGCTTCCTTTGCATCGTGGCATCAAACCCTTTCTCTTGCAGGCTTTATTTAGTTTTCTCTCTAGGGTGTTTATAAGACAATCTTTGCGTGTTTTTTTTTCTTGCTTATATTTTGCTTTTGACGTTTAGAGATGAGGTCAATGCACTTTTAGGTCCCCTTATCCACGTCGTCAAGGTTGCGCTTGAAGGGCTGGTTTGCTTCCTCATCTTAGAGATATAGTAGATTCTTTTACTTTTTTCTGCCTCTTTTTTCAGCATGGTTGTTGGTCTATGTTGGAGTTCAACTAGGCTCTAGAAGTATGATTTATCTGCGTTTCGAGATAAGCAGATAAATCTGCTTCTTGAGGCTAGTTGATGTGTTCCCTCTAGAGTATTTATGTCTGTTTCCATCTCCTTCTGCTCTATCAGCCGTTCTTGAGCCTCTCCTCCTTAGCTGGCTTCTCCCACCCTCCCACCCTCTTACCCATTTAGTTGTCTAGCCTTATTGAACTTGAGTTCTTATATGATGTCTGGTGGTCCTCGTGCTAAGTTTTGATATTGCGGTGACTCTCTTTTCATGACTGGCAATCTCTTTGGCATGCCTTTGTATTTCAAGTCTTTCATTCTATTCAAGGATTTTTATGATGGTCCCCGTGCCAGCGTCATGGTGGCTCTTATGCCAGGTAATGGAGAGAGATGTGGATTTTATGGTGGCCTTCATGCCATGGGTGTTCGCCCTCATGACGAGATCTGCTGGTCCTCGTGCCTGGGCTAGGGGCCTCGTTCCCGATGGTGGGTTCACTGGTGGTTTTTGTAGGTTGCAGATCAAGGTTGATTGACGCGTGTGCACTTATCCTCACGCTCATTTGGTCTGGAGTGGATTGGACCTATAGGCATAAGTCGCCTCTTGGAGTTGGCTTGTCCTTGGACCGAGCGGATGTTTTTTCTGAGGTCGATGAACGCTTGTTTTGTTGGGGTTGTTGTTTTACGAACAATGGAGTGAAGGCTTAAAGACCTTCATTATGACTTTTGTAGTCCATTATTATTATACGGGTGTAGCTCATGATTATTATACAACCTATAGTCAACTACGACCCCGGCAAGGCTTGCCTTGACCAAATCCACAACCAAAGAATGCGAACAATGAACCATACAGAGCAAAACAGTAAGGAAAGTTGAGCCAGCACAAAGCTAGGAGAAAACCCAGTTAAACCAGGCGGGCGGCGAGCTCTGTATAAAGACAGTAGAGGCTGGACAAAACAAGCGCGAGCCCTCATGAAACAACGGGATTAGCCACAAACTAAGAGCTAAGCACAACCCAGAAATAAACCAAGCAAAAACACAGACCCAAGTCCTACAAGCCAAATTTGAACTACATCACGCGGGCCAAGGATGTGAAGTGGTTGAGACTAAACTAAGATGCAAGGGATAAAAAGGAAAATGACACCTTCTGAAACGACTACTGCTGGGCTAAAGAGAGCGACGTCCCAAGCACAAGCAGGGAAGCACGAAAAACTCGAACCACAACCCCAAACCCAATGAGCAAGCAAAGTGTCGACTCCAGTCAAAACGCCTTCAAGAAACATACCGGTCGGAACATACAGACCTAGTTCAGGAGAACAAACCATACGGATACAACAAGATACTCAGAACGTCAAGAAGATAGATAGAAAAGACAAGCCATCAAAGTACACGAGCAAACCAGGCACCAAGCCTCAGGTAACAAGGGGAGAGCTGGGGAAAACTTGTGAATGAAAAGGAAACAGAGCAAGGTGTGGCACAATCTGCTCAAGACCAGTGCTGCAACAGTAAAGCAGAGCAATAGAAAACAAACCAACTCACGAATCGAATAGAATGCCAAATAGGCTCAATTGCAACCGGTATGGGCAGCACCACCGCAGGGAACACCGAAAACCCGCCGCTCCCGGCCAGCTACTGCACTGATGCCAGGCTGCACCTGCCAAGGTCAACCACCTACAGCAAACATACCCCAGGCTACGCAGGCCGGATCCGAACCAAGAAGGAGAGGGGAACTGCAAAACCGGCCCTGGAGCAGCCAAACAGCCCTACTCCGGCCAGCGGAAGCTTGGATGAGACGCCAAACCTGGCCCAAAGCTTTCCCACAGGTGAATCCAACAGAGAGCGAACTGTAAGAAGGCTGCGCGATGGTAGGCCCCCTGCATGGCAAACGGAAACAAGAAACAAGCCCAGAGAGGGCAACAACCAAAGAAAACCAGAGGGGACTCATACAACCCGAAAGGTCAAAACTAGACTCACGGCAAAGCACGCACAACAAGCGCATCCAGAGACAACCAAACGCCCACAAACCCTCCATAGTCCCGATAGCTGGGGAGGCGCCATATGAAGGCGATCTCTAACCTGAGGGAGCCCGGCAAACCATACAGAAAACCACGACGCTCCTGAAAAGGGGTGCGTACCAGGAAAGGAGTGCTATAGTCACAAACCAGTCGGTAGACAAACACCAAGAGAGGAGGCGACGAGGGGAGAGACGCTCTAAGAAGCCAGCTAAGGAGGAGCTTTGTTCTCATTAGCAATACACCTGTCTTGTTATGGGCTCTAGTTTTCTCATGTGTTCTAGGATTTGCGCTCATGATCTAAACCTCTAGAGCTTGGAGAAGGTTATTCAATTCTCTTGAAGTTTACTGGTTTTGTGTTGCGCAGGGTTGCAGATCCAAGAGCTTTTAGATCTCTCTTTGGGGAAGTTTTGAGAAGATGTTTTTCACCTTAGACTATATATGTGGGCTCATTTATGAGGTGTTTTTTGCAGTATTGACTCTTATGTTGAGACTTTTATTTCCATGAGAATCTGCTATGGCAACATTCACTCCCATGGAAGCGGGTTTAAGCTTTTCCCCATGCATTGCATTAAGCGCCAGTAGCTCCTCATTGCTTGTATCCCAAGCTGTCAAGGATTCTATTTTGTGCGGACAACCCATGTTCACTTTGACAATGTTCGGGCTGTCCATCTGGGCGGTAAATAATGGTTGTAGTTTATGGAGCTGCGTATGCCGTTTATCAGTGCATTTTTGAGGATTTTAGGGTGTGCAAGCTTGTCAAATTCTTCCAAATAAATCCTCTTGACCAGTGTGATCCTTTGAATCATTGGTGCTCTTTTTTCCAGTTAACATTTTTTACTCCCACCAGTTTGATCCTTTGAATCATTGATGCTATTTATTTCCAGTTGTTATTTCATGTATACTCTCACCTAGGTAACAGTTTGTGTTACTCCCATTTTTAACTAGGTGTCTAGTGCAAGACTCAACACAGCACTATCCTCGTACCATTTGCACTGGCTGAGTGTATACCCATACATAACGTAGCTCTCGTGCCAGGTTTTAGGGAGAGAGTTGTGGGGTGAGATGTGGAGTTTGTGGTGGCCTTCGTGTCATGGGTGTTCGCCCTCATGTCGGATATTGCTGGTCCTCGTGCCTAGGATAGGGGCCTCGTTCCCTATGGTTGTTGCACTGGTGTCTTTTGCAGGTTGCAGATTGAGATTGAGCGTCAAGAATGTGCTTATCCTCACGTTCATTTGGCTTGGGATGGAATGGACTGTTAGGCACAATTTGTCTTATGGAGTTGGCTTGTTAGAACAAGTGGAGGCCTTTTGGGGTTGATGAACTCTTAGGGGTCATCGTTTTGCGAACAATGGAGTGAAGGCTTAAAGTCATTCACTATAACTTTATAGTCCATTCTTATACAAGTGTGTCTTATGGTATTTGTTTATTCTGTATGTCCAAAAAGGCCGGTAGGCATGAGGAACTTTGTTGGAAATATTCTCAAAATGTGTTGTATATTTTTCGGAAGTAAAGAGGAGGGCTCCTATGGCTCGTTCATTCATTCATTCATTCAAGTTCGACACTCTTGAACCTAAAGCAACATTTACCTGGCCAAGATCATAGAGACAAGAAGCATAGAAGAAGCTAAAACCGACTTTTTCCATTTTTGAGCTTTCTCGGCATATTAAGGCATCTAGTCTGGCACTGCTTTCCTAGTTTCTGTATAGGTTGGATGGGCCTTGGATGTTAGCGCCTTTGGTGAGTGCGTTTGCCCATGTGGCATGTTCGTTCTTAGTTCATATTGTAGGTGTATGGGTGTTTTTACTTATTAGCAGTGCTCTGCTCTAAATTGTTGTGTGATTTGGGTTAGGTTTGCTAATGACTCTTGATTTGGACCTTGCTATATTGCCAACGAAACAATTATTGGAGGTTGTGCAGGTTGTCGAGGTACTAGATCGCTCATTAAAATGGACTTCCTCGTTTTACTTGGATAAATCATCACTTCCACCAAACCCTCATGCACACCGGCCCTTTTTGGGCATACAAAGATCATTAAATTGCTACAAATAATATATACATAAACACGAATAAATTTCGTACAAAGGTTCGTATGCCCTCGTAGTTAATGTCTAGACCACGACCCCAACAAGCCAAGAGCCTCGCCATGCCCTTAATGCTATAACCATAATGAACCATATCATGGTCATAAGTCCAAATCCATCCCTGAGCAAACCTGCAAAAGGAAGAAACAACGCGTACGAGGGCCCATTCTTGGCACGAGGACTACTATATCCTGGGCACGAGGGCCACTATCCCAGGTCACAACCTTGGCACGAGTGTCACCACTCCAGATCACAGCACCATTACACAGCACGAGGGCCAATATTCTCTGCGCGAAGACCCTCCACAAAGACCCCTCAAACTCTACACATCAAGAGTGCAAAAAATGGCATCCCCAAGCATAAGGGCCATCCCTTAACCCTTAGGACAACAAGACGATACATCTAAATAACAAAGAATGCAAAAAAGAGCTAGCTTCTTACAATAGCACATGAACCAAAACTCTTAGCGAGAAAGGCTAGCACTGCTCAAGACAAGCTACCACCACACGAGTTAGGGTCTGAACATGATGAACAGAAAAATCTAAGACAAGGTGCAAGGGTGGGTGGGTGGGACAATTAACCAAAGGGGAGAGGCTAATAGACGGCTGATAAGGACGAACCATGACAAGATGGATATATATACTATAGAGGACCATTCAACTAGCCTCAAGAAGCGGATTTATCTGCTTATCTTGAAACGCAGATAAATCATACTTCTAGAGCCTAGTTGCACTCAACGAAAACAACACAACCAAACAACCATGCTGAAAAAAGAGGCAGAAAAGAAAGAACCTAATAACCTCATCTCTAAAATCTAAGGCTAAACGAAGTAGAACGACCAAATCTAGACAAGAAGGTAATGAGACAAAGGTGATTCTGAAGATCAAGAGCCAAACAAGACGAATAACTAAGCAGGCCTTGCAAGAGAAAGTAAAGGTCTGATGCCACATTAAATGCCAGGAAGGCAGAGAAACATTAGCAAGAGATTAAGCCAAGAGATCAAGGTAGATGCAACAACTAACCATATGAAAAGAGAAAATGAGGGAGATATGCATGAAAAGTTCAACCTAAGCAAAACCAACTCCCACGAATTCTACCGTGTCTAAGTTACTAAATGCAACACAAAGAGCATGAGCCAGAGCATAATACATCCCAGAGAAACATAACCGTCCAAGTGTAACCAAGTCAATCTTAAACCTCCAAATAAGAGTAAAAAAATCCAAAGAAAGTCCAATCCACTTGTAAGGAGAAGAGACAAAGCAAAAAAGGAAAATAGGAAAATTTACAAACCATAGTGAAGCAAGGTGTATGGACAAGACACAAGGAAGCAAAGGCTTCAAACTTAAAATAGGAGGAGCAACAAGAAAGAGGTCCCAAATTTGCTGGCACTTCAACTACAAAGATCAAAGCAACATTGAGTATCAATAACCAAACCTAAACACACACTATCCTACACTAGTCACCATTGTGCCTCCCATATACCACCATCCCACAAGACCTACCTATAGAACAAATAAGCCATGACCGATAGCAACTCTCTACATCCTCAACCACTAATTCCTAATCTACATCAATTATCCACATCTTCAACCACTAATTCTTAACCTATGACATAATAATCTCGAAACATCCCATGTCCAATCTGCCCAACTAGATAATCCTACTGAAGCAAATAATGATAGGAACCCAAAAACTCTCAGCGCCATCTCCACTATATCTGCAAGGTGCACCACATGGACGATGTTAGGTATCCTGTTCTTGCACTTGCCATGGCTGAATCTCCTCAGCGTTTGAAACGATGTTGGAAAGAGCATTGCACTACATGGTTTGCGGGTTGGTCAGGTAACAGCGAGTAACCGCCCGATGCTTGCCGATTCTGATCCCCGAGCTTTTGCAACAATATCTTAATGGTCGTTTTTCTCAAAAGATATGGGACGCAGTTACTTTGGCCCAAGTGAAAACTGGTCATTATCATGCACACATAAATCCCACTTTGGCACCAGGGCCCCAAGCTTATTTGCTTGCTTCATTGTCCAGGAACAAGCTTGTAGCTATTGCATCAATTCGCACGGGGTCCCACAGGCTACGGATTGAGACTGGTAGATGGGAGCGGCCGCAATTGCCGCGAGAAGCGAGACTATGTGCCTGTTGCCAGTTACAGGTTATTGAAGATGAAAGCCATACTCTTCTGAGTTGCCCTACTTTTGAGATAGTCCGGAATCATTTTTCGACCTTAGCATTCCATTCCACGCTTCCACAACTTCTCAGCGCACCATCTGTGCATGACTTGGCATTATACATACTTGAGGTTCTAGATAAACGTCTGCAATTACTGAGCCCTCAGTAGTCATTATCTAAGCTTGTCTAGTATCATCATTACTGCAAAGGTTTTTCCCTTGAAAACCTTTCGAGGCAGGGGTTTTTTAATCCTAGTAGTAATGATTGTACTAGCCCATTGTATGGGTCCCATGACCTATTGGTCTTCGTGGACGTTAAAAAAACTATTCTATTCTATTCTATTCTCAATAACTCAAGTCCTAGTGAGAATGCACCCACTTACAAAAAGATCCTTCAAAGATGCACTCACGAAATGCAATTCACTCCCCGAAACCCGATAAATTAACACCAACTAAAGATACATAGTTGCACTCAACCAACAAATCCAGACGAGCAATGAGGTATAAAACTCAAATCTAAAAAAGTCGGCAATTCCAACAAAGATGATTTATATGCCAATAACTACCCTCATTAGCACCTAACCTCCCCAACACTTTACCATAACCAAATGACAGTATCGCTATGCCACCAATACCAAGCCTGAGCACATGAAACGTCCACAAGGGATTCTCGAGCTTGCATGAAAATCACTAAGCCATTTGAAATGAGTGCGCAAAGACTAAGCATTCGATACACAAGCTATGCCAAAAATAAGAAAAAAGGCACAGAAAGCTAACTCAACACTCAAGGAAATCCAGGAACTATCCAACTTTAGATGATGGAAATAATTCAACATGCAAGGCATCAGGACTCAAAGCTTAATGCAAGAACCACCCAAAACCATTCACCTGTTAAGCAATACTCGTATCAAGCAATAACGTCTCAACTAATGAATAAACATGTGAAGGAAACTACAAACTAGACAAAGCCATGACTAAATGGAAGCACAAGAGAGTAGTCCATAAGTAGCTAAAGAAATAAAATTAAGACGCCAATCACATGGAAGGCACAACATGTCAACCCCCGAAACTCCAATGCTAAAAAGGAAAGGAAAGGCACATCCACATGCAAGAAAAACGAATACAACATTGATACCAAAACAAACTCGCAGTGAAGGTTCACTTCTGTCCATAAAACTCTAAAACGTACATGGCCAGAAATAAAAGTGGAAGGCTCAAATCAAAACTTGCTCATAACTCAAAAACTTTACATGCCACAATTACTCCAACCAAACCTCCAACACCATGCTATAACAACATGAGTCCACCAACGTCAAACGTGAGAACCCGAAACTTAAATCACACAAGGCCATGGGACGAGAATAAATCTATAAAATCTATAAACTTAACCATATTACCTGGTCTAGGGGTGAAGAGGGGTAATGTGGAGCATGGGAATAAGACATTGCTTAAAATATTACAAATCATGCTCGGCACCATATTCTTAACATTACCACACATCTCAGTATTAAACGTAAAGCGGATGTATAATGCATGAAATGTGACACTATAAAAAGTTGAGAAAATATTAGCTCAGAATCTGGCAGTGTCTTGAAGCAGGATCTTAGAGCCCAAAGATCTAGGAGCATCTGTTACGAATATGACACTGTATGACAATGGTATATGCGACTTAAAAGGCAAAGAGGCACGACACATGTGAAAAAATAAAACCCTAACTACGTGTTTGCACAAACGCCTAAGCTAAGGATCAAAGGGCAAAGATTCATCACAACAACGAGAAAACCAAAGTCTATCGTAACAACCATCTATGTACAAGATCGGCACCCAGAATGCAAAAGCAAAGGTCTGATGAATATAGCAAGAACTCGGCAACCGACCAATTAAAACGTGTTCAAAGCACAAGAACTCAACAGCTTAACCAAAGAGCCACAAACTGCAACATGATAAACTTCAAATTAAAAAGAAACTACCAACACCTAGCATTCACTGCCAAATGTCCTTAAAAACCCTAAATGCAAAAAACAACACCATTTCTTATCAAACTACCTCCCATATACCTTCTGCAGCCCACCTGCTATCCTTCTTTATATGTATAAGGCGACAAACTTGCTGGGACTGGTATATAAAATCAATGTCGTAAAGCAAGGATCTGTACCAGTTGGGGTTCAAGCCGCAGTAATAAAAACAATGGACAATTTTATTCTAGCCTATAACAAGGCATTTCTTATGGTTCAATCAGAATCTGTGGGTGTACCATTAAAAGGAGCATCATATCCAATATGCAACTGCAGTCCATCTAGCACAAGTCTTGCAACAAACAAGAATAAGAATAACGAGAAAAACAAAACATGTCTTCCTCAATAGCCTGCCCTAAATCTCCTGAAATTCATGACTTACGTCCTCTTATAGTTGGCATACTGTGTATACCTTGCCTCCACGATAAGCGCTGATTCTGAACAACGGCAATGTTCACACTAGCAAGCATTTGCAACCACCACATGACATTAGCTTTGAATTGGGTTGAAAATAAACGGTAAACTTGATTAAATAGAATCTCGACTGCCATCATTGCTCAATGGGCCACCAAAAGAATTTCGAATCAGCTGAACTGCAATACATACTCCTGAACCAACAATATGAACATCCAAAAGACATGAAAAAATGACTGAAATAACTGAAAGCTAGGACCATGTACATAAAATATGTGAAGCTGAACTCTATATCCAATCTAAAAGCCGCAAAAACTCAAGGATGGATATGCAAACTACAACCAGAGTCATTTAAAACAGAACATACTCTATCCCGAGCAAATGTAACCAATACGTTAGTTTATTTGCATGCATAATCTACCTACGCACCAAAACAGTATTAGCACATGTAAACAACCATGAATATGGATTTAAAGTTGAGCTCTGCTCTTTTGCAGCAAGTAAAAGTGCAAGATCCATAAATCAAAAGTAACAAGTGGAGCTCATACCGAACATGAAAGACTAAATAGATTTGACTTATCTCCAAGAAAGAGAAGGCTTTAGAAACTAAGGTCAGAGATGCCAAATTGAAAACTACAGGAAAACACAAATGCGACACCTTACAAAATAAGTAACTGTGCAAACTAGAAAGCAAAGAATCCCATGTTTAATCAGATAGTAAAAAACAATCAGATCAAATATTGCTCTAATTGCAAAACAACGCGATCTCCTTGTAGCAAGAGAAGAAGGTTAAATAGATTAGTATTGCCCAAGCCGGAGAATACCATGGATCACCTTGTAGCAAGTAGTATTAAGAAAAATTTAAGACCAGTGTAAAGTTAGTGCATAGCAGCAATCAATGCAGACCCCTACCACGAGCTTCAGAGCAAGAGTAAACACAAAACTTAATAGGCAACCAAGATGAAATTCGTTGCAACTTGCTTCACACAGTAAACAGGGAAATTAATAGGCAATCAAGACATCTATACTGAAATTAAATATCTGGGGGCCTGTTCAGAAAGGCATAAGAAGGATCCACCAGTAAAAGCCTCCCAAGTCAAGCTAGAAGAAAGTTGTTATCGGTTGCAGCTAGAAACAAACAAACTGATACTGGTAGCTCACTAAGGAAGCGAACTGGTGAGCTCTACTCGCGCTTCAGAAATGGAGTGGCCAAGCAGGGGTCGGATCCACTGCCGCCATAAGTGCTTATGGAACAAAACCAGCATAGAATAGCAGGTCGGTTACACCAGTGCAAATAAAAGGGCTTTCTATAAACCGTGGATGACAGAAAACTAAGCCCCAATCTATAGATAGACGTGAAGTCGGACCCGGCATGAACTATCTGAGAACTTGCACAATACCACAATGGTCAACATACCAGAAAGCAAGGGAACAAAGGAATAGGCATAAGAAACCATGATAAAAGGCAATCCAGCGAAGCACTTGATGCACGAAGAGAGAAAGCAACGAGAGAAAGGAGGCAAGGAGAAAAAGGCCATCTAGTAGAGATCCGAAACTACATAGCTTGCAAAAATAGCAGAAAGCAGAAAAACACTCATCGAAAATACACCACTGGCTGAAAGAGCATCAGGATAACTGAATCAAATCCTGGGTTAAAACCTCAGAAAAATGACCTGGAGTAAAAAACTTACCTACAACTTGGCATTCCAGACGCAACCGATTCTAAGAAAAACTGCAACTTCAGCCTGTTGATCCCATAAAGGTGTTGCGGGAGTTCCTGCCTCCTTCGACAGAGAAAATATGGGCGAGAAGAACGCCCAACTAGCCAGCAAGAACTCCACTATGCTTGGATGTATAAAGTTTTGTGCCGTTTGAGACAGGACGATAGAAAAATGAAGCCCTAAGGCATGAAGACAATCTCCAAAACACTGGAGCGGTTGTTATAGGTAATGATAGCCGGGATAAACCCTAAAGCTCAAAGCTCAAATTGCTTGTCAGCATAAGAAACCACAATCCACGACGTAAAGAGGACAAAACCACGCTATGAAAGAGAGAGAGAAAAGGTAAGCGCACATCCGCAATAGCTAAATATTAGCAATATTTAGCTATTATTATAATAGCTAAATGTCAGAAAACAAACACAATATCATGAGATCAGCCGTCTTTGAGCCCCTCCCTTTGTGGTCGCCTATCCTCGCTTTGTAATTTTTTCTTAGGCGCACTCTTCTTGAGCCGCCTTGGAACTGCCTATTGGATAGCTTGTCTCCTCTTCGCTACTTTGTTGAATATTGGATTTTCTTGTGTTTGCCACAGTTCGTTTGGTCTCGGAGCATAGGGTTTTTCGAAGCTACCATTTGATTGTTTATTTTTGTGTATCTGGTTCAAGCAGTTGTGTTCGTGCAGGATAATCTCGAGGAGTTTATGAGAGCCATGATTTTCGTTTGCTTAGTTCTTGTGGGAAGCAGCGTTGGGTTCCAGAGATTCTCTTCTAGTTAATCAGCAGTTAGGCCAACGTTTTTTTTCACTAGCAGCTTGAATCGGCTCTTGAGCGCTTGGTTAGATTTTGTTCGGGCTAGCCTTTGGAATGCGTTACTGCATGTAAACGGCCAAGCTAGGGTTTGCGGCTGTGCTGCAGATTGCTGAGAGATTGTTGAGGCTGGATTTTGGGCAGAGTCTTTTGGAGAGACGATGGTTTCTTTTGTGTGAGCTCTTTCTGAAATTCTTGTGGCATCAAGCACTTGCCGACCAGGCTGGCATGGAGTTATGAGATGTTATTTTATGGTTTATTTCTTATGTTTTTATTTCAAGGACAAGGATGCTTTCTCTGTCATTTGTTGCTTTAGCAGGTACACGTTCGTCGGTCTCTGGGCGTGGCCATGAGCGTCACATCCTTTAGTTGCCATAGCTTTGCTCGGAGAAGGCTTGTAGTTGCGTGGAGGTAGTGTCGTTGTGAGATGAACGTTACCTTCTTCACATACTCTGTAAGTCTTTCACTATAATTGTTTGGCATGCAAGAGCTGTTTGGCTGTGTTCATCTTCAAGATGAGTATTTTAGATGATCTAATTTGTTTTCATTGCACTATGGAATTCCTTTTGTTGATGTCCAAAGGCCTTTTGTGCATCCTTAGATTACTCCATCTCCTATTCGTCTATTTCTAGCCATTTTGAGCTTCCAGGTTCATGTTCGTGTTTCCGATGCACTCCTTTTGATTTAACTGTGTCAAGCTGAGTGAAATATAGATCCCTTTCTCTACGCTTTTTTAGAACAAAGGTTATATTGGAATTATAAGCGCTTGTTATTTTTTCTCGTTGCACATCATCTTGTTGGTCATGCTTTTATGTTTGCTAGTTAGAGTAGAGAATTTTACCGAGGCTAGCTTCAAGCTAGAATGCATTTGTTCAGAGCTTGGAATATGATGTTGTGCTGTAATTGGTGGCTCGTACTAAATCTATTGCAGTGTCTGAAGATACGTTCACCTAGAAGATTGCAAACTCATGGATAGTACTGGCTATGGACGTGTCTGGAGATGTCTAACCTCATTTAATTTGGGTGTTTCTTGAGCCTAAGGCATTCATCTCTGCGCTCTATGCCCTTCAGTAAAGTTAGTTCATGTGATCTCGTCTCTCTTGCAGGTGTTATTTGTATCGCTTGATCAGCAATTCCAATGTCTCTCTTCCTTTGAGTTTGTGCCGGTCTAGTTGTGGTAATCTATTTTTATAGTCCAAGCTTCACATCACCGTGCAGTAAATGCTTTTCTGGTGCGGTAAATGCTTTTCTGGCAGGATTTGACTTCATCACAATTGTTATAGTTTATGGACAGTTTTTCATTTCTGCATACATAGTACATGCTGCGAGATTTTGTTAGGCGTAGATTCCTGCTTAATGATGGTCTCTTTCCCATCTGTCTGAATTTGCTAAGGCTTTTCAGTTTGTGTTTGACCATTTACCATTTGTGTTAGTTGCATCCCAGCTCGTATTGATCTTCAGAACGTTGTGCAAGGCATTTTGGCCAGTGGAGGTGCAGCTGTTGTCTTGTGTTTCCTGCATAGCTGCCTTCGTGTTGTCTCCTCGTGAGTCAAGAACCATGGCCTTAGATGGATGTGTTGTTGCTGGTTTCTCCACCGTGGTGTGGGAGCTGTGAGCTGAGCCCTGTAAACCGCAAGAGATGTAGTACACTGCAGAACCATGCTCGTAAACTAATAGTCCATGGCAATTTGTTATGTGTTGTGAACTGACCTTTTCTGCGCATGAACAGATGGATACATGCTTGCATGCGCCATTGATTTTATAATATGTGCCTACTTGTCTTCGTTATGATGGCTGGATAGTTAACATATGGTTTCATGTATGTGACTTTCATTTTATAGTGTGTGCTTACCTTTGTTGATGCTGACTCTATAGGTAACTCTTGAAATGGTGGAACAAGTTTATGCCACGTCCCTTTGATTTTGTTGGTCATCCTTGTTTAAGTCTGTTTGTCTTGTATTTATTGTAGTGCGTAGGTTTTGCTTTTTTATCTTGTAGTAGCTTTAACCGTAGTAGTATTTCTTTGTTTTTTAGTTTTGATTGTCCAGATATCATTAAGTTTAGCCTTTTGCAAGAGTGGGAGTTAGAAGTGTGCATTCTGAATACAATTCTAAGCAGCAAGTAAGTAGACATTTGACATGTGTTAGTTTGTGTGGTCTACATCTCACATGTGTTCATTAGTTATTATGGCATGTTTTGCCTGGAGTGTGACAGCTCATGAGTATTCAGTAGGAATTAGTGGTTCTTTTAGGCAATTTTGTCCTCTCTTGTCCATTTCTAGATACGGTCTTGAGCAGCTAGTAGCCATTCATATTGAGTGTGTTGTTATGGAGCATGTTGTCTGCATCTTGGTGAGTGTTTGTTTGTAGCTACGATGGTACAATTTTCACTTAGCATGTGGTTCCCTTAAGCCTGATGGTACAACCTTCACTTAGCATATGGAAATTTAAGCCCTTGTGGATTCTTAATAAGCAATTGTTGGGCTCTTTGTTCAATTTTGTCCTTGCCTTATCCCTTTTGCCCCTGTTGGGTATGTTATTGAGCACACTGTCTGCAACTTGTGAGTGTTTTCTAGTAGCCTAAATGGTGCAATTTTTACTTAGCATGTGTTTCCCTTCAGCTTAATGGTACAGTCTTCGCTTAGCATATGGATATTCAAGCCCTTGTGGATTTTTTAGCAAGACACTTTGAGTTGTTAGGCTCTTTGGTTCGATGTTGTCCTTGCCTTGTCTTTATTTTCCCCAGTCGGTTTTCTTTTTTCCGTGGACCGCTTGGGTCCCTTAGTTACGTCAGAATAGTTTCTTTGGCATTGTAGTTATCGTTGAGTTCTGTCCTCTTACGGGCAATAAACTATAACTGTTGTGGTTAGCTATAGCTCACCTTCATAGGAATCATCTGTAGTTTTTCTAGTCTATTGTGCTATGTTGGTGCCCACAGGGGGTGGTATTGCTGTCCTTTCAACATTATGCTCATCTCTCTTGATTCATTAAATGTTATGAGTTGTTAACACCTTGTATCACCTGTCGCAGTAGCCTCAGGAACCTAATTGAGGAACCTAATTGAGGGTGTCTGCTCAGAAACGGTGTCAATTGTTGGAAGGCTTGGAGTTTGAATCTTCCTTTTGGTAGTTTTGACAAGACTCTTTGGGGCTTTATTTCAAGGTTCTTGGGGTTGAAATGCCTTCTAGGTTTGTGCAGGTTTAGTTGGATATGGCATAGGTTTACCTTTTCTTCTCTTTAGTTGTTCAATTTGTGTTATTGGAGTTTGGTAGGGGCTACTTCACCTATTTTGTCCTTGCACATTGGATCAGTTCTTCTAGTATTATGGGTTGTTAGGGTTTTAACTTGTTGGTGGGTGGTGTAGAAATTTTGGTTGCTTCTTAGTTGATTGCCACTTGGAGTTAATGGGATGGTCTCTAGGTTAGTTGGTCCACGTTGTTTAAGTTGGTTGCGCCTTAGTGATCTTGAAGCTTTGGTCATTTGGTGTGGTATGCCCTTTTAAGGTTTAACAGCTCATTCTTGTGTGAGTCTCACATTGGTTTGCAATGTTTTTTGTTAGTTCACTACTTATTGACCTTTGACGCTTGCTCGTCTGTTTCTTTGGAGTTGATAGTTACATACAAGAGGCATCTTCATTTGGGTTAGTTTGTTGGGCTTTGGAGGAATGATTTGCATCTTGTCATGCATTTTTAGATGGTGTTGTATGACAGTTGGAGCTTCGTCTACGCGTCACTTGTGACACTATAGCCTAGTTTTTGCAATGTCTGCTAATGGTAATATGATCCTTTTAGCTTGTGCTGCTAGCATAGTATGGATCTTGTAGCTTTGTGCTTGTTAATTACGAGTTGCGTTGATGTTCCCTCGTGCGGTTGTGGAGGCCCGTTCGCCTTGGTCGATTTTTGTGCCTATATTGTGGTGGTTCATGCAAGATTGTTCACACTAGTGGTCTTTTGAGCCTTATGCATAGTCCATGCCTTCATCCCTTTGTAGTGTTGTATACAGGTCATATCATACCCCATTTGAGTCATTTTATACCTTTGTTTTTTAGAGTTTGTAATTGTTGGTCCACTTCTTGTTAGTCCTTTCCACTCACGCTTCCTATTTTTGCTCTAGAGTTGTTTGTTACATGCTTGATGTGGGAGGCATCTTTAGTTGGTGGCCCGTCGGGCTTTGTTACGTGAATTGCATTTGTAGTGCTCTTTTGGAGGGCCTCTTACAGTTATTTGTGTGCTTGGGTTGGACCTTGTAGTTATGTACTGTTCAATTTCGAGTGTTGTCTACGTGCTCGAGTGGCGGTTTGGAGGGCAGTCCACCTCAGTGGATCCTTGTGCCAGTGTGCGGTGGTATACGAGACTGCTCAGACTTGTTGTCTTTCTAGCCTCCTTTTGCCTTATAGTAGTCGCTTGCTTGCAGTTTTTGTAGTGTTTTAGATGTCATTCACTTTGTTATGTTCTGACCCTATTTTCATTGGAAGTTCAGTAGGTATTGGGTATAGTATGAAGGTATTTAGCTTCATTCTCTTGTTTCCATGGCCTCGTCTTCTGTCTATCCTAGTCATTTGGATCTGCTCTGTCCTGACGCTCATTTTTCGTTGCCTCCTTTCTTTTTAGGTGATGACATGATACCCTTAATTGTTTAGTCATTCGTTTTCCTCATTTTCTGCCTCTTTTTTCAGCATGGGTATTTGGTTGGGTGCAACTAGGCTCTAGAAGTATGATTTATCTGCGTTTCAAGATTAGCAAATAAATCCGCTTCTTGAGGCTAGTTGAGAGTGTTCCCTTAGAGTATTTATAGCCTTTTGCATCTCTTTCATTTTCATCAGCCGTCTTTGAGCCCCTCCCTTTGTGGTCGCCTATCCTGCCCCCCCCCCCATTTAAGCTGTTAGCACGATTGGAGTTTTCTTTTGCTCAATTCTCATAATGGTGCATGTATGATTTGGAGGGTTCATATGGAGGGTCTTTGGGTGGAGAGTAATGGCCCTCGTGTCACATGATAGTGTTTTGGCGCGATGGTCCTTGTGCCAGGGTATGGTGGCCTTCGTGTCAAGTAATGGTGATGTGACTTGGGGTGGTGGCCCTCGTGCCAAGGATATACTGGCCTTGGTGCCAAGAATGGGTCCATGTATATGTTGTTTCTTCCTTTTTGCAGGGAGACGTCCTTTGCGGGTTTGCGAGAATCTTGGCATGTTGGGGTCGTGTTGGACGTTAGCGACGAAGGCCTTTGGATCTCTATGAACTTATTTGAGTTTGGATCCTTTGTGGTACTTTGATGCTTTTGTATGCCAAAAAAGGCCGGTGTGCATGAGGGATTATTAGAAGTGGAATATTTTTGTACTGCTATTTTGGAAAGTTCAACACTCTTGAACCTAAAGCAACATTTACCTGGCCAAGATCATAGAGACAAGAAGCATAGAAGAAGCTAAAACTGACTTTTTCCATTTTCGAGCTTTCTCGGCATATTAAGGCATCTAGTCTGGCACTGCTTTCCTAGTTTCTTTATAGGTTGGATGGGCCTTGGATGTTAGCGCCTTTGGTGAGTGCGTTTGCCCATGTGGCATGTTCGTTCTTAGTTCATATTGTAGGTGTATGGGTGTTTTTACTTATTAGCAGTGCTCTGCTCTAAATTGTTGTGTGATTTGGGTTAGGTTTGCTAATGACTCTTGATTTGGACCTTGCTATATTGCCAACGAAACAATTATTGGAGGTTGTGCAGGTTGTCGAGGTACTAGTATCTTATAAGCATTATTATATTGTGGTTTGAAAAGTAACACAAAGGATCCAGCATATGAGCCATGGGAGCCCTCCTCTTTACTTCAAAATGAAAAAAGTACAACATATTCTTAGAACACTTCCAACAAAATCCCTCATGCCCACCGGCCTTTTTGGGTGTACAGTATAATCAAGTACCCTGACAAACTTGTATAGTGGACTACAAGGTAATAATGGAACAAGCTCGCAAACCAATGACGCCAACAGCATAAGAGTTTATAAAACTCGAGAGGAACACCGACTCATCCTAAGAACCACCCAACTCCGCGAGGCGCGTCATGCCTACAAAGGCCATCCATCTGCAAGCCAACCAATCATGGGGATACATGCAACTATGCCAATTGACCTCAACCTGTAACCTGCAAAAACCACCAAATGCAACCCACGGGGCATGAGGGCCCTAACCCAAGCACGAGGGCCACCAAATCTCGGCACGAGGGCGAACGCTCATGCAAAACCACCAAAAGCAACATCCACTAGGCACAAGGCCTCTAACCCAGGCACGAGGGCAAATACTCACGAGGCGAAGGCCACCACAAAAAATCCACACCTCCTCTACTTCCCGACACGAGAACCATCCTCTCGTTGGCATCCCAACAAAAAACCACCAATCACGAAAGAGAATCACCGCAATATCAAATACTTAGCACCAGGACTATAAGTTACTGCACGAGGGCTCAAGATTATTAAGAGCAAGAGTACTAGAAGCTACTTCCTAGAAAGAACAAAGAAATGAGGGCAGAGAACAAAATGACCAAACAAGAAACTATCTAAAAATACTAGGAGCCCAAAGGCACAAGGGGGTGGGAGGGGGGGCAAGCGACCTAATGAGGAGAGGCTTGAGAACGGCTGATAGAGACAAAGGGAGAAAAACAGACTTAAATACTCCAAAGGGAACACTCTAAAGAGGACACGTCAACTAGCCTCAAGAAGCGGATTTATCTGCTTATCTCGAAACGCAGATAAATCGTACTTCTAGAGCCTAGTTGAACTCCAACACAAACCAACAACCATGCTGAAAAAAGAGGCAGTAAAACTAGATAGTGACCACGTCCTTGCATCTATAATGCTAGGTAGCAACCAAGATGCCCAGTGCAACTGTGACAACGTAGATAAGGGAAGAGAAACGAGCACGGATCTCATCTCTAAACTCTAAAGTGGAACGAAGTCTAACGGCCAGATCCAAGCAAGACGAATGAACCAAAGAGAATCAATAAGCACACAAAATGAAATAAAGACAACTAACGAGTGCATGCAAGCTAACCTAAAGGTTTGAAGCCACTCATACATACAAAAAGGAGCAGGGAAAAAGCAGCAAGACATTGAGAGGGTACATAAAGCAGGTCCCAACAACTAATAGCACAAAAGGAACACCAAAATAGAGATGGAACAAATGCTAAAAAGCCAAAAGGAATTCACATACAACCTCCAACTGCAAGAGAGCAAGTACAAAAGAAGACATGTAAAATTCGTTAAGAGCACGAAACTACCAGTATAATACCACTTGAATAAGAGCAGCAAAGCTCCAAACTTCACAAGGCCTAAGACTACAAAGCTCTAGAATAACACAGCACCAAAATAGAAACGAGATCAGTGCAACTCAAAGCGTACTCAAAACACCACACAGACCAAAATCTACAAAACTGAGCTATGCATCCATAAGGACATAGTTTGAGAAAGGCAAAATAGAAAGCTTAAGCAAGTGCACATCCTAAACACCCCCAACAAATTATGCACAAATTAAAGCAGGCAAAGGCTAGTAAAAAACGAAGGAAAGATGAGGCCAAGGAAAGAGAGAATCAAGCTATATGCCCCCGTAAAATACCCAAAAACCGACTCAAAACAAAGCAAGGAGAAAGGCTAGCATGCACCAAAAACTGATAAGACGTGAACACAACACTACAAAAGGATGACGGCATGTGATTAATAGAAAGGCAGACGCAAGGCTTGAGACCGGCACAAAGGTCAACCAAGGTCAACTAGCCCATGAGAACACGTGGACACGACTCAAAATTGACAGGTACAAAATTGCAAGATCTATAACATGCTAGCTTAATGAACCTAGCCCATAAAAACCATTAGCAAACTTGGGAAACTACTAACTATAGTGCCCAACTAACAAGCGTCCTTCCAAAGTTGCAATGCTAACATTAAGCTAAAGGCATTCAATTAACCTTACACAGACCAACCAACTCTTGTAAAGAGAGAAACTGGATGTCTTCAAACTTTACAAGGGACTAACTTAATAACAAATGGCAAACTAGATAAACCTGTGAAGCATACAAATGAGTAATGCTACATAGTACACATCAAAGACCATATGCCAATATTCACCTTTTGAAGATCGAGTATAACTAAATGGCAAAGATGCAAAAATCAACCTACCGAAGGTCTAGACGATCCAAATATATTAAAACTAAGACTCTACAAGAAAGACAACCTAGAGCATGGTTGTTGGTTTGTGTTGGAGTTCAACTAGGCTCTAGAAATTAATTTACCTTCTACAAGAGCTACAATAGAAGAACATGCTTTCAACACAATTATAAAAGCAATTTTATCCACTACGACTCCTTTCACTTGCATTTGCTCATAAGACCAACAACTTGGAAGTTGAACTTACCTATATGAGGTATCATGCGCGTTACCTTTTCACCACAACTTTCGTTGAAACCGAAGAAGGCAATCCTGCTGAGTACACTTTGAAAGAGGTACATAAGTACATTTGGCTACCAGTTGGCATTCGAGACTATAGGAAAGGAATCATTCGAGTGCCATCAGTAGAAGTAGCTAAAAGCATTATGGATAAGTTTGAATACCTTCCAAATCATTGTGGCTGCAAGGAGGCCATTACCAAGAAGGGCATAGTTATAGTTATAGGATCAGCCAGGAGTGAGCAAAAAGGGGTGATTATAGACTTGACTGGTGTGATGGAGCTGAATGGTTTACATGATCAAACACTTATGAAGAGGCAAAGTTACAAGTTTAAGAAGGTTCTTTTCTGTGGAACAATCTATAAAGAAGGAGACTATATGTCATCACAAGAGTTAAGTGAGGAAAACCATATAGAGCCCAAGGGTAATATATCAACAATCTTTGTTCATGAATCTGTTTGGAGAGCTAAAGAGTTACTACAAGGCAAACTACTTCTATCGAGGTAACAAAGATCCATTTACAGAGGCATGGATCCTTTCCTTAGATATAGCCTTTGGAAAGACCAGGTTTATTAACTCTCTAGTTCAAAAGTTCATCCCTGTGCCATACGATGATACAAAGATTCTAGGGTATGAGCTAATTCAACCACTTATGGACCAACATGTAATCTTTTGACTAGTATAATAAGTATCAATAAGATTACTGCAAAGGTTTAAATGTTATTAGTTATATTAGTGGTGTTCTCAAATTGGCAATCTAAAGCAACATCCACTTTCTAAAGCAAGAATCACTGAAATATTAACTTAAATATAATCCTCATCCTCCCTTTCCTTTATTCCCTTTTCATGTGAATCCCCATTTCTCCTCATCCCCCCATTCTAAATTGCAATTCCCCCATTAGGCCCTCATTACCCTTACTAATCTTATCCCCCATTCTAAATTGCAATTCCCCATTGTAAATTGCAATCCTCCATTGCTCTCTCATTACCCCTACTAACCCTGGCTACCCCATTTCTCGTCGTCCCCCATTCTTCATTTTTTTTAGTAGAAATCCTCATATTCTAAATTGCAATCCTCCTATTACACTACAAGGGATAGTCGTCCTTCAACGACGTCGAGACGTCGACGAACGACGGGCCTTCGTCGAAAAACGACGACATCGTCGTTCAACGACGACAACGTCATTACCGGCGTCGTTCAACGGCGATGTATCGGAGACTGGCGTGTCATTTGCCTGCGTGGCATGGCGTTGCCTGCTGGCGGGGCTGCGTCGTCAATACCGCGTCGCTCAGCGTCGTTCAACGGCGTTTCACATAAACTGACGTCGCGCCCGTCTGCGCGGAAATGGTTTGTTGCCAACCTGGCAGCCTGCGTGTCAAGACGCGCCAGCTGGACGTCGTTCAACGACGTCTAACATAGCTGACGTTTCATGTTGGCCTCCGTGGCATGGTGTCGGGTGCCAAGGCGGGCACGCCTGCGTGCGGACCGCGTCGGCCTAGGCGTCGTTAAACGACATCACAATGTAGGAAATTTTTTCTTTTTTTTTTTTTTGCCAAATAAAAACCCTAACCCTAACCCTAACCCTAAATCCACGTTATAAGTGGATCCATCAGTAGCTGCTGTTATTCTTATCTTTTGAGTGTTCTTCCCTATCTTGCTATAATGGTCCCCAGGTTGAAGACCACCTTCGCTACGATATGTTCCTTCTAGCGGTAATCCTCCTCCTCCAAGGGAAGACAACTCCAAAGAACCCCCGCTTCTCCGGGCCGAGAACCCTCCCTTCACCATCGCGGGCAAAGATGAGTGAAAAGGAGCTTCTGATTGCACTAACATCTGGCGTTCCATGCGGGGAACGACTGGTAGAATGGCTCACCGAGCCAAACAAAGAGAAAACGACATTAATGGTGCAGATAATGATGCAAATGGTTGCATCAAACTGTCACGTCCTCAGGATGGACATAAGTAATGTATAAGCTTTTTTTTTTGAATGGAAACAATAAGTTTTTTTATCTATTTGTGTTGTCGTTGTATAAGCTTATTTTATGAATGGGAACAATCAGTTTTTTTATTTATTTGTGTTATTTGTATTGTATGTTGTTTTTGTTATGTTAAACAATCACAGTTGGTCGTTTAACGACGTTATGATCATATGACGTCGTTAACGGCGCTGCGTCGACGTGTCGACACCTAGGCATGCGTCGGCTTGGGCGTTGATACCCCTCATATGCCACGCCGATGATCTTGACGCAAGATCATCCGACGTGGCATATGAGGGGGCATCGACGCCCAAGCCGACGCGGGCATGCCTAGGTGTCAAAACACGCCGACTTGGCGCCGCTTAACGACGTTACACGACGCCGATAAACGACGTTAAATATGGCGGGAACCCGCCGCCGGGTTATTTACCATTTCTTTGTTATTTTGACTCGTTTGTTTCGGATTTTTTTGCGCCCGTGGGTCTTCATAAGGTAAGATCTCTGCTAATTTGTTAATCTTTGTGGTTTTAGAGTTAAACACCTCCAAATGCTAATAGATTAGAAGATTGAATCTTGAAAGTATGTTAAAAACTTGAGGGATGCATGATCAAGGTACTGGTCGGCTCCATCCCGAATGGAGAAGACTAGATGTATCGGGTTTATGCACCTCAGAACAGAAGTTTCAATCTTCATAGATTACAAAAGATTTGAAAGGTTGCGTGAATATAAGGTACTGGTCGACTCCATTTCAAATGGAGAGGACTAGATGTATCGGGTTCAGGCACCCTTCAATCAAATGCTTTCTAAATATCATAAACGTTGTATGAATCTGAATCTTAAGAATAAACATTTGATAAAATCATGAAAAAAACATGGATATTTATATTTATTATATTATTACATGGTTTTTTATTAATATTTTTATTGTTTACTAGAAAAACAACATGGACGAACGTCAGAAGGAATTTGAACATAAAGTGAGACAGAAAGCTTTGAGAAAATTACATGGCGACTTGCGCAAGAATGTTACCCCAACAATTGCCACAAATAGTCCAATTAGACCCAGTGGACCGAGTCTTCCTAGAGGCTTTGGTGGTGTGCATGAAATGAATGCCGCCGATGTATGTACCATAAACATGTTTCGAATGATTAGTTAACTTTATATCTTGATGTTACTTTTTTTTTTTTGCAGTTGTACTTGACAGAGCGGTTATATTGCAATTGTTCGATGTGCAAAGGACAAATAAAACGGATGAGAAAGACTGTCCTCGACCATGTTGACAAATATGGTGAATGCCCGACAAATCCAGTGCTCTCGGACGCACATGTGGGGTATTCCAACGAGGTATAATACACGAATCTCATGAACTCGAATCAACTACTCTCATGTACTTGAATCGACGTCTTAACTTAGTTTGCTTGTATTTTGTTAGGAAGAAATTGAGAATGAAGTGAGCTCGAAGCAGTATATAGATTTTGGGGTTATGTTGTCATTGGAAGTAGATGATGTTGATACTATGAATGCGTTCATAGAAAACCCTACAAAAAGAAAGCCATCAACTTCCTCAAAGAGTATCCCATTACGTGATAGAACTCGTCGTGCAATGGCCGTTGCCAAGATTGGAGGGAATGACAATGTTCATCAAAATTGGAATGTACTAGATCATGTAGAAGAAAATAATCTTCCACCTTCACTAGTCCATTTGGTCCAGCCCTTTACAGATAAAGATCGTAAGAAATTCAATGCATGGCCTAGAGGCAAGCCAATTATTTATGGGGAGCAATTTACATATTGGGGTAGGCAGTACATGATTAAAAATAGTCGGGTCCCCGGTGCTGGCCTGGGATTATATATTATGACGAATACAAAAGTCAAAGATGGTACGACTGTTCCTTTAATGCCATATGTAGGTCCTGAATATAACTCAGACACTTGGCATAAATTGAGTAAGCATCAGTGGCGCATGCTCATCTATGGCCTAAATTCAAATGCACGAACAATATCCAAGCCCAGTGACTACGCAAGCTTCACATATATTGATGGTCGTCCTCAGTTGCATGGAAACCTTGCTGCTTTTATTAATAGCTCTATCGAGAATCTTGAAGCTACCAATTGTGAATTTGTCGAGGCAAACAAAGACCAAGAAGATTTTTTTAGGCGTAAAATTGACGGGAGATATATCATGGTTTATGCTATAAAAACTTTATGTATTGGTGATGAATTGTTCATTGAATATGAATACGGTAGACCAATACCGGAGGTCCTTTGATGATGTACTCAAATTACTCATATAATTTTCGTCGGAATGCACCCTTTTTCTTCTTCTTCTTCGAATTCTTCTTCTTCTTCTTCTTCTTTTTCGAATTCTTCTTCTCTTGGAATGAGATTGCACATATTGAAGATAAATGTGTATTATATCTTCAATATATGCTTTGATTATGACATAAAATTTTATATTTCGTTCGTTATTAAATGCTTAAAATTTAACAAACACGGGCTCTCAATGCATGTATCAATCACGTATATATTTCGTTTAATCTGACGTGCAGGGTAGGCAAGTGGATATGAGACCACATCCAAGCGTACTGAATTGGCGACATCAAACGTCATTGCGGATAGCAGAATTAGAATACATTGAGCAGTATGGTACAAACATGGGCACAACGCATAATGAAGAGTACAATGATGAAGATGAACAGGAATACGATGATGAAGATGATGACAATGCCCCTATGGACGACTTCATGGAAGTTGAGGAACCCATAGCCGACATGTTAGATGCATTTGGCCCAATCTTCGACAACGACCTGGATGACGATATAAATACTCCTAACGATGGTCATGAAGATCACGTTTTATTGGAGGAGGCGCATAAAGCATTATATCCAGGTGCAAGCATATCTAGATTGACGACATCTTTATTGATATTAAACCTTCAAGCCAAATTCAAATGGAGCAATGCCAGTGTTACGGCTTTGTTAGAGTAAGTACAATTGCAATCACTTGACTTATTGAATTTGTAGTTGAATGTATACGTAAAGGTCTGTTTTATACAGGTTATTGCAAGAGAAAATACTCCCACAAGGGAACACTATGCCCAAAAGTCGCACTGAAATAAAAAATATATTGGCAGCTACTGGTTTAGGCTACCATAAGATTCACGCTTGTCCAAATGATTGCATGGTAGGGTAAAAGCATGTTAGGGTGTACCACTTTTGGAACCTGCAAAAGTACATACACTAGGTACTTCAGAACTGGGTACTTTCTCATTTTTCTTTTCATTAAAACTAATACAAAAATCCAAAATAAAAGTCAAGGACGTGGTAATATTCAAAGTTAAGATAAAGATAATGCTATCGGAGACCAATATATATATAAAAAGTTCTAAAACATACCTTATATTGAGATATTATACAGGTACCCAGTACCCAGTCCTGGCTACCTTTTTAGGTACCTTTTTAGTCACTAAATAATACTTTTTAAGGGACACCCTAACATGCTTTTACCCGGTATATTATCCGAATGACATCTACAAGAACACAGAAACATGCCCTAAATGTGGTGCCTCTAGGTACAACGCAGATGCCAAGGGAAAGACCATCCCGATGAAGGTGGTTCGCTACTTTCCATTGATCCCTCGCATAAGGCTATTGTTTCGATGTGAATCTCTAGCTTCGCTCATGGGTTGGTGTGCCGCTAATGCGTCGAGTGACAATGTACTCCGCGTGGTTAGTGACTGCAAGCAATGGAAGTATATTGATGAAACATGGCGAATTTGGAAGAGAGCCAACGAAATCTCGGATTAGGGTTGGCAACGGATGGTGTTAATCCTTATGGACGCCAATCGCCGCCGCGGGTCAACTTGGCCGGTGAGTGTTGATCAACTATAATTTACCACCGTGGTTACTCATGAAGACTAGCCATTTAATGGTAGTACTATTAGTTCCAGACCTAAGAAGCGGGAAAGTCTAGATCCGTGATCGAAAAATAGTTATTGATGAGCTTTTGACATTGTGGAGTGAAGGTATTGAAGTTTACGATGTCTCAAGAGAAAACCGTCTTTGAAGGAAGATTTACCTTGAGAGCAATCTTAATGTGGACAACGAAGCGATTGGCCTGGGTTTGTATGAACTCGGACTCCAAGTGTCCGGATATGCGGCATGTCACTTGTGTGGGTTTGAGCAGTTGAACTCTCACGGCCAACGGCATTGCACAAAAATGTCTATGCAAACTTCAAGAGATATCTGCCAATGGAAAATCGACTTCGATACGTAGGTCCAAGAGAAAAACATTGCACTGAAGAGCCTCCCAAAAGGTTGACAATGAGAGATTGGGGTAACATGTGGGATGCCGCTGAAGGAAATAAGGTTAAGGGAATGAAGTGGAAAGCATCCTTCTTCCTTCTACCCTATTGGATGTAATTGAAGATCCATCATCTTCTTGATCCCATGCACATCTTTAAAAACGTTTCGGCGTCTATTTGGAGGCATGTCACCGACGAAGGACACAGATGCAAGACGAGAAGATCTACAAGAAGTCGGATCAAAATCTAAAGCATGGTTAAATGTCGAAGAAGGAATAAGGCCACAAGTGGATTGGATCGCGCCTAGAAAATGTATGAAACCCGTTCGAGAAGCGATCAAGGCAATAAAGACTCCGACAGGATATATGCATTCGTTGCGTAATTGTTTCTCTAACGAAGGGGAGTTAACTGGGTTGAAATCTCATGATTGGCATAAGATGTTGCAGTTTGTTATGCCTATTGTTCTGAGGGGTCGTCTCGCCGACGGTCCACTACGTGCAATATGTCTCCTATCAGAGTTTTCCGTGTTCATGACGGTTTAGAAAACACTCGATCTTTGAACTCTCACTTAACTTTTTCTTTCTTAAATGATATTTAGATGGATTACAAGGAAGGAGATACCGACAAATGAAATTGCGGACATGTCGAACTAAGGTCGTTGAGGCATCTTGTATGCTAGAGAAAGAATTCCCAACAAGTTTTCCTCGGACATACAAACTCACTTACTAGTGCATTTAGTGGGCTTAAGTAGAGCTTGGCAGCACAACAAATCCTAGATGGATGTTTTTTATAGAACGCTTTCTGAAGGTCCTCAAGGACTTCGTACGTCAGAAGGCAAGGCCAGAGGGTTGCATGGCCGAGGGTTGGTTAGCACGAGAGTCATTATTCTATGTCACCGAGTTCTTGGCCGATCTACACCCCAATGCTCCACGATTATGGACCGATGAAGACACTCCAACTATAATTGGAGAAGTTCCCGAAGGAAGACCACAGAAGAAATTGTTCACACTAGAAGAACAGGCAAAAGTCAATAAGTTTCTCATCTACAACTCCACTCCCATGGAGAAATGGATAAAAAAATAAAGAGAGATGAGGAGAGAAGACGCTATCGACAAAAGAATCGCAAACAACCACTTCCAGATCATCTAGGGGTCCTGCCAAGTGAGATAAACAATAAATGGCTGCTCGAACAACTAGAGATGGCAAGGCAACGTGGCGAACATGTTTCTAGCGAAGAATTTGCATATGCTAAAGGCGTGTCACTATTTGTAAGTGCAACTTAATAGCATATTATAATTCACGAGTTTCGTTCGTTATTTTGAATATTTGTTCCTTCACTTTGTAGTATAATTCATATGCATCAATATGGTCTTCTGGTGCTCACTTTCGACGACAAAGTGTGGATCATGGCAAACGCACTTATGATTGTGGTATATCAGCAAAGTTTAGTACGGTTTGCCGTGACCGTAGTGCGTAGACCCAAACCCAATCGAGGCAATGTTGGAATGGATTGGTACTATAAAGACTATCATGGAGGTTGATGTCGGTAGTGCATTCAAAACAATGTTGTTTGATGCCAATGGTTTGATCTTGTGTGTCTTGGTGCTCATGCCACGATACGCAAAGATCCGAAAGTGGCCTGTATTCACTAGATTCAACTTCGCGGTAGATCGCGGGTCAAGACACACCGTGAGGGTTGAGCAATGTGAACAAGTATGTTTACTTGGATGCAATAAAATTTATATATGTCATTAACAAAGGAACTAATGTAATAGAGGTTTTGTAGGTCACCTTCGTTCCGCATCCTTTGCAAGATCGGTGGTGGTTCGTAGTTCCATGTAAGGCTCGCCTCCCCGCATATTTGAAGGTGAAGAAGAGATGGCGGTCGAATAGAGAGGTTTGGGGGGGGCTAGACTATTGTCATGATAGAAGACTACCATCGATTGAACCTTCATTATTTTATTATGATTATATTTTCTTCCCACATATGAATAAGAAAATACTTTGGCATGCGAATTTGTGTATACTACAAACCATATTAGGCAACATTAGTATTGCAACTCGAATTTATCATAGACATTTATGCCAAGTTAATTGGCAGCCTAGTATAGACCTATGGCTTGCAAGCCGAATCGTGGCAGTCCTACATATGAGTTGAGTACACGCTTTATGTTTAATTAATCATAAAATGTGAAGATTCCCTTCAAAATGCAAGATTCATATACAAAAATCATATATGTATTCCCTTCAAAATACAAAATTCATATAAAACCCATACCCAATTCAAAAATCAAATACAAAACAAAGTGGATGCGTGCACATCTAGCGGTATATATCAAGATCGGTGTGATCCACTCATGAGGCTCAAGAAGGTGCTCGACCGGCGGTGATTTCCTCCACCCCGCCGTCGAACAAGCCTCCCAAGCATGGAATCCAAGCCCCTGGGCGTGGTGTGCATTTCCCAAAGGAATTCATGTACAAGCACTTCCCGCATGCCCTGGTTGGTCTGGTGCAACCTTTGAAAGTAGGGCTTCAGCAAATGTTTCCCTTCCCAAAGGACCCTATCCTCTAGCATACGGGCCAAGCACAACGAGCTCACCATGCATTTCTTCAGGCATTCGAGCCTGTATTGAGGGAAGGTCCCGGCCTCCCAGTAATGCGAGCGAGGTCTTTCTTGCCCCCTATCACGCAGCTTTGTCATGGCTTGCTTGAACTCTGGCCTTTCTTGGGTTAGGTTCGTCTCTAGCCACTCGTGACCGGAGGCGATTCGAGTGCTCCGCAAAGAAATACCTGCACGGCCTCTGGTGCGGCATCAAGCGGGCATGCATCAGGAGAAGCGGCCATGGCAGATGCAGGTGAGGAGCTCTGACGAAGGAGGAGGAGGAGGAAGCTGGAGAGCGGAGGAGCAGAGGACGGAGGACGGAGGGCGGCGGAGAAGCTGGAGGACTAATAGGGCAATATATATGGCATTTCAGCATACGAAAACAAAACAAATTTCGTACGACGTCGCAATAGCCGAGAACGTCGTTATAGACGTCGTTAAACGACGTCTCTGTTCCTTTAAATGTCACCCGGCCGGCTTTCATTTTTCCCATTTCTTTTATGATTTGAGTATTGCGCTACTCGCTTTGAACGATCCTCGGATCCTAGTTTTTCATTGCAGTTATTGTGAGAGTTTTTTCTTTATTGCTTTTGGGATACATGGCCATGGAAGGTATGCTTCGACGCTTGAACCGTGATTCGGGAGGAGATGAGGATTCAAGAGCAAGAGAGATATGGAACCCGTCTTCACAAGTAAGGCTACACTCAGTAGTTTATAGACTTTATTGTATTTTCTCTATTTTCTAATCTATAGCTTGGTGTAGGAGCCGCCGAGGGCATGAGAAGGAAGGAATCCTCCTCCGGAACCCCCTCCACTCAAGATGAGGACTATGAAACAACGATCCATCGGATGAAGGTATTAAAGAAGTATGTGATTGGTGAGAAGGCACTGACCGAATTGCTAGGAACCAGTGAGCTGCCTAGCATGATGAGGGTGCTTCTTGAAAAGATGGTCAGGGTTTGGAAGCACCACAGGAAAAACAACATTAACATGATACTAGCGCCAACATGGCAGCCGCATACATACTTGACATGGAGCTATGGTTCAAAGGGGATGGACAAGTGGAGGACTTCACGATGGAAACCATAAGCCAAGCTCATGAGGAGTATGCTGAATTGTTCAAGTGATCTTTTGTTCAATAAACCTATGTTTTGTACATTGTTATATTTTCTCTTGGGTACAATCTAGCATTGATACATGCATGAACATGATCTTCACTCGTTGGATCCTTCTTGATTCGATTTGCCATTTCGAGCCCGAGGTTTTTCGCGACATTTAGGACTTGGATTGGTAGAACCAAATCCTCGGAGATTATTTGTGGTTTGGACTCTCCTGTAGCTCTTACAAATGGGACACTTCCATGTTCTAAATCTTTCAAATGCACATTCTTAGAAGTTTGTGATGGACAGTCAGCTTGGACTTGCTTCCTAGGGTAATTTCGCCATTCCGGGACGATTTGGTGGTCGATTTGCCATTCCGAGCCTCCCGGTGTCCGAACGACAAAACAAAGTGTGGTTTCTACAAGGCCGACATCGGGACGCCCCGGCGGTTTGACAAGTTCTCCGACCGATCTGGAATGTTTTGGGCCTTCCCAAGAGGGGCCCATGAACGGAGGATCCAACTGGCCGGATAGGGGAACCGGGCCCGGAGGGTGGTCATTAGCGTGCAGGCCTGGGGAGGGCCGCCAGAAGGGCTGCCTCGGGGACTTTTTTTGGATCCCTCCGGGGTCCGACTCTCCCCTCTTGTGAGGGATCCCCCGCAAGGTCCCGCCTCGTTTGACTTGGGGAAGGGTGCCGGCTTGCTGTTTCCCCGCAACGGGCTCCCCGACCGCTCTAATGCTAACCCTTTGACCTAGACCTTCTCGAAAATTCCGAAAATTGGGCCGTGTGCTGGAGATGAATTAGGGATCCAGCCGCAAAAATCGAATTTATTTTCGTGCAATGCATTAATTGTAATTTACGAATGTCTTGCCACCGCAAAAGTGCCCCATTTCTACTTTTGCCACATTGGGAGGAGGACAGGCCCAAACTCCGCTCCGCCGTTCCCCTTGCTCCCTTATTCTCGGCTGTCGCTTCTCGCCAAAAGTGCAACCGACAGGACTCGCCCCCAAAACATAAACCCTTCTAGAGCCCGGCAACCCACGGGGTTTTAAGTTTCGAGGCCCTCTCCTTGTCGATTCAGCCGGGACCTTGGCGCCGTGTCTTGAAGTGGAGTTGGGGTGTTGACGCCTGCAGCTTGGACCTAAAATCCCTCCGAAGCCGCTTTGCCCCAAATTTTCTCTCCCCAAGGCCCCCGGGACGGACGGGCGACCTCCCCTCTCCCATCGAGGATCTGGCTCTGCCAATGGACTCGTGAACGCCGACATTGCCCCCGGGACCAAGTTCCGTGGCCAGAAGACCACCCTAACTCCAAGAAGCGCCAAAGTAGCTCACTTCCATCACACTCATTAGTCCAATTGGCCTAGGATGTGGATGGATACCGCCGTGGAGGGCGTGGAGTGTTTCTTCCTTTTGCAAAACCGACCCGGTAACTTGCTCCCTAGGGTAATTTCACCATTAGGACGATTTGGGTGGTCGATTTGGCATATTCCGGAGCCTCCCGCGTGCCTAACGACAAAACATCTTTGTTTTTACAAGGCCGCATCGGGGCCATGGTTTGACAAGTTCTCCGGACCGACTGAATGTTTTGGCCCTTCCCAAGAGGGGCCCATGAACGGAGGATCCAACGGCCGGATAGGGGAACCGGCCCGGAGGGTGGTCATTAGCGCAGCCCCCGGGAGCGCCGCTGCTGTGAAGGGCTGCCTCTGAACTTTTTGATCCCGCCTCCGGGTCCGGACTCTCCCCTTCTTGTGAGGGACCCCCCCAAGGTCCCGGCCTCGCTTGACTTGGGGAAGGGTGCCAGCTGCTGTTGCCCCGCAACGGCTCCCCGACCGTTTCTAATGCTAACCCTTTGACCTAGACCTTCTCCCAAAAATTCAAAATTGGGCGTGGTAGTGGAGATGAATTAGGGATCCAGCCGCAAAAAATCGGAATTTATTTTCGCGGCAATGCATTAATTATGTAATTTATTTAATGTCTTGCCATCGCAAAAGCGCCCGACTTCTACTTGCCACATCGGAGGAGGACAGGCCCAAACTCCGCCTCCGCCGGCCCTTGCTCAGATTCCTCGGGTTGCCGCTTTCGGCCAGTCCCAAGTGCAACAGACGGGGACTCGCCCCCAAAACATAAAACCCTTCTAGAGCACGGCAACCCACGGGGTTTACGTTTTCGAGGCCCCTCTCCTTGTCGATCGGGCCGACCGGGGACCTTGCGTGTCTTGAAGTGGAGTTGGGGGTGTTGGCCAGAGCGCGGACCCTAAAATCCCTCCGGAAGCTGCTTTTGCCCCAAATTTCCTCTCCCAAGGCCCGAGGGGCCGGGGAGGCGACCCTCCCTCTCGGGAACGCGATCACAGCTCGCCAATGGACTCGAAACGTCGACATTGCCCAGAGGGACCAAGTTAGTGGGCAGAAGACCACCCGAACTTCAAGAAGCGCCAAAGTAGCTCACTTCCATCACACTCTGTGAAATAATTGGCCTAGGATGTGGATCGCGGGATAATCGCCGTGGAGGGCGTGAGTTTTTTCCTTTGCAAAACCGTGTAACTTGCTCCCTAGGGTAATTTCGCCATTCCTGACGATTTGGCAGGGTCGATTTGCCATTCCCGAGCTCCCCCCTGCGTCTCGAACGACAAAAAAAGGTTGTTTTCTACAAGGCCGACATCAGACGCCTCCATGGGTTTGACAAGTTCTCCCGACCGACTCGAATGTTTTGGGCCTTCCCCAAGAGGGGCCCATGAACGGAGGATCCAACGTCGGATAGGGGAACCTGGCCCGGGAGGGTGGTCATTAGCGCAGCCCGGGAGCGCCGCCAGAAGGGCTGCCTCTGGGGAACTTTTTTGGATCCCGCCCCGGGTCCTGACTCTCCCCTCTTGTGAGGGATCCCCGCAAGGTCCCTGGCCTCGCTTGACTTGGGGAAGGGTGCCAGCTCTGTTGCCCGCAAGACGGGCCCCCCGACCGCTCTAATGCTAACCCTTTGACCTAGACCTTCTCCAGAAAAATTCGAAAAATTGGGCCGCAGTGTCGGAGATGAATTAGGATCCAGCCGGCAAAAATCGGAATTTATTTTTCGCAATGCATTAATTGCTTAATTTATGAATGTCTTACTCCCGCAAAGCCCCGACTTCTACTTGCCACATCTGGGAGGAGGACAGCCCAAACTCCCGCTCCGTCGTTCCCCTGCTCGTATTCTCGGCTGCGCTTCTCGGCCAGGTCCCCCCAGTGCAACAGACCAGGACTCCCCCCCAAAACGCAAACCCTTCTAGAGCCTAGCAACCCACGTGGTTTTACGTTTTAGGAGGCCCTCTCCTTGTCGTGATTCGCCGGGACCTTGGGCGCCGCGGTCTTGAAGTGGAGTTGGGGTGTTGACGCTTGAGGCCGGGACCCTAAAATCCCCTCCTTGCCCCAAATTCTCTCCCCCAAGGCCCCGAGGGGCCCGGACGGGCGACCTCCCCTCCCAATCAAGGACTGGTTTGGCTCGCCAATGGACTCAACGTCGACATTGCCCTGGGGACCAAGTTCCGTGGCCGAAAACCACCCAACTCCAAGAAGTTTTCAAAGTAGCTCACTTCCATCACACTCGTAGTCAATTGGCCCAGGGATGTGGATGCTGGATACGGGCGCGGTCGTGGGGTGGGAGTGTTTCTTCCTTTGCAAAACCGGCCGGTAACTTGCTCCCTAGGTAAATTTCATGCATTCTGGACGATTTGCAGTGGTCGATTTACCATTCGAACCTCCGATGCCTTCTAACGACAAAAAGGTCAAGTTTCTACAAGGCCGACATCAGGCCTTTGGGTTTGACAAGTTCTCCGGGACCGATCTGGAATCTTTTGGGCCTTCAAGAGGGGCCCATGAGCGGGGATCCATCTGTCGGATAGGGAACGAGGGCCCCGAGGGGGTGGTCATTAGCGTCAGGACCGGGGGAGCCAGAAGGGTGCCTCGGGAACTTTTTGGATCCCGCCTCCGGGGTCAGGACTCTCCCTCTTGTGAGGGATCCCAAGGTCCTGGCCTCGTTTGACAGGGGAAGGGTGCGGCTCGGGTTCTATACAGAGCGGGCTCCCCGACCGTTTAATGCTAACCCTTTGGACCTAGACCTTCTCCGGTAAAATTCCGAAAATTGGGCCGTGTGCGGTGGAGATGAATTAGGATCCAGCCGCAAAAATCGGAATTTATTTTCGCAATGCATTAATTCATGAATTTACGAATGTCTTGCCACCGCAGTGCCGCCTCGACTTCTACTCTGCCACATCGGGAGGAGGATGTGCCCAAACTCCGGCTCCGTCGGGCCTCTTGCTCCGTGATTTCTGGGCCGCTTCGGCCAGGTCCATGTGCAAGACAGATTCGGCCCCCAAACGCGAAACCCTTCTAGAGCCCGGCGGGCACGTGGTTTACGTTTCGAGGCCTCTCCTTGTCGTGATTCTCGGCCGGACCTTTGCGCCGGAGTGTCTTGAAGTGGAGTTGGGGTGTTGGACGCAGGTATGGACCCTAAAATCCCTCCAAAGTCGCTGCCCCAAATTTCCCTCCCCAAGGCCCCTGGGGCCGGACGGGCGACCTCCCTCTCCGGATCGCGGATCTGGCTCGCCAATGGACGAACGCCGACATTGCCCTCGGGACCAAGTTCCGCGGCCAAGACCACCAACCCAAGAAGCGCCAAAGTAGCTCACTTCCATCACATCGAGTCAATTGGCCTAGGATGTGGATGCGGGATACCGTCGTGGAGGGCGTGGAGTGTTTCTTTCTTTTGCAAAACCGACCGTGTAACTTGCTCCCTAGGGTAATTTCGCCATTCAGGACGAGATGGCAGTGGTCGATTTGCCATTCGGACCTCGAGGTGCCGAACGACAAAAAAAAGGTGCTGTTTCTACAAGGCCGACATCGGGACGCTTGCGGTTTGGGACAAGTTCTCCCGATCGATGCGAATGTTTTGGGCCTTCCCAAGAGGGGCCCATGAACGAGGATCCAACAGCCGGATAGGGGGAACCTGCCCGGAGGGTGGTTGGTAGCGGCGGCCCGGGGGGAGCCGCCAGAAGGGGCTGCCTCGGGAACTTTTTTGGATCCCGCCTCCGGGTCCAGGACTCTCCCCCCTCTTGTGAGGGATCCCCGCAAGGTCCCGGGCCTCGCTTTTGACTTGGGGAAGGGTGCCCGGCTAAGTTCCAAGAATCGCTCCCCGACCGTTCTAATGCTAACCCTTTGACCTAGACCTTCTAAAAATTCAAAATTGGGCCGTGTCTTTGGAGATGAATTAGGGGATCCGTACCGCAAAAATCGGAATTTATTTTCGTGGCAATGCATTAATTATGCAATTATTTAATGTCTTGCCACTTGAAAGCTCACTTTCTACTTGCCACATCTGAGGAGGAGTGCCCAAACCCCGCCTCCGCCAGTTCCACTTGTTCTCCAGATTCTCGGCCGTGTTTCCGCCAGGTCCTGGTGCAACAGACTGTGACTCGGCCCCCAAAACGCAAAACCTTCTAGAGCCCGGCAACCCCTGTGGTTTACGCTTCGGAGGCCCTCTCCTTGTCGATTCGCCGGGACCTTGCGCTGCGGTCTTGAAGTGGAGTTGGGGTGTTGACGCCGTGAGCGACCCTAAAATCCTCCTGGCCGCTTGCCCCAAATTCTCTCCCCTAAGGCCCCTGGGACTGACGCGCTTACCTCCCTCCCGGGACCGCTGATCTGGCTCGCCAATGGACCTTAACGCCGATATTGCCCTCGGGGACCAAGTTCCGCGGGGCCAGAAGACCACCCGAACTCCAAGAAGCGCTAAAGTAGCTCACTTCCATCACACTCAGAGTCAATTGGCCCAGGATGTGGATGCGGATACCGTGGAGGGCGGAGTGTTTCTTCCTTTTGCAAAACCGACCGTAACTTGTTCTAGGGTAATGGGTATCGCTTATCTCTGACGACGGCAGTGGTCGATTTGCTATTCCGAGCCTCCCTGCCCGCCAACGACAAAATGCAGTTGGCCGCTTCTACAAGGCCGCATACATCAAAGCCGCCTCACGTTTGACAAGTTCTCCCCGACCGTCCGAATCTTTTGGGCCTTCCCCAAGAGGGGTTTGAACGGAGTATCCAACTGGCCGGATAGTGGAAACTCCTGCCCGGAGGGGTGTCATTAGCGCAGTGTTCCCCGGGAGCGC